>CM033649.1:65750106-66326106 GCA_019512145.1 Engystomops pustulosus
TATACTGGAGGAGCAGTGTGTGTTGAATACCTATATACAAGGGAAGCGCAGTAATCTCGAATCGGGTGTATTACAGCAGGGTGTCAGCTGTAATATACCAGCTCTGCTTTTGAGTCAGTGCCAGAAGCATGCCATAATAGTACTGCATGGGTCAGCAAGTGCTATTACATCAGGCGCTGGGAAGGAGTTAAAAAAGAATGAAAATCTGACATTTTTTCTGCCATTATCTTTTTTAAAAACTCTGAATTAATATGTAAACAGCAATTTCAAATGTATGTTTGTTATGTTTTTTTAAATCACTTACCTATTTTTTTAGAATTCATTTGTTTAGATAAAATTTTGTCCCACAAGGGGACACTGCCATAAGATCATTTGATCTTTTACATAAAGCAGTGGATCTTTTTGCAGAAGACGTCGTATTATTCATGAGCAACCCTATTGGCTACTTGTTGGGTGTAATGCAACTCTTATATTTTCTGGGTTCTGGGTTAACTGGGTAAAGGTGATACCTTAATCTTGGGTCTGCAAGCACCACCCTCCCATAACCATGTGCAATATTCCCATAGCAGTGTCGTGGGTCTGATATTTGGGGATTAAAATCGGGAGGCAACCAGAATCTCTGTATAGACTTAATTTCCTCCCTATTTTTCAAAAAATTGCCCGGGAACTTTAGAAATGGAAATCCCTGCCACTCTCTTACCTGTCAACTGGTTAAAAGGATGAATGTCTCAAAGTTGCTTTACCCGATTAAAACTCTCCCATTACACCTCTAGCATGCAGAAATAGTGAGGCTTAATAATGAAATCTCTCAATTTTCTATGGCGGGAGAAGCGGCCTAGGATAGCCCTATGCAAGTGAATGATACCAAAGGAAAAAGATTGTACAATTTGATATGTTTATTTTGTCCCACAGAAGATTGATTGAAAGGCACCAGCTACAACTCCAATCTGCCTATGGAGACTGAAACCTGTGCCCCTTAGGATCCTTGTGTCAGGATCAGTGGTAGTGAATCCTCTGTACCACTGCGGACGATGATGCAAGCCGACACCTGGGACCGGAGTCTAACTGTTTTCACCAGAGCAGGTTTGACTTGTTGCGGCATGGTACCACCAGGTCGTTCCACAGGTGCAACTTTGTCCGTGGTGGCCAAGGCATAGTACAGAATCGCAAGGCAAACTTGTGTTCGGGGACTGGCAGGAGGTCAAGACAGGCAGCATCGGATCAGAGTCAGGAACGGAATCGAGGTCACAACGGGAAATCAGGATAATTGCAAAGGGCTTGGAATAGAACTTTCTCTTAGGGATAGAAGCACAAAGATCCAGCAGGGGTCACATGAAGAGGTTGAGCATTTATAGGCTGTCAGCAGTGTGCTGGCCCTTTAAATTGCAGACGGCCGGCGCGCGGCGCCCTAGGAGTGCGGGACGCACATGCTGAAGTGAGGAGACCATCGCTGCAGCGTGGCTAGGTAAGTGAGGCTGCCGACGAGAAGGGGCACATGAAGGCACACGGTTGCGCCTGCGACCCGAAACATGGGTCACAGGAGTACTTGTGACACATTGTACTCTCCTTCACATCCTGCTAGGCAGTTACCCGGCATTTCAATTGCCTTGGAAAGTGTCCAAATGTCTCCATCTTTGGAATCAACCAGGTTAGGCAAAGCAGGCTCTCTTTGGAATGAAGAGATAAGGAAGTTTTGAAGATTAGGGATTTGCTTAACTTCCAAGAACACAGGTGGCTCACTAGGGAGGATCTGATCTCCAAATATAGGCTAGTAGAACCGCAATTCTTTCAGTTTGCACAGATAATACAAACATTTTTGTATATTGGCACCATATTTGCTGTGTGCCAGTCCAGTGTAACAGAACCAGTCCTCATGGAATCTTCAAATATCGAAAATACTGGGGCTCATTTACTAAGGGTCCGAACGCCGCACTTTCGTTGGGTTTCCCAAATATTTCCGTTTTGTGCCGAATTGCCAAGGGATTTTGTCGCACGCGATCGGATTGTGGCACATCGGCACCAGCTTTCATGTGACAGAAATCGGGGGGTGGGCTGCCAGACAACCGGACAGATTCAGAAAAAAATTGCGGAATTTAAAAAACTAAATTGTGTCGCAAGATGAGCACTCACAAGCACCAGGAAGAAGAAGGTGAACTCTGGTGGACCTCGGCGCAGCAGCAACACCGGCTGGATATTGGGCGCACGACCTTAGTGAATACCGGCAGACCCAAATCCACGTCGGACAATGCGCCGCGGGATCGCGACTGGACCGGGTAAGTAAATGAGCCCCACTGTATACATCAGCTGTATGGTTATGTATGAATTGTGATAAACAATTGAAAAAGGATGCCAACCCAGGCATAGGCTTACCTATATTTGGTCTATGTTTGCTGTGCAACAGATTAAGTAGCCGGTACTCAAACTACAAAACACTGAAAAAAATAGAATATAGAATATTTCACATTTAGAACGTGACTTAGAATATTTATTAGTCACATTTTTATATGTCTTCTGGTGCCAGACTCATATACTTTTTCCTTTATGTATGAATTGGCCTGTTAGACGAATATATGCTTTGCTGCTTTTATATGTCTCAAAAAACAAAAGTAAAAAAGTATTTAAAAATTAAAAAGGCAAAGAAATAATAATTAAAACATTTTAAAAATTGTAAAAAATATTTTAAAATTATACTGTTACTGTCATTGAGGTTAAGGCACTCTTTGTTACACAGTTATTCTCATAGTGTTAAAAGAAGCAATGAGAGGACACCATGTGAGGTACAGTCTGCCTCCTGGTACTACCTGGTGCCAATCCCATTGATGGGGGATGTTGAGGAGAATTGAACATGGCGTTCCACGTTGTCACCATGCTAACTCTCACTCTCAATTGGCGACTTCCTCCAGGTGCCAGTAGTGCCTCCACCAAAGTCTGCTCAAACTCCCTCATTTTTGCCTCAGCTCTAGGGTGGCCACCCAGTATTTGGCATTCTTAACTATCCGGGGAAATCTGGTGTCATTGCTCTTGCACTGCATAATGTATAGCTCATGTGGGCACAGCTGTCCATAGGCAAGGACAAGACTTCCTCTGTGGTAGATTTCTGTTCTTCCTCCTCCACTTCCCCCCAGTAATGCTCCCATGATGCCTATGAGCTGCTTCCGAGACAAAACTGTATCCTGTATGCACAGAACAGTAACTCGTGGGCAGTGTGTATTCTTTTGCCCAGTCAGAAGAGTTTCAGTATGGCTTGCTGCTGTTTCCTCATATCTTTGCTAAAACTGGTGGTGCCAATGCTGCACTGACTCAATGAGAAAGCAGGAAAAAGATAGCGTAGTAGGTGGGAACTGGAAACAAAGAGCGTTGTACGGCAATCTTGGATGTTGGCAGAATGTGAAGCAAAGGGTTTCCTGCCTCGGACCAGCCACTTACACCATGGGAATAATAGCATTGCAGAGCGTATTTTGTTCACAACCTATCGGTGCAGGATGGGGATGATATGAAGAGGAAAAGTAGTGCCAGCTGGGAATTACATAATGTGGCACAGCCAATGTGGGGAGACATGTGGTCTTGTCCCTCAGGAGGTGGTGGTGCAGGCTGAGCCAACCCAAAATAGCTGAGGGAGCGGTAGGTGTTTGCAGGCTCTTTTGTTGTCTTGTCCACTGCAGCTCTAGTTTACTTTGCAGGTGCCTGGTCATATACTAGGTGCTCAGATTGTTAAGTCTTTGGCTGCACTTTATTGGCTGGTGGCACAGCATGCAGAATGTTCTGTCTTCTGCACTCCGGGGAAAAATTACATGGCACGGACACCATGAGGGCTGACTTTTGTGTGCTGAGTCCCTGGGTGCGCAGTTTTTCCAACTTTTTCTTGAGCGACCCCATCTAAACGTTTTCCTACGACAGCAGGTGAGTAAAGTACATTTGCGCCAATGTTCTGGCATTTTACTACAATTGTGCAAAAAAGTGCTACCTTAACATCAGCATCTGGATTTTAAAGATACATCAGGCGCAACACTGAAAAACATGGTCAAAGCAAACTTTGCTGGAAGCAAATTTTAGCACAGATCTGCAAAAGTGCCCCAAAAAGTTGCACAACTAAGAGAAAAAAAACTAAGCTATGAACCTGTTACATTTAACACCTGTTTAACCCGTTTTCCACATCACATATAAACCATAAACCACAACTGTGTTCAATATTTTCTGCTACTAATAGAACCAGCTGGAAAGGGTCACAACTTTTGTCAGGGTCTTAAAGGTGAAAAAAACTGTTGTCAGCACATAAGTTGTAATGGCCTTAACTGAATAAATTACTGAGCAGCCTGGACATCTGTTTTACATACACCGAAAGTTTTTTATGTTCCTTGATTTCCTTTTATATATTTTAAATATGCCAGAACATGTTTTATATTTATCTATGTAATTTTTACCACAATCTAATCCCTGATATCAGAACAGCAGATTAATAGTGGAGACACATTTTAATTATGGACTCCAGGATTGTAAACCTAATGGTACCGAATTGCCTGAATTCAGGATATTATTATTAATTGACATTTTTAGACTTTGTACACATTTACATTGTAGTGTCCCTTTGTAACCTATAATGTGGTCCACCAAGTACTTTCCCTTTATTAACCCCTTTATTGTAGCACAAGGTTTGCAAACTTGGATTTAGAAGTTTTTGCCATATTTTTGCATATCTCATTCTGCACATTCAGAGATATTCAATAGGATTCAAGTAAGATGGTCACAGTCCTGTCAATAAGGTCTCAGATATTAAAACCAAGCCACGAGACGGAAAGAACTGTGTTACGAGTTGACAGAGACAGGTTATGTGAAAGCAAAGATCAGGAAGATATCTTGCTGCATGTATGCCTCCAGGCACTATGAATTTAAAAAAAATTTCTAAATAAAGTTTCCATTGGATTTTTATCCAATCATTATCCATCATTTTTGAAACTGGATGATGTTCTTTTCCAGATTAGGAGAAGGGCATAAAAACATTTCTGCTGCCATAAAAGAGCACAGTGGTCTTCACAAATCTAAATTAGAATTGTGGGTGAAATATGTGGTGGGGTGCCCCCCATAATTATCTAAGTATCCATAGCTGAGATGGTCGCTGAGATGCAGGCCACCTTCCTCTCAAGCAAATACAGCTCCTAGTCAGTGGTCAGTCAAGTGTAATCTCTGCCACCAGTCAGTCTGCAGTATAGTATTACAGCCATCAGTCAGTCAACAGTCCAGTGTAATTACTGCCTTTGATCGGTGTGCAGTCTAGTATAAAGTTGTTAGGGTTGGGGTCTAAGTGGTAAAAATAGGTACACTGAGTAGCTGGGGCACATAGGTAAATTGTAGGTGGATGGGCAGTGCAGAAACAGCAAGTGAGCTGGGAGCAATGGTCATGCATTAGGTTGGCTTGGGGGCGTGAAGACCTTAGATTGGCTATGAGGGGTGAATGCAGACATTGGGTAAGCTGAGGGAGTGTGGGAAGATTAGAAGGGAGAACTGAAATTAGGTTCACTAGAGAAATGGCTTGAAGGCAGTGTAAAGGACACCTTAAAACCAAAGCTTCATCTGCCAAAACGACTCAAAGCACTATGACCTGACAATGCAGGAGTAGCTTAGGGACAACTCTGAGAATGTCATAAAGTGGCCCAGCCAAAGCCTTGATTTGAATATAAAATCCGAAAAATTATCTGAAAAGCGAGGAATGGCAGAAAACTTCCCAAATCCAGTTATGTGCAAAACGTTTGGAATCATCACACAAAGACTGGAGGCTCTAAATGATGACAAAAGAGGTTCAACTTTTCAAAAAATAAGCAAAGATTTCTGACATTCCATAAAATAATTTTTTTTTTTAAAAAGTCTATAGACTTTCCAAATGCATTGTATGTTATTATCAGTAGTTTCTATGTATAGACATGAAAACCAGGTCCCACATAAAAAGAGTAATGGCAGGGTTAAGTATAGCAGAAGTAAAGACATAAGTACAAGGATTTAATGGGTGATGTCCTTCTCAGTATATAAAATTTGGTCGGTGGTTTGGGTTGCCATAGGTCCCGGGCTGCTGCCTATATTATTATCGACTACTGCATGTTAGTTAGAATTCCGTTCAAAACTGTCAACAGGGATTCTTCATTTATTATCGTGATCCAGATATTGGGGGACATTTACTAAGGGTCCGCACACCGCATTTCCGTCGGGTTTCTCGACTATTTCCGTTTTGCATTTAACAGGGGTTTTTAGCGCACGCAACAAAAATTGGGGGGGCGTGGCCGTGGGACAACTCGAATGTTTTGGACTGAGCGCCGGATTTAAAATTCAATGCACAAAAAGACAATGCACTCACATACACCGGGAAGAAGAAGGTGAACTCTGGCAGACCTGAGCGGGGAGCGACACATGCAGGATAATGGGGGGCACGATCTTAGTAAATCGCGTCGGACTTCATCCTCGTCGGACATTGCACCTCGGAGATAGCGACAGGACCGGGTAAGTAAATGTGCCCCATGGTATGTGAATCCGACTAAAGTGCGAAATGTTTTCTTCATTGTGACTTTCACTTTTGCTTGTACAAGGATCTGATGTAAAGAATTATAATGAGCAACTGCCCATAGTTATTGAAGACATGGGCATAGGATTCATAATTGTCGGAAATTTGTCCCTTCACACAAAAAAGAAAATACTTACAGTTTAAGTATATATGTTAAAAACAATTACGTCTGGGTAGTGATTGGCTTTCTTATCCAATGTTCTCTCAGTAATGTATTTCGGAGTTTAGAAGATTTGTTTTACAAATGGTTAATCGTCTCTTTAAAGCCGCAGCCGGCACAGCCTGACTCAGAGATATTCATAGCTCCTACAACCAGCTGTGTCGTCAACTCAGGGGTTCAGGCATATTATTATATCAATTAGCATCTTAATGAAGTGAGCAGCATCGTTTTAGAGCTGTGTTGCAGAGAGGGGCTATGGGTGCCGGCTTCCACATCATAATACTAGTTACTTAGGACTTATCAACTTGGGGTTTCCTGTCAGCTAAGTTGGTAGCCCAACTCAATATTCACGTTTTAGATGTTCGTCCCTGGTAAATTACTTTATATTTTTTTATAAAAATGCATAATTGTAAATATGATATCAATAATCCAGAAACTTAAATTGTTACAATTAAAATGAAAACTTTGCGTAGGCAAAGTCTCGGCCATGTTTCCTGTAACTTTTAAATGAACAAATAAAGAATATATTACCTTTTAAAGACGTGCTGCGATCCTCTTCCTACAATTAAAATCATGTACTGAACACTTCTATCTGACATACAACATCAAAGCAAAAGGTGGATTAAGTACAAAAAACTGCTTAGTGTCCCAAATAACTTAAATTACTTTACTTTTTACATCCTACACTTGGACGATGAGCATCTTTCAGACCTTGGGCACATATGACGTAAGGCCACCAATTGATAGGGAAATTTGGGACAGTAAACCAGTGGTCTATAAGGATCTGCTGGTGGTTAAGTGTTCCAGATAAACATGACAAACATTCGATTTAAGGGAGGAGACACATTGGGGAACATTTACTAATGCACGGCGCATTTTCGTCAGGTTTCCTGACTAGTTCCGATTTAGGTGAGGGTCTTTGGTGCACGCTATTGGATTTTGGCCCAATCGCGTCGACTTGCATGCAACACAAATCGGTGGGCGTGGCCGACGGACAACCAGACTGATTCGGACTAAGCACGGGATTTACAATTCAAATTGTGTTTCAAGACAATGCACTCACATACACCGGGAAGAAGAAGGTGAACTCCGGTGGACCTCAGCGGGGAAGCGACTGAAGCAGGAAAATGGATGCACGATCTTGAAGAATCGCGCCGGACTTCATCCTCGTCGGAGAACGCACCTCGGGGATCGCGACAGGACCGGGTAAGTAATCTGCCCCAATGTATCACATCTCAATACCTGTGATAATCTAAGTATGTTCTATGCAGCAATGAAAACACAGGCTTCAACCTCAATATTGTTGATTCATTGACCACTGTTGGTGGGTGTTACTTTGACGTGACAAGTTGCCGTGTTTTGCTGGCAACATCTAGTGTTTTTTTTTTTTAGTTTTTCCCTTGTAACTGAGGAATCTATACACATACTGTGGTAATTTTCTTATTATTGTTATTTATGGCCTTTATTTTAAAATCAACTTTTAAAATTATTTTAATGAGCTAGAATGGCTCTGAGGGGGCATCACCAGAGCCCATTTGTGCACAGGAACCCTTCCCTCCTGCTCCCTGCTCTCTCGTTCCCTCCCACTCCTTCTGCCTGTTGTAATCCTACTGAGTGGGAGAGGGGAGTGCTTAGTGCTGGTAACCCCTTCGGGCTCATTTGCATAAAATTTAAAATGTGATTTTTAGGTAAGAACCATGGAAAACAAATAAAAGAAGATTACCACAGTCACAGTGCCCCTGGTTTATCATGCTTAATTTTGGTGGCAGGTTTCCTTTAAATATTTTCTTTTAAATGCTTACCAGATTAAATAATACCAGATTCCCAATATCCTAGTTCCAATATAGGGTCAACAGCAATAGTAAAAAAAGATGATTCTATCTAAAATAGTATATAATTTTTCACCATTGCCTGTTCCAGTGGCAATTTCCTACTAGGCCTACATAGAAGTAAAGAATACAGCCGTTTGTCAGTCTGCATAATCCTAAAACAGTTTTGTTGAAACCCGGCAGAGAACACAAGGGTTGCTTTACTGATGATCAGTTCTGTCCTTGTCTGGTGGCTCATAATGGTTTAAAATAAATGAATTGTACTGACTATATCATTAAGTAAAGGACCAGGTTGGTTTATAACTTACAGCACAATGGATCAATATGATCCAGTGGGGTACATGCAGTGTCTGCTCCAGGTTTCAGTAGGCCCATGGGCAACAAAGCCTCAGTAGGCCCCTTTGCAGTGAACTTACATGGCAGCATTTAACATTCCGAAACTAAAACAGTCTCCTGTTCACTAAAATATTCCCTAGTTTATCATCCCAAACTGCCCCCTCATGGTTATTTTATATAAAGCTCCCTCACCCCCTATGGATTTATTAGATGCAGCCCCCCTCATCTCCATGGATTCCTTATGTACAGCATTATGTGAGCCCCCCAGCAGCTCTGGGCCCCGACACTTGCCCAGGTATGCCCCATGCCGACACCTGCCCTGGGTACATGTATCTTAAGTATGGCTTTGTGCTCTTGCCTTTTTTATATTTTTCTGCTGGTCAGATGTGTCTTAGCGGTCTTAGCTGAGTTTTCAACTTTTTGTGCAAAATTTGAAAAAAAAAAAATCACAAAGTCATAGTCTAGACTATTCCCTACACCTGGCAAGAGCAGTCATGGATTTGGGACTTTTCGCAACTTTTTACAAAAAGTCACAACTTCCTCATCTGGGATTGGGTGATAAATGCTGCAGTAAAATAGCCCATGGTGAACTTCAAAGGGTAGTTGTCTTAGATGCAAAAAAGTTGCAAAAGTGCACATGTGCCATCAAGACTATCACAAAAAAAGAAAAAGCCACACCGAAATAACTTTTCTGTTTTTTTGTGGCCATATTAAAAATCTGTGTATTTTTTTAAAGATGATTAGCTTCTGAGTCACCATGGGCTGGAATGTACCTGCTATATTCTTCATTCCATGATGCCCAACACCATTCTGTTACTCCGCTACAAAATCATTGGCATCAGTCTTAAAATAATGCACAGAAAGAAGAAAATGAAAATTATTTGCATATACAGGCAGTCCCTGGGTTACATCCAAGATAGGTTCTGTAGGTTTGTTCTTAAGTTGAGTTTGTATGTAAGTCGGAACCGTATACTTTATTATTGTAACCCCAGTCAAAATTTTTTTAGTCTGTGTGACAATTGGATTTTAAAAATGTTGGGTTGTCATAAGAACCAGGATAAACAATAAATCTTAATTACAGACACCTGTGATAACTGTTACAGCTGTTTATTGTAGCCTGGGGCTAAAGTACAGTAAATTACCAACATCCAGAGATCCGTTTGTAACTAGGGGTCGTATGTAAGTCAGGTGTTCTTAAGTAGGAGACCACCTGTATATACATATATATACAGGCAGTGGGGGAGTTTATCTTAACGTGAATCTCTGGCTAGGAAGGTAATTTTTAGCTGATGACAGCTTCCAATGTTATGTGCATTGAGCAGGCTTCGAGGAGACTGAGACACAGGCTGCTGCAGTTGCCCCCCAGGACTCACCACACGTTGCTGGCAGGGAGTCATGTAATGTGAAAATTTTTTTATAAATAACTCATTTATTTCAGAATACCAGCTAAAAATCTAATTTCTGGTGACAGGTATGCTTTACGTCTTGAAACGCAAATGTTTTTTTGCGACTTTTGCCTGAAAAGTCACATAAAAGTCCCAAATACGAGAGAAAAAAAAAGTTTGATACATGCCCCTATATGACATATGACTGAATATCTCACAGTCTTCCTACATGGTTGACTAGAGCAGATCAAAGAGGTATGGTCCCTGTAGGACGTGTTTAGTGATGATACGACCATCATAGCTGACGTAGGTTCCAGACCGATGGGAAATCATTGATGCTTCTTCTTTGGTTCTTTTGTTTTTTTTGTTTTATTCTACTATGAAACCTGGTTGCGCATTGTCTTCTTTTCTCTGTATTTTATCGTTATGATTGGTGGAGGGCTTGTCATGAGGATAGGCCAAGCATCTAAAAAATGTGAAAACCCCTTTAGTTGTTAACAATAATAATAATTATTCCTGTCAACATAAAGTCTTTGATAAGTGTGTAACAATTGTAATTATTTGTTATGACTAGCCCTGAGAAGTGAATGGACGGTTAGAGGTTTACTACACGTCATAGAATGAAAGAGATTTCAGTCTTGTGGGTGCATTTGCTGAACAATTCACATCTAAAATTCTCATCAGAATCTGCCACTGTTGTGAAAGATATCATCAGCGAGAGGGAAGGAATAAATTGTACCTAACAGCAAATGTTGAAACCTATATTTAGCAAAGACTGTACCTACCCTCAGTATTCAGAATTGATAAAGCACATTTCTGCCCAAATATGACTGCAGATCAGTCTGTTCTCTGCATTTTTTTTAATGAAAACAGTTTCCATCCCCATAGAAATGCAGTGATAATGAGGATCTGCTCATGATAAAAATTAAAAGGAGAACACATCTCCCTTGCACTACGAATGACCAAATGGGCAAATTTCATGTGGTCATGTGATGTCACACAGGTGCAAGGCTTGTTAGTATCACATAGTGTAATCAGATCTGTGTGGTGCACCTGTGTGACATCACATGACCATGGACCGATTTCTATCCACTGAACGTAAACATAGAAGCTTTCTATAGCAGAAAGCAGAGATCTGGAAAACCGTGAGGAATTGACGTAAAAACTATATGTGAAAATTGTATAACTTTTCATTACATAAACCATATTTGCTGAACATGGACAACCCCTTTAAGGAGTTTTATATAAACTCCTATATACAGTGCTGCACCTTCCTTCGTGACTCAATGCACTTTGCGTTATCTGAAAAATTGGGGTGATATGTTTTGCCTTTATTTATGAAAAAAATATTTTGCAAAAATTTGGAAAACTATCGATTCTCAAAATCTAAACTTTCTACTTTTCCGAAACATAGTCATAACGCCAAAATAACTTGATAACTAACAAATACCAAATGTCTGCTTTATGTTGTAATGGTTTTCAAATTATAAGTATAAATTATTAAATTATAAATTATTAAAAATAAATGATGGCGCCCACTGCACACTTCACAGACTGCATGTAGCGCAGTTTGCACTGTTTTTAGTAAATATGCCCCATTATCTTTATTATACGGATCAACACGATTATGGCAAAATCTCCTTTTATTTGATTTTGTGACTTTTAATTAAACAACTAAAATAGAGAAAATCACATTAGCTATTTTTTTTAGAGGCAGAACTTTAGTATTTTTTGGTTGATGGAGCTGGTTGAGGGGTTATTTTATGTTGGATGAGATGTACTTTACAAATACATTTTAGGGCAATTTAGCTTATTGATGGAATTTCATTAACTCTTTAATGTGTGGAGAAAAAGAAAATCATCAATTTTTGTTAAATATTTTTACTGTGATACCTCTTTCATATAGGAAAACCAAAAATAGAGGAAATCGCATTTGTTTTAGCATTTAGAAGTCTAACTTTAGTGTTTTTTGGTTGACAGATGTCTGTGGGTTTAATTCTTTTACGTTACGCCATTCACTGAGACGGTACAATAATGAACAGATTGTTACGGATGTGGTGATACCAAATATATGGGTTTTTTTTGTGTTTTGCGCTCTAAGAAGATTGTACAGCAAGTGCCCCGGGGTCACATGTCACAGATGACCATGTCCCCCAGTGATGCCCCTTCTCTAATCTGCAGCCAGTAAACAGATGTGGTAAAATGTTAGCCAGTTTTATCCTTATCTTGATAAACTTCAGACAATGTATTTCCTTTATATCCTTTATTCCAAGCTTTTTAAGTAGCCAATCCATAGTTTTGTGCATATGCCATGGAACGACCATGGAAATAGTAAAACTGTTACAACAATAAATAAGAATTGTAAGTAAGTATACACCAATAAACGATGTGCTTCCGAAGATGCACAGACAGCCAAACAGCTCATAGCCAAGTGCAATGTACACCGTTACACAACTACCATAACCAAACCAGAGAGGAAATGTCCAGCTCTCTTAATCCACGAGAATAAAAACAAGCATTCTTCTTCATTTGCAAATCCAGAATAAAAATAGGTGTCTCCAGAGCTGTCCGCACACTGGATCACCTGTGAAGTCTGAATTGTGATAAGCCGGCCTGTTTAGCATTGTTTTTGTTAACACATGTCAATATCCATATGGCTTTGCTACTAGAGTAATAGTCAGGCACATAGCTAAAATCTGGCAGGGTATAGTGCAAAAGTTTAACTTATGCCCCCACACAACTTCTCATACCCAACACTTTGTATATTAGATACCTGGATAATAGCAGTTTAGATATAGGGGCTCAGCTCTATGTAAGGAGGAAACCTCTATAAAGCTGCTTAGTTACCAGTGTTACATTGTAGTTATGTAGTTACATGTGATGGCATCTCTGATTACAGTAGTATCCTGTATACAGTACTTCAAAAGTTTCCTCCACGCAGACAAGTGCTAAGAGAATACTGTAACCTTTGTGGTTTCATTCTTCTTCACATCCGTCTTTGATAATATACTGACCTACTTATATTTTTGACATTAAAAGGTTATTGATCTTCGGACTGGCAGCCTATCTATAATAAATCTCTTCCCTCTGAATGATTTATGATACTTACATTGACAGACATTAAAGCAGATGAAAGGGTTATAGAAGGGACTTGTGGGCTCCCTATCACAGTTGCAATTGCAGCTCCATGTGTTACCCCAATAACTATGCACTGGTATTATTGTGGTCTCTATGTACCATTAGACCCACATTTACTAAGTGCAGTTTGCCTCACTAGACGGGCACAGGGTCTTCATTACTCTGGCGCACCCGGTTCAGGGAAAACATGCATAAACTGAGTGCATCAGTTTTTTTGGTGTGAATATGTGCTGGGATGCCCCTTTAGGTGCACAGTATCATGTTGCAGCGCAATACTGGCGGAAACGCATCACAAGTAAAAGAGCAAGCAGTTTGCACATGTATTTATGTGCAAACTGCACCAGAAAAACTGCGCAGACCAGTTAATAAATGGTCCATAATGTTTAAGTTTAGTCTCAGCCCTTAAGAAGATCTTTCAATGTGATTTTGGGTGGTTATCACCCTCTTTTTACACTCTTTTTACACTGACATCAGATGATTCCATAGATTACGACAGAACCTGTTCTGTTAAACGCGGATACATGTAGAAACTTCCCAAAAGAGTGCAGAGGGTGTCTGCAGTAATTTTGCATTGACGTCATTGATCATTTTGCCCTTCTTTTCATCTGTCAGTGTCCGCTTTCAATTGGTCAATAATTCATCAGTATTGCTAAAGCCAAAAACAAAAAGGAGTTGATCCAAAACAGAGATGACAGGTAAATGGGATATTTGCATGTCCTCTGTGTTCTGTATCCACTCCTGCTTTCAACTATCAATCCTGAAGCTTTCCATTCCTTCTGACAGATGAAATGAAGGGAAAAACCAAACATAGTGGGAACGTCATAGAGTGGTAGAGGGTGAAAACAGCATTATGGAAATAACAGGGTGTTCCAGGGAGACATCGGTCAATTGGCAACAGCATGAGTGGCAGAATGACAGAGCGTGGAGGTGGCGGCAGCAGTATGAGGTCAGAAAGTGGCACAATGGCAAATTCTGGAGGTGGCAGCAACATGGTAGGCCACAGAGTGGCACAATGACAAAGTGTGGAGGTGGTGGCAGCAGCAAGAGGTAAGAGAGTGGCACAATCACAGTGTGAATAGGTGGGGGGCAGCAGTAGCAGCAGCATGAGGCCAAAGAATGGTACAATGACAAATTGTGGTGGTGGCAGCAACATGGTAGGCAACAGTTTGGCACAATGACAGAGTGTGGAGGTGCCGCCAGCAGCAGGAAGTCAGAAAGTGGCACAATGAGTGTGGAGGTAGTTGACAATTCCAGTCCCTGGTAAAGATGGTGGGAGGTAGATGGAGCAACTGGCAGCAGATGTGTGGCATCAGGCTGGTGGCAGCAACAGAATAGTGGCTGAGGCAGGTAGTTAGAATCCAGACTCGTTTCTCAACATTTGGGGGAGGTGTCATGGCTGATTTAATCTGATGCATAAGGCATTGGTGTGTTGAAATCCTGGCCGATCCATGACTGATTCATCTTGCCAAAGATCAGTCTCTCCACGTTATGGGTGGACCAGCGGGTTCTCCTTGGGGTAACGATGTCCCCTGCCACACTGAACACCCGCTCTGATGCCACACTACTGGCCAGACGGGACAGCTTCTCTAGTGCAAACTCCACAAGTTGCGGCAACACATTCATGAGTTGCGGCACAGTGTATTGGAGTCGGACAATGTACTTTCTGTGAACTCTGGGGACGGGGTAAGAAAATGTGCCTCAGTGTGCTTAATGGGAATGCTCATCAGATAGCGGGTATGATGCTTATCCACAATGTTCACGTGTATAGAAAGCTGATGATCAAATTACTATATAAAGACATCAATCAAGACATTGTGAGCTATACAATGCTGTGTGGGGTATGTTTCCCTTTAAAGTTTCCCTTTAGTTTCTGAAATTGAAAAACAGAGGTTCAAAGGTAGGATTTCGCTTTAATGATTTTTACTTTCTATTTCAAACATCCTCTCAAGTATTTCTATTTCACAGATTTAATTCAACTTAAAGTTCTGGCTCTTCTATTGCTGACTTTATCTCCCTTCATGAGGTTCCTTCACATGAGGTTTTCAGGAAGTGAAAGGTCCAAATCAAGCAGTAACCCTATTTATAAGCAATTCCTTTTATTCTCTGTTGCCTGTGCTACACTGCTCCATACCTCCCTCTATGGCACTGCATAGGATATAAAATCAGTCTATCAACATCTGATTTAAGAGGATTATGACGCCACCGAGCATCTGTTGAAGAAACCGGTCTCATTCTCCCACATGTGCTAGTATAATTGAACTTCATCCTACAAGCTATAAATAGCCTATCCAAGATCTGCTGCTGCTGCCACTGTTGTTGTTTTACCGCAACACTTAGAAGCACCTTTTCCATATTATTGTGTGCAGGTTATACAGTTTTCTCACATCCGTTACAAAATGACAAGGTAGCAATGTGGAAAAAGATCTCAGCAGATTGATGAGCATTGTAGACTTGGACATAGGAACTTCCAGAACTTTTATTCTAAATATAAAATAATAATCCCATATACAAATACATTAGAAACAGGGAAAAACTAGAAGAGATTCTAAGAATCAAGCAGAGGTGACCTAAAGAATAACACCAGATGTAAAGATCATAAGATCTAAAGGCACATTTTACAATTCAGGGACTTTTTATATCTGTTGAGAAGACATAGGGGCACATTCACTTACCCGTCCCGTTGACGACGCCGATCTGTAATATCCAACAAGCATTCGGGTCTGCCGCGATTCACTAAGACCGTGCGTCCAATTTCCTGCATGTGTCGCTTCCCCCGCTGAGGTCCGCTGGAGTTCACCTTCTTCTTCCTGGTGCATGTAAGTGCTGATCTTGTGACACAATTTGAATTTTAAATTCCGCAGTTTGTCCGAATCAGGTGGGTTGTCCGACGCCCCCCCCTGATTTGTGCCGCATGCAAGCCGGCCCTGATGCGCCACAATCCGATCGCGTGCGCCAAAAACCCAGGGCAATTCAGGGCAAAACGGTAAAAAGTCGGGAAACCCGATGAAAATGCCCTGTTCGGACCCTTAGTAAATATGCCTCATAAGTTCCATGTCCATAGGCCAATGAAATGTAGATGTACAGAAATACGGGGGGTTATCATATGCTGGTGCACCATCATATGTTGTTTCCCTTGCCCCTTACAGCTGCGCATGTTTGCAATTCTATTGTGCTTTAACCTGCACGTGGTCAGGCCGGAACGGGTGCGGGCTATAGCTAGTGCACATGCACGGAGGCAGGATCAGACAGTGTCAGCCCACTTCATCGCCACGCATGTCTCCCTTCACACACGTAAAAGTGGAAATAATCAAAATTTCTTGCAAACAAAAAAAATGGCATATAAGCCCTGTTAAATATAGCCTACTGTGTTTATTTATAAGTCTACCTATGCCATTAATATTTTAGATGCAGAAAAAGTTTTCTCAGAACAGCAGTTAGATTAGAATAACTGTGTCTTGTTCTAGTTTTGCGGAATTTTGGAAAACCCTGTGTGGGACTGGACATAGCAAAAGAAAGTGTACATACCCTGCTACAGCTTCAAGGTTTCAGCTCTGTGCAAACAATGGCCTCCTCAAATCATAGGACATCTTAGGAAATGGAGGCCACTGATTGCCCGAAGCGGATCCTTTTACCTCTTTGCAGTATCTTATGCTTTGTATTGTTCTTGGTGATTTAAAGGGGTTGGTCAATTTTCTGCATGTTTTTTGTAATGTGTGTAAGACAGGATATTAGGTAATAATACCAATATACATTCTATAAGTATTGATGCTTATTCAATTTTAAGCTTGTAACTCTGCATGACCTTCCTTTTTTATGCTATCGTTCCATCCACAAATACCACAGAGCGGAGTTTCTGCTATTGAACAAGGATGTATGCTCACTGTTCATTTACTGTATGGTCCTGCGTGACAGCTGATATGTTGTTATGTACATGAGAACTCTTTTCTATTTACCTTATATACTTGAGTATAAGCCGACCTGAATATAAGCTGAGACCCCTAATTTTAACACAAAAAACTGGGAAAACCTATTGACTCCAGTATAAACTAAGGGTGGGAAATCCATTGGTCACAGCCTTCCAGTAAATAGCCAGCCAGCCGCCTGTAGCATAGAGCCAGCTAGCTCCCTGTAGTATACAGTCTGCCAGCCCCTCTAGTATATAGCCTGCCAGCCCCCTGTAGTATATAGCCTGCCAGACCCCTAGTATATAGCCTGCCATTCCCCTGTAGTATATAGCCTACCAGCCCCATAGTATTTATGCAGCCTGTCCCACTGTAGTAAAAAAAAAATTAACACTGTACTCACCTTTCCGACGTCCTCTTCTACTTCCGACGCTCCTCTTTGGGGCCTCGCGCTTGGCTGGCATACAGAATGATGTCAGCCGCTTGCCGATGTCATTGTTTGTGAGTCACCGGCAACTCAAGGGGACTTGAAGAGAAGCAGAATAATCCGAAGAGGAGCAGAAGAACCGAAGATGTCTCAAAAGACCCGAGGAGGCATCGGAAGCAGAAGAGGACCTCCGGGGAAGTCGCAAAGGTGAGTACAGTGTTCATTTTTTTGTTATAGACCTGAGTGAAAGCTGAGTTAGGGTATTCCAGCTTGGCTTATACTCGAGTATATACGGTATCTATGTATGTTTTTATATTTTGTTATATTTGCAAAATCTTAATAATATTATTTTGAATATAATACCAATATACATCTATTAACCCTTTCAGGACTCAACCCTTTTTCGTTTTTCTTTTTCCAAAAGCGCTAACTTTTTTATTTTTAAGTTTACCATATATTTGTGAGCTTGTTATCTGTGGGACAAATTGTACTGATTGTAAGTGGCATCATTTAATATTCCATGCAGTGTACTGGAAAGCTGGGAAAAAAATTCAAGTGCGGTGAAATTAACAAAAAAACACATTTGTGTCGTTTTATTGTGGGCTCTGTTTTTATAGCTTTCTTTCTGTGCTCCAAATGACAATTACTCTTTATTCTTTGGGTCGATACAATCACAGTGATACTAAATTGATATTGGTTTTATTAGGTGTTAGTAGATTTCAAAAAATGTAATTTTGATAGGATGGGCATTTTGGGATATGGCGATACCTAATATGTTTATGATTTGGCATGGTATGGCACCCCTCTGATGACATCATTAGGAGGGTGTGATCTCTCATCCAAGATGGCGATGCCCATAGTGGCCGTGGTTGAGTTTGACCTCAGCACTTAACAGGTTGACTCCTGCGATCGATGACACCCGCTGTATATGGAGAAACCTCAGCCTATGAGCTCTCTCCATACACCCGCTGCAGCACCAGGACGTAATAGTACATCCTGGTGTGCAAAAGGGATAAAAGTTCTTCACCGCTTTATTGATATGTAAAGTGAAGCCTTCTGTCTTTTACCTCATCAGCCAAATATTCCTGACCATAAATTGGCCGCAGATGAAGGGTCATGTGATCTCCAAGTGTCCTAGAACAATTCCCTGCCAGGACCTTATGATAGTATTCAAGAATGTAATATCAACTCCAAAAATTATATAGATTTTACTGCCATATGTGATTTAAAAGCAAAACAGAATGATGCCCATATTGTGCCGCGTGCCCTTTTCTTTCCAAAGTTATGGCATTTTTCTTCTGAAAATAAGATAAAAGCATATTTATATATATATGCAATAGAGAGTATATACACTCACCGGCCACTTTATTAGGTACACCTGTCCAACTGCTCGTTAACACTTAATTTCTAATCAGCCAATCACATGGTCAAGACAATCTCCTGCAGTTCAAACCGAGCATCAGTATGGGGAAGAAAGGTGATTTGAGTGCCTTTGAACGTGGCATGGTTGTTGGTGCCAGAAGGGCTGGTCTGAGTATTTCAGAAACTGCTGATCTACTGGGATTTTCACGCACAACCATCTCTAGGGTTTACAGAGAATGGTCCGAAAAAGAAAAAACATCCAGTGGGCGGCAGTTCTGTGGGCGGAAATGCCTTGTTGATGCCAGAGGTCAGAGGAGAATGGGCAGACTGGTTCGAGCTGATAGAAGAAACAGTGACTCAATCGCCACTGTTAAAGCCAAGGTAGGCAAGAAGAGCATCTCTGACGCACAGTACTTCGAATTGAGGAGATGGGCTACAGCAGCAGAAGACCACACCGGGTGCCACTCCTTTCAGCTAAAACAGGAGACTGAGGCTACAATTTGCACAAGCTCATTGAAATTGGACAGTAGAAGATTGGAAAAAACGTTGCCTGGTCTGATGAGTCTCGATTTCTGCTGCGACATTCGGATGTAGGGTCAGAATTTGCGTCAACAACATGAAAGCAGGATCCATCCTGCCTTGTATCAACGGTTCAGGCTGTGGTGGTGGTGTATGGTGTGGGGAATATTTTCTTGGCACTCTTTGGGCCCCTTGGTACCAATTGAGCATTGTTGCAACGCCACAGCCTACCTGAGTATTGTTGCTGACCATGTCTATCCCTTTATGACCACAATGACCCAACATCTGATGGCTACTTTCAGCAGGATAATGCGCCATGTCATAAAGCTGGAATCATCTCAGACTGGTTTCTTGAACAGACAATGAGTTCACTGTACTCAAATGGCCTCCACAGTCACCAGATCTCAATCCAATAGAGCATCTTTGGGATGTGGTGGAACGGAGATTCGCATATGGATGTGCAGCCGACAAATCTGCGGCAACTGTGTGATGCCATCATGTCAATATGGACAAAATCTCTGAGGAGCTTCCAGCCACCTTGTTGAATCTATGCCACGAGAATGAGGCAGTTCTGAAGGACAAAGGGGTCCAACCCGTTACTAGCATTGTGTACCTAATAAAGTGGCCGGTGAGTGTATAATATAATATATAATAATATAATATATATTTAGCGTGTGTCCAAAGATTCACAAGCAAGTTTGTTATGAATGAGTTACATAGATTATGAAAACCTTTTTTAGACGGTTCCCATAGAAACAATAAAACAGAAGAAACAAATTGAAATCACCATCTATTTTTTCAGCAGGATATTTATTAAATCTAATAATTAGTTTACATAGCAATATAGATGGTCTGTCCTGGTATGGGAGGTGAAAATAGGGATAACTAAAAAAAATAAAATAAGCTACAACAGCAGTCGTACCAAGATAGGTTCATAGGTTGTTCTTAAGTTGAATTTGTATGTAAGTCGAAACTGTATTTTATCATGTGAGCTCCAGACAAAAATTTTTTGCCCCAGTGACAATTGGAGTTTAAACATTTTGCTGTAATGGGAGCAAGGATTATCAAGAAAGCTTCATTACAGACACCTTACACTGATCATGCAGCCTGGGACTATAGAATCATCCAGAGAGCTTCACCAGAGGTCAGAGGGGTCTGTCTGTAACTATGGGTCGTCTGTTAGTCGGGTGTCCTTAAGTAGGGGACCGCCTGTATATATATATATATTTTGTGTATACTTATTTACAAACAGTAATAAGACAGAAAAAAACATTTTGGCCAGGACTAAAACCTTTATGGTATTCAACTAATAAATCTCCATTATTTATTTTCCCTATATATATATATATATATATATATTAATGTGTGTTCTGTATTTTCCCTATGATAACTAGTGCTGAGGTTTGCGCTTAGAGCATTAGCCTCCCGAGATGTTGTGCTGACCCAGCAGTGGTCGCTGACACGTGGAAGGATTGGGACATTTATGTGTATGTTCAATACGCTGTTAGTGTTCTTCAAACGTAGTGTCCCTCTGCTTGTGACCATTTGCATCCCCTCGTGCCTCTCTCTATCTGAAGTGCCAGGCTGGGACTGCCAGCATTGATGGAAAATTAATAGCGTCAGCATATTGATTCCATCCATGCTACTGTGTTGTTATAGCCCCACAGACAAGAGAGAGACATCAAGAGGAAAAACGACAGGGGAAATAGAGCTAGAAGCTGAATATTGCAGAGATAACAGAAGAATCATAAAGAACAGTAAAATAGCTAAAGAAATCATCATGATCTGTCAAGCTCCACAATATAAAGACAGGAGCCATGGTGCAGGGTCAGACCCTGGAGATGTGGTTATATAAAGAATATACGCATCTGATGTTAATGTCTCTATTTTACAAGATATTTACTTTATACATTACACTTGTCGGCTTTAAATTTAGTGAAAATATAACGGGGTCAGATATGAATAATATCAGATGCAAGTCAGTGGTTGACTGACACAATCGTAAGTTTTGCAAATGACATGTTGTCTAGTTAAAGGACGTCTGCTCTGAATATTCTCTGCATTATTCTCCTCTTGTACTCATTAATTATCATTTCTCTCACTTTCCGGCATTGGTTCCCATGATACATAATTGCTGCTATCTTCTATGGTAGCATAAGCTTCATGGTGTATCTATCCCCTAGCTAAAGGGGTATTCTCATCTGGGCACTCACATTCAGTTTCGTTAATCTGCCATAAATAAACATTTCTTCAATTAGATGTTATTAAAAAAAATGTTCCTGTGTGAAGATAATTTCTCATAAATGTAGTCATATGGCTTAGAAACAAGACTGTGTCCTAGGATACGACCACCTACTGCATGTCCCACAGCCGTCATGTGGTAATGATTGCTGAATCCATGTGGTCAGGCAGGACTCAATAGCGCATGTCTGGCCACCGCTGCCAAAATGTCAGGTGGTCGTATCCAAGGAAGCTATCTCGTTTCTAAGGGACAACATGGCTACATTTATGAGAAATTATCTTCACACAGGAACATTTTTTTTAATAACATCCAATTGAAGAAATGTTTACATATGGCAAATGAATTTAATTAAATGTGAATGCCCAGATGGGAATATCCCTTTAACTGTTTTCTGCCCATGATATTGGAAGGGATTTCCTAGTGAAAGGTTATTAACACACTCTGAGGGAGAGTTCATTTAAGGGGGTGGATTCTAAATGCCCCACACAAAACCGCACTGTGTTGTTTGCATTGAAAACCACTATCTGTTAATGTATTATGCACTACATGTATGTAGGCTGTTATTATTTGTTATTTACTTGATATCGTTTTTGTCGTCATCTACAGAATATTTTGTCAAGTTTATGACATAAACACTATGGGGCAGATATGAATATTTTCTTGGCACTCTTTGGGCCCCTTGGTACCAATTGAGCATTGTTGCAACGCCACAGCCTACCTGAGTATTGTTGCTGACCATGTCTATCCCTTTGTGACCACAATGTACCCAACATCTGATGGCTACTTTCAGCAGGATAATACAGTCACCAGATCTCAATCCAATAGAGCATCTTTGGGATGTGGTGGAACGGGAGATTCGCATCATGGATGTGCAGCCAACAAATCTGCGGCAACTGTGTGATGCCATCATGTCAATATGGACCAAAATCTCTGAGGAGCTTCCAGCACCTTGTTGAATCTATGCCACGAAGAATTGAGGCAGTTCTGAAGGCAAAAAACGGGTCCAACCCGTTACTAGCATGGTGTACCCAATAAAGTGGCCAGTGAGTGTATATACACATACAATATATACACACACATATAGTGCCATATACAAACATACCATATATATGTACACATAAGGTATACATACACACATACAGTGCCATATACAAACATAAAATATATACACATACTGTATACATACACACATACAGTGCCATAAACAAACATACAATATATACACACATACAGTATATATACACAGATACAGTGCCATATAGAAACATACAATATATATACACATTCAGTATATATACACACATACAGTGCCATTTACAAACATACAATATATATACACATACAGTATATACACACACATACAGTGCCTTATACAAATATACAATATATATACACATACAGTATATATACACACATACAGTGCCATTTACAAACATACAGTATATATACACATTCAGTATATATACACACATACAGTGTCATTTACAAACATACAATATGTATACACATACAGTATATATACACACATACGGTGCCATATACTAACATACAGCACATACAGTATATACACACACACCATACACCTTATAGACAAACACCATGTACACATCACAGATATATCACATCACATACATGTACGTATACATACAATGTGCAGCATCATATGTATAAAATGGTGCACATCCTCCACTCTTTAGTGTGTCAGGTTGGATTACGAGCCCCCTGACATTGCGGGCCCCATAGCAGCTGCTATGGCTGCTATCTCTGTAGTTACGCCCCTGGTAGTCCCTCTGAAATCAGTGCAATGGGGGCATTTGTGTATCATTTATTATGCTTTTATGACACAGAATCTCTTGTGGATCTTGAACTGACAAGTCTGTCTTTTGCACATGTTTATTATAATAGATAAAGGGAAATATCAAGGATTTGGTGGTGTCTAATAAAATTGGTCTTGTATACCTCTGCATCCAGACTTGTGCAGCAATACCTTATGGATTACACGTCACTGTATAAGCTCCACCAGTCACTGATTCAGAAGACCGTCCCCACCTACGCCTATATACCAATATTTGTCAGATCTACCCTGATAGCAGCTCCTAATGGGTTCTGGGTGACACTGACCCCATAAGCATCATGGATGTGCAGCCGACAAATCTGCGGCAACTGTGTGATGCCATCATGTCAATATGGACCAAAATCTCTGAGGAGCTTCCAGCACCTTGTTGAATCTATGCCACGAAGAATTGAGGCAGTTCTGAAGGCAAAAGGGGGTCCAACCCGTTACTAGCATTGTGTACCTAATAAAGTGGCCGGTGAGTGTATATAATATATATAATAATATATAATATATATTTAGCGTGTGTCCAAAGATTCACAAGCAAGTTTGTTATGAATGAGTTTACATAGATTATGAAAACCTTTTTTAGACGGTTCCCATAGAAACAATAAAACAGAAGAAACAAATTGAAATCAACCATCTATTTTTTTCAGCAGGAATATTTATTAATATCTATATAATTAGTTTACATAGCAATATTAGGCTCTGTCCTGCTGTATGGGAGGTGAAAAATAGGGATAACTAAAATAAAATAAAATAAGCTACAAACAGCAGTCGTACAAGATAGGTTCCAGAGGTTTGTTCTTAAGTTGAATTTGTATGTAAGTCGAAAAATGTATATTTTATCATTGTAGATCAAGACAAAAAATATTTTTTGCCCCAGTGACAATTGGAGTTTAAACATTTTTTGCTGTAATGGGACTAAGGATTATCAAGAAAGCTTCATTACAGACACATTACAGCTGATCATTGCAGCCTGGGACTATAGTAAATCATCCAGAGAACTTCACCAGAGGTCAGAGGGGTCTGTCTGTAACTATGGGTCGTCTGTTAGTCGGGTGTCCTTAAGTAGGGGACCGCCTGTATATATATATATATTTTGTGTATACTTATTTACAAACAGTAATAAGACAGAAAAAAACATTTTGGCCAGGACTAAAACCTTTATTGGTATTCAACTAATAAAATCTCCATTATTTATTTTCCCTATATATATATATATATATATATATATATGTGTGTTCTGTATTTTTCCCTATGATAACTAGTGCTGAGGTTTTGCGCTTAGAGCATTAGCCTCCAGATCTGTTGTGCTGACCCAGCAGTGGTCGCTGACACGTGGAAGGATTGGGACATTTATGTGTATGTGTCAATACGCTGTTAGTGTTCTTCAAACGTAAGTGTCCCTCTGCTTTGTGACCATTTGCATCCCCTCGTGCCTCTCTCTATCTGAAGTGCCAGGCTGGGACTGCCAGCATTGATGGAAAATTAATAGCGTCAGCATATTGATTCCATCCATGCTACTGTGTTGTTATAGCCCCAAGACAAGAGAGAGACATCAAGAGGAAAAACGACAGGGGAAATAGAGCTAGAAGCTGAATATTGCAGAGATAACAGAAGGAATGCATAAAGAAACAGTAAAATAGCTAAAGAAATCATCATGATCTGTCAAGCTCCACAAATATAAAGACAGGAGCCATGGTGCAGGGTCAGACCCTGGAGATGTGGTTATATAAAGAATATACGCATATGATGTTAATGTCTCTATTTTACAAGATTGCTGAATCCGTGTGGTCAGGCAGGACACAATAGCGCATGTCTGACCACCGCTGCCAAAATGTCAGGTGGTCATATCCGAGTAATCCATCTCGTTTCTAAGGGTCAACATGGCTACATTTATGAGAAATTATCTTCACAAGGGAACATTTTTTTAAACATCTAATTGAAGAAATGTTTACATATGGCAAATGAATTTAATTAAATGTGAATGCCCAGATGGGAATATCCCTTTAACTGTTTTCTGCCCATAGATATTGGAAGGGATTTCCTAGTGAAAGGGTTATTAACACACTCTGAGGGAGAGTTCATTTAAGGGGGGTGGATTCTAAATGCCCCACACAAAACCGCACTGTGTTGTTTGCATTGAAAACCACTATCTGTTAATGTATTATGCACTACATGTATGTAGGCTGTTATTATTTGTTATTTACTTGGTTTTATATATGCACAGTTAGTATTATGTAACATATTGTTTTTGTCGTCATCTACTGAATATTTTGTCATGTTTATGACATAAACACTACCTGTTTAGGATGGTTTAGGCAATTCATAGGAAAATTCTATTTTACCTATGTAAAATTTAGTGGAAGTCTTATTCAGCCACCTAAGAATGCCCTAAAGCAAAAGTAGAGAAAGTCTGAATGAAGTCTGAGAAAGAGTAAAACTGAAAGGGAACTTGCCATTTAAATGAACCCACCCAAAATAAATACTTCATTAAAAACTATGATTAAAAAGCATTACTCTTATCCCTAAATGATCTCCTTTCCATTGCTACAATGTCAAAAAGTCAGTTTGTAATTTTATATTCAACTCACCTGATGTGAGTCCTGAGTCCAAACACACTAAGTGAGTCCTACTTGCACTACCCTGTCTCCTTGTTCCTGATTGACAGCTCTCACTGCTAGGACATGTTGCTGTGTGGAACATTGAGAGAGAGCTCTGTTACATCATTGGGCACTTCATGTCACATGCCCAGGGTGATGTCATTTAAGGTCCTTTACCCAGTTACATTTGCTACATCTACCCCATTTATGTGTCTGATCACATGAAATTTACAGCATGCCTTCATGGAGAATGGGGAGGGGTAGGAGTCAATAGAGGCATTTTTTGTGATCAGACACACACATAGGGTAGAAATTGCAAATGTAACTGGGTCACATGTCATTAAGTGTTGAATGCTAAGAAGAGGCATGGGACATAGGGAGTAGTAGATGGGAGGGCCCAGTCGAGCAGGACACATCCCCTATGCTGCCAGGTAATATAACATAAAGTTGTTTTACAGGGATGTAAAGGAAACAATTTTAGCTAAAAGAAGGGTGTCAGTTAATATGGCTCTATAGGAACCTGTCACTAGCTGTATTTGTGAAAAATGTTGTGACAGGTTCCCTTTAAGTCACAAAAAGCTAAAGAGACAAGTAACAAGAAGACTGCGTGAGAGAGTCAGTGAGGTGGGTGAGTGTGAGTGGGAGATTGTGACCAGAATATAGAATTAGTCTCAAACAAGTTCAGCAATATATTGAGGACCGTATATACTCCCCTGCCTGCCCAAAGGCCAAATAAGAGAAAAAAGGTTAAAGGAACTGGGGATATATCCACAGGGGACATGGTGACCTTACTGAACTTAGAATTTATTAAACATCAAAAACCGAAATATGACATGGTCATAATTATTCAGACCTTTTTCTGTGACAATTATATATAACTCTCATGGTGTCCATTATTTTCTGGTCCTCTGTGAGATGATTCTACTCCTTCAAAGGACTCTAGCTCTGTTTAATTAAAATGATTTGATTAGGAAAGGCACCCACCTATCTATATAAGCTCACAGTGCATGTCAGAGCGCATGAGAATCATAAGGTCTCAGTAATTGCCCAAGGAGCTCAGAGGCAGAATTGTGGCAAGCACAAGTCGGGCTATGGTTACAAAATAAGTTTTGCAGCACTTGGGGCAACCACAGCTCTTACTGGACCTGGCAGTCATGCCAAACTAAATAATCATGAGAGAAGAGCCTTGGTGAGAGAGAGGTAAAGAAGAACCCCAGCAGTCGGGGATTTATGGCAGAGTGTCCTGAAAGTTTCTCCTCAGTGCAAGACAGAAAAGCTGCATATATTTTGCAAATAACACATGAAAATCTCCCAGAAATAAGTGTCTCTGGTCTAATGAGATGAATAGTAAACTTTTGGGGGTTAATTCTAAGTGGTATGTGTGGAGAAAACCAGGCACTGCTTACCACCTGCCAAATACAAGCTGAACAGTGACACATGGTGGTGACAACATCATACTATAAGGGTGGTTTCCAGCTGCAGAGACAGGGCGACTGTTTGCAATTGAAGAAAGATAATTTCAGCCAAGTATAGAGATATCCTGGATGAAAACCTCTTCCAGAGTGCTCTGGACCTCAGACTGGGCTGAAGGATCACCTTCCAACAAGACAATGAACCTTCGCACACAGCTAAAATATCAAAGCAGTGGTTTCAGAACAACCCTGTGACCATTACTGACTAGCCCAGCCAGAGCCTGGACCTAAACCCAATTGAGCATCTATGGAGAGATTTGAAAATGTCTTCCACCAACGTTCCCCATCCAACCTGAGGAACCTGGAGAGGATCCCCAAATCCAGGTGTGAAAAACTTGCTCCAAGAAGACTCATGGCTGTTCTAGCTCAAAAGCTGCTTCTACTCAATACTGAGCAAAGGGCCTGAATACTTATGACCATTTGATATTTTAGTTTTTTTCCAAAAATATCTACATTTCAGTTTTTTTTCTGTAAAGATGCAGTTCTTGGTGTACATTTACTTTTTCTATCTTACCAATTGACTGCAATGAAACAAAGAGGGAGAAATGCAGAGGGGTCTGAATACTTTCCGCACCCACTGTACATTCCATTCAGTGAAAGGGAAGTATGATTGGTTTGCATCGTTTTCACACAGTTATCTAGTTGGCAGCTTTAGGACTCAATACACAGCAATCTATGATAACCTTGAATCTCCTGGAAATTTCTTGTCCTTCACTCGGTTAAACAGACAGACTATAAGAGCTCATGCAGACCATCTAACTATAACAATCCATTTCCTTCCATTCATAAGAAGACTCACGCTCAACAACTGAAAGGGTTTTGTTTGATATTAATGAAGAGGAGGAAGACAGAAATTACTTTAATGAATTTATTTGGAGGTTGTGAAGGACAGCAGCACTTCAATGAGATATTGCTGTAAGCTGTTTTTATTCTTACTTGATACATTTATTATTGCTAATAGGGATGAATGTGCTCAATAATATTATCAAAAGTGAGAGCACCAACTTTCTAATCTCCTCAGAAACCTGCTTTAGGACAGAATCGCAGGGTGTTTTTTTTTTTTTTTTACAGTTGCTGCATATGGAGAACTTGGGTTGAATATTAGAGAAAGAAGTTTTGAAATTACATCTTATAGATCTTATGTGGAATATCTTTCCATGAAGACAAAAAAATAAGCAACTAGAAAAACATTTCTACAATGATCAAGAACCACAAGTCTAAAGGTACCTCCGATAAGTGGGCTGATTTTAACCCTTTCAGGGCCGCACATTTCTTAAAACTTATCCGCATTCTAAACACTATGGGGCAGATTTATCAAGCAGTCTGAAAGTCAGAATATTTCCAGTTGCCCATGGCAACCAATCACAGCTCAGCTTTCATTTCACCAGTGCTCATGATTATTTTAAAGGGGAGCTGTGATTGGTTGCCATGGGCAATTGGAAATATTCTGACTTTCAGACACTTGATAAATCTGCCCCTATATCTTTGTTATTTTTCTATTTACAAATATGTATGAGGGATTGTTACCTGAGGGACAAATTGTACTTCGTAGTGTCATCATTTAATATTCTGTACAATATACTAGGGAACTCGGAAAAAAAATTAAAGTTACAAAAAGTAATGTAGTAGTGCCATTTTATAGCTTTGTCTTTGCTGTTTGGTCCAATTGGAACATCCCCTTTATTCTTTAAAGGGAACCTGTCACCACATTTTTCACAAATACAGCTAGTGGCAGGTACCTATAGAGCACGTACCTAGTAACTATCTGACACCATTCTTTTAGCTAAAAATTGTTTCCCTCACATCACCATAAAATCAGAGTTATAAACTTACCTGGTATCTAGGGCTCTATAGAGCTAGTAAAGGGGCATTGCCTAATGTCACGTGACCAGGATAACATCGTCACAGGTCCTTTAGCCCCTCAACATTAGCAAACTGTATCCCATGCACATAAAAAATTCACAGCATGCTTGCATGGAATTCTACTCCTTTCCATGCAGGCTGCTGTGGTTTAATGTGATATATACTTGGTGTACAGTTTGCTAATGTTAGAAGGCTAAAGGACCTGTGATGATGATCACATGACATTACTGCTGCATGCAGAGAAACCATGGGCAGGAGCTGCTGGATTCAGGCCGAGGAGGCAAATTCGTGGTCGTATATACATCCCCACAGACAGGCGTGCGAATGAGGCCTAATTCTGTATATACGTGACGTTTTTTCATCAGTATGTGCACGTATGGCACTATATCGGTACAGTATCCGTAAAAAACATGGATGATGGTAAATGATGAATTGCAGATTATTGGCTGGCTGACAGAATGCACCTCCCACTGGTTCTGGTCTCCCTGTATACAGCACGTATATACGTAAGCATACGGTGCACAACCACATGCAACACATATTTTAAACGTTCCCATAGACTTATATGGGGCATACGGAACAGAAATACAGGAGAAAATCGTACATGCTCTATATTTTGTTACGTCTCACTCATGATATGGTACGGTGGACAATGCAACCGTGTAAATGGACTGCTGTATTGCCTATTGAAACAAATGTGGCTGTATGCTATACATAAGAACACTGTACTGTCTGTCTGGCATACAACCGTTTTCATACGTTTGTGTGAACGAGGCCTTAATTCAATGATTCTGTGTTTACTGTGCATCTTATTATATTTTGCTACATAGATGCATTTGTGTATAGCTCTAGGGAAAATGGCTCTGTACTTTATTCGCTGATTACATGGATCTACAGCCACATGGAAAACAGAAATGCTACTCTGTACGTGATGTTATACCTGTATGTGCGCCATTTTATTCCTGTACTTTGTAAAAATATGTCACATCATTTATATATGATTGAAGAATCTTTCCTCTTTTGTTAATATTTCAGTTCACTTCCAGTGTGGCAGAAATGTCACACTTGTGAAAATTGGAGCCAAAATAATAAACTTTCGGATTCCATCAATCCATGAGTGCCCTATTTATAATTGTTGATATGATAAAGACTGCCATGATACAGTTAATACAACTTATGTTTGAGTAAAACAAAGAGAAGAATTATGCAGAAGTGCCTGGCTTCCTCGTCTGCTTTCTAGTGTATTCTGACATGCTGCCAGAAAGTCATTGACACTTTGGCTTTTCATTCATAAGCTCAGAAACAGCAGGTGTAGCTCCTGCCAGAAGTGTCTGGCTTGGATACCCTAGGAGTGTATACTCTATGTGGTTATAATGTGATGCTAAATGTGTATAAAAACAGTTTGATATAACAGTGTCAGATCTTAGTATGGCAATAAAGAACTTTTCGGAAAATGTTAGCACAACCTTCAACCTTACGTGTAAATAAAGTAACAGTCAAAACTGTGCATATTCTTGAAGGCTTATACTTTACGATGTATTTTACTGATACATGATCTACAAAGGAACAATTATAAACAAGAAAATGGCCTGACACGCATGATCAATCAAAAAACCATCACATTATCCATAAAGAGTAAAAAATACACATTACAACCCAAATGGTATAAATAAAAGCTACATTTCCATATATTTTTTCAAAAAGCGCAAGACATTATAATCAATGTAGTACAGGTCATTATCCATAATGCTTATTCCAATGTATACTGACCAGAAATCCTACTAACCTTATTAAGATGCAGTGTATTTTCTCCTTCTCCTCCTCCCATAAACCCTTTTAATTTTGCCCTATGGAATGCTTGCTCTGTGTGCAATAAACTAGAATCTGTTCATGACCTGCTGGCCATCACTGAAACATGGATCCAACAGTATGGTGGCTTACACTTTTTTCACTGCTCCAGACCTGAGAATTGGCATGGAGTAGGGTTAAGCATACTACTCTAGTCATGTTGCACTTTCGAGGTCATTCCTCCACATCCTCAGATTTTTCTGCCCATTCTCTCTTTCTGTGGCTGTAGTATACTGTTCTCCTGGCTCACCAACCAAACTTTTGGCTCCCTCACTTTTTATCCTGTGAGATTCCAACCATCATTATAGGAGACTTTAATATCCATGTTAACACTCCCATTTCCCCCTTCCTCTCAGCTCTTATCACTAACGACTTCTCTAGGTCATAACGAGGGAAACATCTTCGACTTGGTCTTCTCCTGACTTTCTTCAATATCTAATTCTACCTATTCTTCCTTTCCACTTTCAGACTATAACCAGGCCATTTACTTTAAAATGTAATTGTAAAGTTATAATGATTTTACCAAATTATTATATGAGTTTCTGCCTTTAAAAACACACAGAACGATGCCTACTTTGTGCAGCTCACCCTTTTCTTTCCAAAAATATGGCATTTTCTGTTCTGAACATGTTTGACAAAAAGAGAGAGACAGAGTAAGTTCTGTAGAATCACAGACTGGGATGGAGGAACTGATATGGAACAGGGGAAATCTTGTACCTCACTATTCTGTGCAGTAGACATCTGTATCCACAGTCTTGAAACACATCCAGCACTGCTACATACACAGAGAGAGCTCTGTCACATGACCTCCTCCTATGTGCAGCAGCAGCCCCTCCCTCCCATGAAACCGACAGATAAACAAACTATAAACAAAGTACGGACTCCAGGGTTTGTCAGCAGAGGGAGAGGAAGCAGCAATTGCAGCACTAAGGTACTCTGAGGGGTATAGCAAAGAAACTGCTGCATATATGTAACAAAGATAATAGGTAAAGTTGTTTTACAGCCCAAGAGCTATTGATTTGTGGAAAAAAATGCCTTTACAGTTGCTCTTTAAAGTTAACTGCATTCACCAAGAAATAATTTCTCAATCCACTAACTCCATTAATCTACTCCACTCCAATTCCTCACCCTGTTTCTTTATTCATTTGAGCCAGTCAAAGAGGAACAAGTGTCCAGGCTCCTTTCCTCTGCTCGCCCCACTACCTGTATCAGTGACCCCATCCCCTCACATCTCGTACAGACTCTCTCCCCAGCTCTCACCTCACTAAAATCTTCAACCTTTCTCTCTCTTCTGGTGTCGTTCCCTCTTCTTTAAGGCATGCGGTTGTTACCCCATTACTAAAGAAACCTTCCCCAGACCCATCCAGTGCTAATAACTACCGACCAGTATCTAATCTCCCTTTCATCTCCAAACTCCGGGAACGCCTGGTCTATTGTCAACTAACCCGATATCTCTCAGCTAACTGACTTCTCAATCCCGTACAATCTGGTTTTAGCACTATGCATTGCACTAAATCTGCTCTTTCTAAAGTCTCTAATGATCTCCTCACTGCTGAATCCAAAGGGGACTATTCTCTCCTCATTCTTCTGGATGTCTCGGCAGTGTTCGATACTGTGGACCACCAGCTCCTCCTCAGGATGCTTTGCTCTATTGGCATAAAGGACTTTTTACTCTTTTGGGTTTCTTCCTATCTCTCTGACCGCACTTTCAGTGAATCCTTTCTTTTCTGGATCTCTCTCTTCTCCCCTTCCTCTCAGTGTTGGGGTTCCTCAGGGCTCAGTCCAAGGTCATCTTCTCTTTTCCTTCTATACTACCCCCATCAGACAAACCATCAGCAGATTTGGTTTCCAGTATCCTCCTTATGCTGATTTACCCACCTATATATTTCTGCATGTAGTATCATACCTCCCTTACTTCAGAACACTAGTGTTTGTCTCTCTGCCGTATGACTGAACTTCTTGACTTTCCACCATCTACTAACCTCCCCAACCCTTTCCTCTCCATCTTGGTCTGTGGGATTACTATAACATTAGGGCAGAAGGCCTGCTGTTTTGGGGTTATGACGGACCCCAACCTCTCTGCACCGCATATTCAATCTCTTGCTCGGTCTTGACGCATACATCTCAGAAACATCTCCAGAATCCACTCATTTCTTACAACTGAAACTTCTTACATGCTAATAGTTGCTCTGATTCACTCTTGACTAGACTACTGTAACACCCTACTAATTCCACTCACTCCACTCACCTCTTCAATCTATTCTTTTTTTTAAATCAGATCATGTTTATTAATTACAACAACACATTTTCCATTTACAAGACTGAGAACAAAATATTAACAAACACCTCCCCATTCTCTACCCTCCCATGTCCATCCCTCCCATTCCCTGGTACAGTTATACAGAAGTCCACAATACAGCATGTCGATGAAGCAATGAGTCCATTCAAGGAGCTCCAATAAATTCTTAATGCAGGAGCCAGGCTTTTCTTTCAGACCAAAAACTGGGGATATATCCACAGGGGACATGGTGACCTTACTGAACTTAGTTGCAGTTCTCCTCCGTCTGCCTATGGAAATAATGCACAAAGCGCCCAGGTTAGTTGTTAACTGTTTCAATATATTGAAGTGGTATTCATAAATATGGGGTAACCTTTATAAGAGGCTTTGGACTTGAACTCTTTGACAATCTTTGGTCAAATAGAAAAGTAATGTTGGTGATATACATGTTGTACATACATAGGAATGGGTGATCAAATACAATGACCCTCATACGCAACCACATAGAAGAGGTTGTTTAAGCTCTGCAAATGCCAAGAAGAAGGAGCACGCATGGTAGAGTGGCAGCATCACTTTCATCTATAACCCGTTTTCCTAATATCTCAGACAAAATGGCTCTGGCACAAGTCTTACTTCTGTAACCTAGATTCCTGCTGCCATATTGCTTGCGCAGGCAAATGGGGCATTCATGATTTTTGCAGTGAGTTGTCTTGTTGAAGAAACTTCAGGGATTGTCTAGTTTAAAGAACCTCTTTTCATATTCCCTACTAAGGAATTCTGTGTTTGGAATCCTGATCTCTTGGTGAGCATGCAGAGCAGTTACATACAGAATTCTTACTCTTAAAGGGGTTTGCCTATGAAAGAAAGTCCTCAAATTATAACCCCCTTAATCATTACCTCTTGCTTTACGATTTTCTGTTCAATAAAAGTTTATTGCACAATATGAACGTTAACATGTACAGGCATATTTTGTCCTCAAAGTATTCCATGTGTCTGTGGGTCACCAAAACAGAGCATGGCAAAATAACATCAGTAAGTCTCAAGCAAGACTTCCGGAGGGACAACCAATCTAAACTGATTTAACTAATTCTTACTAACAAAGGACTAGGACAAGTTATATAGACACACAGGCAATGAAGCCACAGGCAATGAAGCATAGACCACATACACAGAAGGAAATACCACATACAGGTATAGGGACACTGGAGACAATAGGGATACACAAAAGGGCGGTATAGGAGAGTGGCTAACATCCTAGAGGTCAGGAATAAGAATAGGGGTAGTGGCCCCCTGGAAGTGGAAGCTTGTCAGAATCAGCCATCTATCCAGGCTCCAAACCCTTAGGAGATTTGTAAATCTATCCATGCCTACCAAGTTCTAGTATATCTTGAAATCTGGAGGTCTACCATGCGATCCACGTTACTTTTCAATTTTACTCAGTTTTATTGCTGTTTTAGCTCCTATCAATCAGCGATGGTCAGAGTAAAATTCCAGAGTGAGGGTGGGGACTCTCTAAGCAGACACTTTATGATACCTCTGTGTGCTTACAATGTGTTTAAATTATCAGGGTACAGGTTTATCTATACTTTTATATAACTTCTGAACATTCACTAGAATCTGCCATATAGAAAAATAGAAATGAAAAAGATCAGAGATGAGAGATCCATGAGGTTGACATAACAATGACACGCAGCACTGAGAACCCCACTGATGAGAAAGTTAGGTCCTATCCCGTGGATAGGGCCTTACTTTTGTTCGTGGGAAAACCCCTTTAAGAGGCCTATCCTTATCAACAAGGGGGTGTAAATTTCTAGGTCCTAAAGATTCAAAACATTGGTACATTTTTACAGCATTCAGTTACAAAAAATATAATGACTTAGCTTTGTTTCTTTTCATCATTCATAATATGCATTGAATGTGACATGATATAAGTGGTGACACATGGACAGGAGCAGTTGTATAGACACATGATTAAGAAATATAAGAAAACTATGCTGTCTCTCTGGATGCTGCACGTATAACTGCTACCCCTAAGCACTGTCTACCACTAGCCACTTATAGGAAATCAATAGACCAATTTATTGTGAATGGTGTAGTACTGTGACCATGAGAACCCCTCATCCTGACCTCTGTTGCCTTCATTGAAGTACTGCTATATATAGATAGTGTCTATATTTGCCCTAGTATTGCATATTGTATATATTCTTATATAGGGATTCTCCAGATGTCTTTCACTATTTCCACAATGCACTAATATTATGTATGCTATGCTTCCCCCTACCTTTACATGCTTTATCCAACCTTATTCTTCTATTAACAAATACCGCATTTTACAGATATAATTCCAACCTGTCTGTATCAGTCCTGGTGTACACAATTTTGGTTGCCCCTGGTTCCGACCGTGAATCTTCTGGCTATGGCTGGATTCTTCTCATGAACAGCTTCTCTTGCTGCACACTGCAATCCCCTCCACCTGCATTACAAGACCAGCTCAGACACAGGCACTTCCTGCCAAAAAGCAGCAGTGTGCAGAGACTTACTCTACAAGCAACATACAGATAAGGTCTATATCCAGGAGGGAGGTATAGAGCAGAGTTAACTCTGTGTGTGTTACAGGTGAGTTAGCAGAGCTGACAGTGTTATTGTGTTTTTTATCCATCTCACAGATCTCATCATCTCTCATCTTTTATTCCATCTCATTTCTCTTTTTCTATGTATCAGATACTACTAGAATGTTCAGAAGCTAAATAATAGTGTAGATAAACGCTGCACCCTGATATTCAAAGCACATTGTCAGCACACATCAGCTCATAGCACAAAGGAATCATGAAGTGTCACTTAGAGAATTTTACCCTCATTGAGTTATAGGAGCTAAAACAGCAATAAAACAAGTTCAATTGTAAAGTAAAGGGGTTAAAATGATCTTAATTGTGTAAACATTACTATTTGATTAAAATTTTGAGAATTTTCTTTCATGGGCAAACTCCATTAAGTAAAGCTCCTGGTCTAGAAATGTTTTTTTTTTTTACCTCATAAGCTGCCATTCGTGTCCATAAAATAGCTACAGATGGAGGGTTTTGTGATCTAAATTATCCATGAACAACTGATAGATTTTTCAAATATAAACTTAATGGGGAACATTTACTATGCGTGTAGCAATCTGACCTAAAAGTGCTCTGCCCGTGTTTAATGCTCAGTGCACCAGATTCATTAAAAACGTGCGCCAGATACGGCTGCTGCATATATGGCCAATATAAGTCCATCATAGACGGCAATGGGCGCACGGCACCGTACCGCTCCATACCCCGTGAAAAGATAGGACATGTCCTATCTTTTCACGGGATACGGCGCCGTGCACCATAGATACCTATGGAGAGCAGCTGGGTGAGCAGCGCTCACCTCCTCCTTCTCTTCCCACGCGCTGCCGTGTGCCACCCTTGCTACGGTACGGCGGGCATCGGCAGTGTGAATCCAGCCTTACTCCTTAAAATCTTGGGCCCCTATACAACAAATACTTTGCTTAAAATGCCTTTACTTTGGTAAAACAGATGTTTTGAGAGGGGCATATTTAGGGCCGTACACCTCAGTAGTATACGCAGTTGGGGTGGATCATTGATCTTATTTTCCTTCCCTGGGTTCTTTTAGCACCTTTTAGTCTTTTTTGTGCCTTTATTTGTCTTTGGAGACTTTTTAGTTGCAAATTTTTGCACAACTCATTGGCTTTGCTACGCATTAGAGTGTATTTGCTCAATTATTTGAACCCTTTAAGGCGAAAATCACTGTTAAATTAGGTTCGAATATCTGGAAGCAGGAGACATACCAAGCCAAATTAGGTACAAACCAGGTTTAAAGCTACACTGCAAACACCCGTGAACTGCTTGAAAAGGGAACAAAAATTGCGCATATATCGCAAAGCACCCAGAAAGTCATTAAAATACAACAAAAAACATGCATCAGACTAAGATAAAGCTGAATGATGCAGATTCCCTTTGATGACTTATCTGTACACACAGTATTGGGATTTATGGGGCGTACATTTAAATTCATTTATGGGCTCCATTATTGTACAGCTACATGCAAATATTTGCTGTAAGTCATACACAAATTCTTAGAATGTAACCAAAGAAAATCCTGTTTAGTAGTTTTCTTCCTAGCCCTTGTATAGGACCCTTATTGTTCTGGGATCACGGGCAGTAACCTGCTGACTGGATCTCTGCCACACATTGCTGATGCTGATGCCAGGGGGGCATCCAAGCTCACATGCTGCTGGTGGATTCACCTGTGGACCAATCCAAGCCTGTGTACAGAAAGCTTATGTATTATGGACCAGCAGGCCTGTGTGTTACCCAATGGTTACTATGATATATGGGAGGTAATAGGACCCTTTTTTGTGAGAAAAGAAGAAGAAGCAGATGTTGAAGGTGATGGAGAAATCTTTGAGTGCTGAATAGTGTAGCTCATAGCTTGTAAGGCCCCTCATTCCTATTATTTTGTCTGATCTTTAAAGAGAGCCTGTCACCACATTTTCACATATACAACTTCTGACAGGTTCCTATAGAGCCCACTTAACTAACTGACACCCTCCCACCCTAGCAAAAAATTGTATCCCTTACATCCACATAAAGCATCAGAGTAGGCTTGTTCTGCTCTGCCAGCCACTCTCATCTATTCCTCCCCACGTTCCATACCTCCTCTCAGCATGTCATGTGACCAGGGTGACATCATTGCATGTCCTTTAGCCTCCTAACATTAGCAAACTGTACACAATGCATATATCTGTTCACATAAAATCATAGCAGCCTCCATGAACTACTACTCCTCCCCATTATCCATGGGATACTTCTTTTTCCCTTTCTCCATGGAGGCATGCTGTGATTTCATGTGATCAGATACATACATGAGGTATTAGTTGAAGATGTTATAGAACCTTAGATGATGCCATCCTGGTCACATGACTTTTAGTAACCAATGATGTAACAGAGCTCTCCATACAGCAGAATATAATACCCTGTCAATCAAGAACAAGGAGGCAGGGCAATGCAAGTAAAGGGAACCTGTCACCAGGAGACCCATTTTAACACCCCCTCCTTAATGAAGTTTTTATTTTGGGTTGATTGGCATAACAGGTTCTCTTTAACACCATACAGAATATGATGGCTCTATAAATCTAGATATGTATTAATAATTATTATTATGTGAAATAGTGCTATTGTGGAAAGTCTGCTGGTTATAGTAGGGCGGCACCGTGGCTGAGTGAGTAGCGCTTCTGCCTTGCAGCGCTGGGGTCCTGTGTTTGATTTCCACCCAGGTCAACATCCGCAAAGAGATTGTATGTTCTCTCCGTGTTTGAGTGGGTTTTCTCCAGGTACTCCGGTTTCCTTCCACACTCCAAAACATACTGTTAGGTTGTTTAGATTGTGAGCCCCATGGGGACAGGGACCAATTTGACATGCTTTGTGCAGCACTGCGTAATCTATGTGCGCTATAAAAAAAAATTATTACTGATATCAGTGCTGCAGCCCGCAGAATGACTTACAAATAAAGTAATCTGCATGTCTGTACATTATACGCCACAATGATAAAATAAAATAAAAAAGTACAGCAAGTTCATTTTAAGAAGTGCTGACAGTTTAATTTGGTGCTTGTCGAAAAGTAAAGACCACATAACCTAACAAACTCACCGTTAGTGATAACGACTTTATTTTTATATATTTCTTGTCTAACACTTACACGTTCGTCTTATCCAGTTCAGTCGTGTAGTGTGCTTTTTATAAACTGGAATGCCTTAAATTTGTTGAAAAAAGTTTTACAAGATATATAAATCTGTGCTCTGCTGTCTTTAAATTTGTTCACTCCTACAGTAAGAGGCTGGCCACCTCATCCCACCTCTACACCGCGCAGGAATTTGGTAACGTCACCCAGCTCTCTGCAAATCCTGCAGTAGTACCCAGTGCAAGAAAAATATTACTGCGCATGTGCGGGATTTGCAGAGAGCCGGGTGACGTCACGAGCTCTGACAGGAGTAGGGGCAGGACGAGGCGGCCAGCCTCGTACTAGAAGAGTGGATACATGAAAAGACACCAGAGCACTGAGGGCTCTATTGAACCCCAAGAGCCCCTCATCAGAGACAGGACCATGTTTGTTTCTACACCTTTTTTCTTCATTCTATGCTTCCCACAACAAACCATCAGGAATCCTTTGAACAAACAATGACATGTATTGCAGAAAGGTGTAGAAAGAAGACGACAGGTATGGTAACTCCTTTAGTGCAATGAGCAAATAATAACATTTTCTCTAAAATGCCACATCACTGGTAAACAGGAAAGGTGCTCCTAGCACTCTTAAAGAGTGCCCGACTCTCTGCTAGATTTACTTATGGGTGAGCCAAAAGAGGGTAGACTCCCATTAAATGGTAACCACTATCTGAACCATTAACCATGTATAGACAATATATGCCAAATATGTCTTATAGGACTCCCACCAATTGGGATAACTTTAAGAGTACATTGAATTACTGAGACAGCTGGATGTTTTACAGTTTCATTAAACTACCATTGTAAGAGTGTAAGACTGATTTAGATAGAGGAGGGCGCTTTGGCATAAAGGTAGCGTTAAATGGAAATTTGCAATTTTGTTCCATTTTGGTGCCAACAAGGCCAACATCAATTGTGGGTAATATAAACTTTTGGATAGGCAACCTGTGCACCAAATATGTCCAACTATCTCAGCCAATGTAATAAATCAAGTGCATTTCCCACAGCTGGTCTAAGTTTATACTCAGACCCCCAGCACATGACTGTAATTGTGGCAGTGATGGCTTCACCAATCACCAGATCAGGGCCACAATAGAGGTCTATAGCAGAAGTCACGATGTGGAGAGCACACTGGCCCACATTTATTAAAGGGAAACTGTCACCAGGGACCTAATTTTCACTTAAGACAGGTTGTAGAAGCCCATTACACCTGCAGTGTAAAAATGCTTCTCTCCGAAAAAATCCTGGGGTAGTCCCAGGGGTTGGGCTTTGTTTTGGATGCATTTCAAAAAACAACATGTGACTTGTCTTTGTTAATCACTCCTCAGAGCTTGGCCCCTACCTTTGTGCTCCTGTATAACTCCTCCTCCTGCTCCTTCTCAGAGGTCACAGCCTGGTGAGCTGACATCAGTGGCAGAGAGAGGAGCTGTACAGAAGCACAAAGATGGGGGCAGCCTGCAGCACAGACAAGTCACATGTTGTTTTTGGAAATGCATCCAAACCAAAGCCCAACCTCTGTGACTACCTCAGGATTTTATCAGGGAGCACGGTAAGTTATAACACACAATTATATCGTAACGCAAATGCTTATAAAAGGCAGTGAGGCGTTTTAGCACTGCAGGTGTGATGGGCTCTTACAACCTGTCTTTATATCTATTTATAAAGTTCTGTCAACACATTTGTGTCAAGGCTGCACTATAACCGACGCGTCACAGAATTCTGCACTGAAAGGAGCATTCCAGTGCACAGTCGGGCAGTAAGCCACATTTATCATACATTGTCCGAAAGTATTGTGCCGCACTCTCTATGTTAAAGGTGCACAAAAAAGTCGGCGCACTTTGTTGGAGCAGTGCAGAAAGCTCCAGATCCCTGAAGAATGTGCTTCACAATCCATGAGTCTGCTTCACCCTGCACAGGCAAATGGCACCTAGTGCCGTTTGCACTGTTTTTGATAAATGTGAGCCACTGTGTCTCAATTCCACTGTGATCGAGCCAGGCTTTCTATTAAGAGGGGAGGGGTTAGAAGCGCTCACCCCCTCCCTCTTCTTTACTCAGCTGTGTGTTATGCCAGGTTTATGGCCCATAGAAAATGTGGCATATTGTGCTTTGCCTTGGGCAGATTGTAAGACACAGTGGGGCTCATTTATCTTTATTTTTCTTACTGTTTTTCTGTCTTTGTTGAGATATTTTTTGGCACATTGCAATTTTAGTGCCTTTTTGCGGACATTTTTAAATACCCACCGAACATTTGTTTTTCGTCAGTAAAACAAATTTATCTTCAGATGTGATAAATGTCGCAAATGGCATTTATCATTTCAAATTGTGTCATGTTTTGGCGCAGAAAACTCCAGACAAACCATAATTAAGGAAAACATTTGTGCAAATGTCTCAAAAAGAGATCTGAAAAAAATACATTTAACACATGGAAAAAGTGAGAATGATAAATTTCCAAAGAAGTAGACAGAGATAAGATAAATGACCCCCAGTGATTTAAAAAAAACACCAAAGACAATGCTACTCCTGGTATAGAATGAGCAAACACAATAATAAGTTTACCTAGATTGATCCTTTAAAACGTTTAAAATTGTATACTGTTCAATAATTAAAAAAACATAGCATTTCTTCAATTGGATGTTAATAAAAAATGTACCTGTGTGAAGAATTTCCTATTAATTTAGACATGTTGTCCATTTTTGTCCTTGGATATGACCACCTCTGCTGGAGTGATTGCACAAAGAAAACTAATTGCTTTTACACATGAAATGTCCAGGCATGTTCCACATCCGTCCTGTGGTATTGAACGCTTGCAAGGCTCAATAGTGTATTGTGGCCACTGCTACAAGAGTGTCGGGGTGGTCGTATCTAAGGACAACTTTCTCGTTTCAACATGGCTACATTTATGGGCAATTATCTTCACACACGTACATTTTTCTCATTTACATCCAATTGAAGAAATGTATGTATATGGAAGATTAATTAAATTAAATGTAAATGCCCAGAGGAGATTACCCCTTTAACTGCCAAAAGCTTCACTGTAACTTCTGTAATAGCACATCCAGGGATTACTACCATAAAAATGCTAGCCACACACGGTCACTATAATAGCCACAATAGAGAGCAGCTTTTATACAATGTCACAATTGCCTCTCTGACAAGATCTATGTAAACAACCAATAGAGGGCAATCAAATGTCTTCCTTTTCCTGCTGTGACATCTATGTCAAGTGAAGGAACGGGAGAAAAAAGATGGCATTTTTTTATGTATCAGAGCCATCAACTCACAAAAAATGTATTTTTTTGAATTGTTGTGGACGCCTGATATAAAGGCTATGTCTTAGGGAATAAGATTCCGGGATCTGAGTAGGATGATTACGGTCTTCTTGCCCCTCTCTGCCTTGGGTAGTGCATAAAGAAAGCATTTTAGTCACAACTTGGTATCTTCAGTTATACTAGACATATTTAGCTATGAGAATGAACCCCTGATGATCAATTTGTGTGAAACAGATAACCACCATGATGTTAAATGGACAAAATACTAAATATATTTCAAGGTTTGGTTTCTAAGAGCTAATACTGTACCAAGGCTTTCTACAGGTAATAATAGCAGTAATCCCCCCATGCCATGGCTTTCCTTATGATCCATCGTGACTTATTATGATCCACTGTGGTTTACTTTTATTACTTCATGGGCATATGATGGATCCATTAGACTTCTCTTCCTATGTTGGACCACCTGGAGCGATGAAGGAATTTCACTGTCCAACCAGGGGCAAAATGGAGGTGATTTTACCAAACTATGTACAGTACAGATATAATATCAAATATTATGTAGTCCCAATTTAGTTTACTGATGTCCAGATATAGTGTAGCCAGTGCTCAGATTTTTCCAATGTCATATATTTCACTGGCCATGCAAAGTTATTGCTTTAGGAATATTATTTATTCATGTTATATAAGAAATCACTAACTCATCAACTAAACATAAAAATGCAGTCAAGAAAAAAAATCTCACAAGAGGAGGTAAAATAACAGAGACCTTCTCAATGGTATTGATAGATCTAAAAATATACACAATCTAATACAGGGTCAGAGATCAAACAGGGTGTGGGGCTCTACAGTAGACAAGGAAGGGTGAGTTAAGTGGCTCTTAGCAAACGTCAGAAACAGTGTTTCTATGGAAATATCTCAGAAAAGGTTTTTAAATATGGCAGCCAGACAAAGTGCTTGACTTTATCTTTATAAATATGTCCAGCATTTGGACAAATCTAACTGGTGTATCAGTCTGAATTATGGTTTTTACTCTTCAGTAACTTTCACAAGGTGTTAGGTAAAACCAAGAAGATGGTTTCGGGTATGTTGTGGTGTATCAGAAATAATTGACGGATAAAAGTTTTTTCTCCAAATACTTCATTAGGGTATAAAATGAAATAACGCATACATCCAATTATAAGATGAATATATGTTACAGAGATCTATTTCTTTCTATCTATCTATCTATCTATCATAATGATCTATTTATATCTATCTATCATAATTATCTACCAATGTAACTAACAAAAGTATAGAAAATTACACTCAGCTACTTTGTGTCTATAGTCATTATTAATTTTAGACTAATTATAATGCAGAAAACAAACAGTTTAACAATTCAGCTGTTGTGCATCTATCTCTTGAATCCCATGTTCATCTATCTCTCTCCTATCCTTTTAGCTATCCAGTTTACTTCTATCCAATTTTTAGCTCGTGTGTATGTTTAGCTAAAATATCTCATGTCTATCTTTCTACACTTTATCTATGGGGCTCTCTAGTAAGCCAAGTGATAAAACTGCTACAAGTTACAAGTGGTGACATAAACAGATGACTTTAGGCAGTGACATTCAGGCACCTGACATAGCTGGGTTTGGGTTCTCTTAGTTATAACTAATGATACACTGTAAATACATGCTATTTAAATATGTCCATTTCATGATGACAAAATAACCTTTCTAAACAATAAGAACAAATGACTGCAATGAGCACATCTCTCTTCATATAATTAGACATGTGATGCTATAATGTGCACTGAAGAATACAACATTGTAATCATAGAATACAGATAGATTATTTAGAGGGTATAGAGATTGACAGGTTTTAATGTAAGGGTGTTCACTAATTTCAGATATAAAAATATTTCTCAGCCCAGCAGCCGGACATTTCAGTTCTGATGAGTGTGATAAATGTATGTGAGAAGAACCAGCTGGTTATACAAACACACATCTAGTGATCATTTCCTTCATATCCATTATATAGGACGTCTATAATACCAGTAATACCAGTAAGTATTCTAGACGCCCTTTAATCACATCATTAATCATTTCAGGTGTTCAGGTGTAAGTGGAAGCACTTCACACACATTCCACATATGACTATAAAGCTACCAGCAGATGTTAGATCACTGTGGTCATTACAAAGCAGGCCCCAAAGAAATATAGAAATAGTAGTTACCTTGTTAGCCAGGTTGTGCTGGAGATGTGCCCAGGTCATTACTGCTGGAGTATCTTCCTCAGTCTCTATCCTGTTACTGTCTTCCCTGATAACTTAGTTCTTCGGTGTAACATCAGCCTCTAGTCTTATTCTATGTCTTGCTATATGTCCAGTGTTATATGTGCTCCTATCCTAGCTAAGTATACATTACACCCTTCTAACCTGCTGCCTCTATGTAGCAGCCAGATACTTTACACTTGGTAAATCTGTGTGTGAGCCCTTTAAATCCTGCGCTGCTACTTAGTTCTCTCTCAGTTGTGCCTGTATCTCTGATGCCTCCTCGTTGTGTCTCTTCCCCCTCTCCTTCCTCTGTGTTCCTATGAGCAGTAGTTGTGCACAGGAATCTGACAGCAATGGGTTGGTTGATCTCTTCTCTCCATGTGATCACAGTCTGGATTCACACTGCAGCCTCAGGACCATGCATTGAAGCACATCATGTGTGTCCTCTCTCTGGACTTGTCACCACTGATGAACTGAATGAACTGCCAAAGTGATGCAGAAGTGCAGATGATCCTTTCTCAATTGTTAGAATTTGCTTTTATGATTTATTTATTTTAGTTGTGTTGTAATAGAAGCCAGACTGTAATTGTATATAATCTCGCCAGTTAGCCACAAAGTATATTTTTTTGATAATGTAAATATCCAAATTTTGTAACATTTATTTGGGCTACAAAACATGTATTTACAAAGGTACATGAAGGTCCTTGATGAAAGAAGATGGATGTTGTACATCACTAAACCAATAAAAATAGTTTTTAAGTTAAAAAAAATGGGTTCAATTTTCATTGATTTTACAGAATCCACCCCCCACTGATTCAATAGGAGGCCACTGTCCATTTTCCAAAAGCAGAGAAAAGGATGCGACCTGGACAATATACCTATACGTATGATAAAAAGTATATGACCTGCAGGTCAAAATCCATGTCAGAAAAGCCAGTGTAGATTTTACTAAGAAATCTGATACAGATTCTCAGGAGAAAACCGACATCACGTTTTCTGTGCACATGTATTTTTAAATATTAGTTAACTGTGTGCCATCATTGATTATTATTTATAGAAATATGTATTTTTTTTAGAATCTCATTGTGTAGATTGAGTTTGTACTTTGTATGGTATTATATAAAGAGATAGAAATAAACATATATAGATTTCTTATCTGACCGGAGCTCCAGACGTTCACAGGGCGGTCGTGTGAGGCTGGTGTCCTTTCTATAGATATGCGCATTTTTACTAAACGTTTGTGAGTAGTATTTAATTTTATTAAAGCGTTTTATGAAGACATTCTACACGATTGGAGTGCGTGTTTCTTCTAGTGGTCCGCTGTGGTGAACAGTGGTAACAATAGGAGCAACGGAAACTGCATCCACGTGGGTCCGAACAGTGGGCTACTCTTATCTGGAGAATCTGTGGATTTGTGCTGTGAGCAGAACGGAGGACAAATGAGAACAATTATTGTGAACGTTTGGAGTGAAAACCTCTGTGAACGTCTGGAGCTCCGGTCAGATAAGAAATCTATATATTTTTATTTCTATCTCTTTATATTTTAACATTGGGACTTCTGGATCAGTCCTGGACCGTTGTTTTAGCTCCGAGAGGGTTAAAGTTAAGAGTGCAGCACTACACCCAAAGAGTTATGTATGGTATTGTTGAATTAAAGAAATGTTTTAAATAAAAATGGTACGGGTGACATGTGTGAATATAGCTCTATAAAACAAAGTAGCTACGATAGGTAAAGTAAGCCAAGCATTATAAACCAGTGACACTTACTCATAGATCCAGGTCCAGCGACTGTGGTAATCCTTTTATATTTGTTATCCATGACCTCCTTCTTTCTAAAATAAACTTTTACATTTATGTTAATGAGCCGGAAGGGCTCCTGGAGTTACCAGAACCCTTCCGTGCTATAGTTTCCCCCTCTTCTCCCTCAGCATTTTCCTCCCCTTATGCCTGATGTAATTTCACTCAGTGCTCATACACAGTTTAACAGCCTGTGAATCTGCAGCATGACAGGACTCTGAAAACACCCCAGGAACAATTTAGCATAATTTTACAATTTGATTTTAGAAAGTAGGCCACGGATAACAAATATACCAATATTACAAGTTACGGTGCCTGGATTCATGTGTGTCACTGGTTTATCATTCTTGATTTGATGGTAGATTTCCTTTAAGGTGAGATTTTCCACCTTTTAAATTTGTTTTTAACTGGGGAAAGGACTTTTGGTGGTATAGTAAGCTATTTCTTTATTTCATCACACTCTTCTTAAGCCCTCTTGAACACAAACGTGCATTCATGGGCTGCAAACAAAGGGCCTGAGGTCTCTTGTTTGTGACCCATGCATCACTGGAGTGTGAGGTCCGATCACCTGCTGAGGACGAAGCAGAGAACAGAAGAAAACTGCCCTTAGTTTTGCCTCTTTGGCGATCAGTTCATACACTGGACCATAAAAACTATATGGGAGAAGTGTCAGAAGTGTCTAAGAGCAAGACTGTTCTAGTTGCTCATAACAACCAATCAAAGTTCAGCTTTCATTTTCCCACAGAAGTTTTACCTCAGACAATTCATATAAATCTGCCCCGATCAGGGAGATTTATCAGAAGTGTCTGATAAATTCTAGTTCTAGTTACCCATGGAAACCAATCAGAGCTTAGCTTTAATTTTATAAACAGCTGTGGGAAAATGCTGAGTTCTGATTGGTCCACAGGTAGCTGACACTAAACAAACTCAAGACAATTAACTTGTGTTTTGCACTGTGCCAGATTTATAAATACAGTAATAATTCGGGCATGGCAGAAGACTTGTCTAATAATAATAATAATTCTTTATATATATTGTAGGGGATCAACTCAAATGGCAACTTCAGTAACAGTCCAGGTAGCAGTTTTATTTCTTACCAAAACAGTTTAACGAAACAGAATCGCTTGCTTCAGCATATAACAGAAAATACAGTCCATATAAACAGGCCGGACTCACAGTCCTTTGTAGGTTGTGTCTCCATCCAGCAGCATAACCAGACAATGGGGGATATTTATTATACGCTGGCGCTCGTGCCCTGCCGCTGCAAATTCGCAACCCGATACATCAAGAGGCTTCTGCCTCTTGATGTATCGGGCAGCCAGCGGCGCAGCGTTTAACCTACGCCAGGCAGCGTAGGTTTTCACGTATGAAAAGTCGCCGGCACAGCCAGCGGAGGGCGCAGCAGCGGGGACAGTAACGCCCCGCGCCGGCCCACTCCCGTCCGGCCGTGCCCCCCCCCCCCCTTTCACGTCCCTTCACGCCCCTGACTACTCCAATGAAAGCCGGCCCGGATCAACTGCATTAAGCAGCTTTGCTACATTAACAATTGTCAGAAACCTCAGAGCGCGTTCACACGTTGCGTTTTGACCTGCGTTTTAATTGCGTTTGAAACGCATATACAACAGCTGAGGGGTGATTTGCCTAATTACATCACTGTTTTTTTTTTTTTTTTCAAAATGCATAGTTAAAACGATGTTAACACATGCGTTAACAATGCATTAACGCATGTGTTTTGTAAACATTGCATTTACAAATGTAAACGGTAATGTAATTAGGCAAATCACCTCTCATCAGCTGTTGTATATGCGTTTCAAACGCAATGAAAACGCAACCAAAACGCAACGTGTGAACGCGCCCTAAAGGTTCCTGACTAAACATTAACCGGCTCACTTCACTAAGGCCAGGCACCTTGGTGACACATATCAGCCATCAATAATGGCCCCTTGTACCTTATCACAATATATATATATATATATATATATATATATATATATATATATATAGTGCACACAGATTACAAAGCGCTGCACAGAGTTTTTTTTCAGATCAGTCCCTGTCCCCAACGGGGCTTACAATCGAATCAACCTACCAGTATGTTTTGAAGTGTGGGAGGAAACTGGAGGACCCAGAGGAAACCCATGCAAACACGGAGAGAACATGCGGAGAACATTCACATCACAATGCCATGCTGCAACTAAGCAATATGCGTGTAGATAAAGGAGCATCAAGTACCCTATAGTGTTTAAAGATGGTTTTATATAGTACACACGCCAGTACTATACAATCCCCATTCAATATGCTATATGAGTATGGGAACTGCATGTTGATATTATAGAGGCAGTCTATGGCGCTGTCATTGTGTTACACATGAAAAGGCACATTCTGTATGAATTCTACACATAATAAAGTGATATACTACTCACATAATGTCACATAACAGCAGCACAGACTGACCACATCATGCAATATCCTTATATCACACTATGGGGTACATTTACGAAGGGCCATGCGCCAGTTTTCTGGTGGACTTCGCACATACTTTCTAGTGTAAACTGCTTGCACAGGTATTTAAGAAGTGTCTGCACCACAAATGTGTCACATACAACCGTTTTGCGGCACAGCTGCACTAGGCGTCATGCGACACAAATTATGGGGCCCCATGTGGAAGATAGACCAGAAAAATAATGGTTCACTCCGTTGGCTATTTCAGGGATCTGGCATTATACTTTGCAGTTTGCACCATTCTTAGTAAATGTGCCCCTATAAGTATGCTATTTCCATGATAATATGCACAAATGCAATGTTTCTGTTCCATGGTGGCTCAGTGGCATCTACTGCCGGAGCTGTCAGTAACATACAGTAGCTCACTTCTCCTGCTCCACGTCATGCTTCATGCTATTCTTCACGTCATGCTGTTTCCTCTCACATATAATTGGCATAGCAGGGTGACATCCCCCACCACTACCACCTTGGAAGAATTGTTAACAGCACTTAACTCCTTTCAGGAATCTTTGTCAGATGCTAAGCACATGCAGCACTTTCTAGAACATAGCAAGATTTATGGAGCGGTGCAGAATAAGATAAACTCACAGTATCGAATAATGTATTTGTTAACCTATTAGCAGGTCTTCTACATTGTTATTAGATATTATGCTAGGATGGGGTTTAGTATAAAACCAGTGGATATTGGAACACTGCAGGACTACAATAGCCAATCATATATATTAGTTTGTATTTCGACAGATACTCATTAAGAAAGGTTTGTTGACTGAAACGTCCGACTGTGAAATTGTGGTTATTTTTGGAATATGCTCATTATACGTATTTCCTTGGAAAAGGATTAACACTTTAATAATTGTATATAGAGTTGATTGTTTTCAATTTTCTCTACAAATGTATATTAATCATGATGACTATACAATACATCACCATTGACCTATACAAATGTACATAAAGAAATTGTGGGTCCATTTGATGTTTTAATATCCAATTCAACAAAAAGTTTAGTTTGAGAATCATTCGTCTTTTGACCACTGTCACGTAACAGCAGGGCAGGATTAAGGTTGGTGGAAGCCCCTGGGTGCAAAATCTGATGGGGCCCCCATTGAATGTAGTCCAGACAGGGAACAGCAATTGCTATATTGTCAAGAAACACAGAAGTGACGAAAAACAGGGGATCCAGCATCCAAAAATACGTGAAAGAAAAACTGTTATGACATATTCAAAAATTTTATTTCCAAGTTTAAAAAATATACATGGCGGGTAGAATCATGGACACAAAAAAACAAAAAAAAAACACAAGACAAAAAAGATACAGCGGCGACGCGTTTCGGGCTATTACATTTTTCTTAGCCCTTAGCCCTAACCTGCTACGACCCACTCTAGATTTAAATAGCAATGGATGCAGTATCGTGTAGTGGGCATCCGGCGTGTAGGAATCACGCCTCTTTAGTGGGTGTGTGCTGGGTACCCTGACGTATATGTTCCAGATATACAGATAGGACTATGAAACCAATCAATGTTGTAAAGCTAGTAAAAATAAAGTAAATCTTATTTAAAGTTTAATCCCTTTGGGAAACGGGTGTCTAGGCTTAAGATCCAGGAAGCTTCTCTAGACAGTAATAGTTTTTTCCAATCTCCGCCTCTGTTTGAACGTGTAACTTGTTCTATGGCTGTGACCTGCATGCCACTTATTGACCCAGCATGTACCTCCTTGAAATGTTTAGATATGGCCGAAAGTTTGCAAGTACTGGTAATGATGCTTGGGTTGGCACCTGTAACGTGTTCACTAATCCTATCTTTAATTTTGCGTAGTGTACAACCCACATATTGTAAAGAACATTTTGAGCATTGAATGAGATATATTACATGGGAGGACTAGCAGTTCATATATGTTCTTATATTATAGGTAGAATTAGTGTTGAGAGAGCTAAAAGAGGTTTGTTTCTTCATGAATTTGCATATGTTGCATCATGTGCCCCCGCAGCAGTAGCTGCCCTTAGTTTATAGCCACAAATTTCTTGGTTTAGTGCTAGTAAATATGTTTGGAGATAAGATATCCCCTAGTGTCCTAGCCCTAGTGGAGACAAACGTGACCCCTTCCGATATGATGTTTTTTAGTGTAGCTTAATGGGTTAAGATAGGCAGCTGTTTTTTTTATAATCTCAGTGATAGTATAAAATTGAGCACTATACTGGGTGCTAAACGTGAGTCTCGTGTGCAGGCTTGACCTTAGGCTCAAGATATGCTGTGCAAGGTCTACTAATAACTGTGATTTTTTTAAAACACCGGCCTATCTTAACCCATGAACCTACACTAAAAAGCATAATATCGGAAGGGGTCACGTAATAGCCCGAAACGTGTCGCCGCTGTATCTTTTTTTTGTCTCATGTTTTTTTTGTTTTTTGTATCCATGATACTACCCCCCATGTATATTTTTTAAACTTTTTAAATAAAATTTTTGAATATGTCTTAAGTTTTTCTTTCATGTATTTTTGGATGCTGGATCCCCTGTTTTTCGTCACTTCTGTGTTTCTCAACAATATATTCTCCTCTGGATTTCTGGACCAGCAAATTTTGGGGACCCCTGCACCCAGCCAACGTATCACCCAAGACTACATTATCTTCAAAGGGTGAGCCGTTGCCTTTTTTCTCTTTTTTATGTTATATTAGCAATTGCTATATATACTGCTCCCCAACAATTAGTATGTACTGCCTCCAGCAACCAATATATACAGTTCCCCCAGCAATCACTATATACTGCCCCCCAGCAATCACTATATACTGCCCCCCAGCAGCCACTATATACAGCTCCCCCAGCAACCACTATATACAGCTCCCCCAGCAATCACTATATACAGCCCCCCAGCAATCACTATATACAGCCCCCCAGCAATCACTGTATACAGCCCCCCATCAATCATTATATACAGCTCCCAGTAATCACTATATACAGCTCCCACATCAATCACTGTATACAGCCCCCCAGCAATCACTATATACAGCCCCCCCAGTAATCACTGTAAACAGCCCACAGAAATCGCTATATACAGCTCCCCCAGCAATCACTGTATACAGCCCCCCAGCAATCACTATATACAGCTCCCCCAAAATTCACTAAATACAGCTCCACCAGCAATCACTATATACAGCTCCCCCAGAAATAACTATATACAACCCCCCAGTAATCACTGTATACAGCTCCCCATCAATCACTATATACAGCTCCCAGTAATCACTATATACAGCTTCCCCAGCAATCACTATATACTGCTACCCCAGAATCACTGTATACAGCTCCCCCAGCAATCACTATATACAGCCCCCCAGCAATCACTTTATCCAGCCTCCAAGTAAACACAGTATACAGCTCCCAGTAATCACTATATACAGCTCCCCCAGCTATCACTATATACATCCAACAGCAATCACTATATACAGCTCCCCCAACAATCACTAAATACAGCTCCACCAGCAATCACTATATACAGCTCCCCCAGAAATAACTATATACAACCCCCCAGCAATCACTGTATACAGCTCCCCAGCAATCACTATATACAGCTCCCAGTAATCACTATATACAGCTTCCCCAGCAATCACTATATACTGCTCCCCCAGAATCACTGTATAAAGCTCCCCCAGCAATCACTATTTCCAGCCTCCAATTAAACACAGTATAAAGCTCCCAGTAATCACTATATACAGCTCCCCAGCTATCACTATATACATCCAACAGTAATCAATATACACAGCTGCCCCAGCAATCACAATATACAGCTCCCCCAGCAATGACTATATACATCCCCCCAGTAATCAATATACACAGCTGCCCCAGCAATCACTATATACAGCCCCCCAGCAATACTATATCCAGCCTCCAAGTAAACACAGTATACAGCTCCCAGTAATCACTATATACAGCTCCCCCAGCAATCACTGTATACAGCCTCCCAGTAATAACTATATAGAGCTCCCCAAATCACTATATACAGTCCTCCTATAACTATATACAGTGCTCTATAAGAACTACATACAGCCTCCCTATAACTATATACAGCCTGCCTATAAGAACTATATACAGTCCCCCTATAATAACTATATATACCCACTATAATAACTATATACAGCCCCCCTATAATAACTATATACAATCCCCTATAATTATATAGTCCCCAATAATAACTATATTTACAGCCTCCCTATAGCTATATACAGTCCCCTATAACAACGAACTATATACAGACTCCTATTATACCTATATACACCCCCCATAATAACTTTGTTCAGTCCAAGGCAAAATAATAAAATCGTTATCTTCTTCCATCGTTCCCCCAATGTGCGCCGACCTCCTTCCGTTCCCTCGGTAGTGGATATCAGAGGTGTACTAGGTGTACAAGATGTACTAAGACGCTGCCATATTTGTATAGTATGCCTCCGATTGGCTATAGCAGAGCAGGGAACTTATAGTTCCCTTGCTCTGTCATAGACTAAAATCAGGGGCCTCGGGGCACATAATAATCTGGATGCGGCCCGGAATCGCCCAAAAAGAATTTGGGCGATTCAGATGGTCATGTGACCACCCGAATCGTGCACATTTGGTGGGGGCCCCTTTAAGGGCAAAGTGGTGGGGGCCCCGGGCGTTTCCCCCTATAATCCGGCCCTGCGTGACAGTGATTGTGGCCTGTGCGTCTCAGTATTTGTGAACATCTCATCGACTGTGTTATACTGAGAATTTATTGTGAATTGGATTGGAGGATGTGATTTTGTATAACAAACAATTTTCTGAAATATATTTCGCATTAGTGACCACTAGAATCGACATATGTTGCGCCAGGCGCTGCGGTTCACTTTGATAGGAGCTGAGCTTACCATGTAGTATGGAGACTTTTTGCCCCTTGAGCTATATTGCCTCCTCAAAATACTCCTTTCCCTTATAGGAGGTTTGCTAAAGTTCTATATTTAATCATACGTAGCTTTGTTTCTGATATTTAACACACATTTCTTGGCTGAGAGACTGCTATCGCAGAGCTGGAAATTGTTGGGAAATTTTCATGGATGCTCCTCAATTTGAACCAGTGACCTTGTACATGGAAATAAACCTAATAATGCACTGAGATATTAGGGAATGTGAGAACAGGTTGCAATTTATAGTATATAAAAAGAAAAGGATTTTTCCACCACCAGGAGCACAACATTGAAAATGTAGTAAAACTAGAATAATCTGCATAACTAAGCATATTCTAAATATTTGGAAGTAAAATTTATGTATGAGATAGCCAAGATGATTGTCTATAAAATGATGGTAGCCTTATGTTCAAAGCTGTAGAAAATGGTGAGATATGGAGGCTGAAAGTCAAAAGTCCAAAACATTGTTACCCTTTTGCTCACCAGTGTATAATTGTAGACATGAAAATGTTCCTATGGACAAATTACCTGGATCAGCCACTCACACAGAGGGGTCTGCAGCCGGACTTTAGTCAGATTTTCCAACATTTTTGGAGATTGCACAGGTGTGACATGTATTGAGCAGGGGATTGTGTCGTACGCGATCGGATTGTGGCGCAGCTGCGCTGGCTTTCATGCAACATAAAGGGGGGGCGTGCCGTCGGACGATCCAACTGATTTGGACTGAGGATGGGATTTAAGATTCAAATTGTTCCGCAAGACACGCATTTGCATACAACGGGAAGAAGGAGGTGAACTCTGTCGGATCTGAGCGCAGAAGCGACACATGCAGGATATCGGGCGCACAGTCTTAGTGAATCGCACCAGAGAGCTATCGTCGGACACTCCGTACTTCGTGAACTCCTCCGGACGGGTAAGTAAATGTGCCCCAGAATGTTCTTCCAGCTCTTTTTTTTGGGTTGCTTTTGGTACCAAAGACATCTAGGATCAACAAATCCAGGGGGATGCCAGGTGCCCTCACCGATTGTATACCATGACCCAACCTGAGGATAGTTTATGAATATGAAAAACGTTTTGGAAAAATTATGAAATACCCTTTAAAGAGCTGTGCACATGCATGACTACGTCTCCATTCAATCTCCATCTCAATGTGGCTGCTCTCCTGCTTTAGTTAGAGGTGTGGAACTCTTATTTCTCAAATGACATAACAATAATATACTATTCTGGTACCATTGTATTTTGGGTTCACTTTGCTGAGCCAACGGTTTATAGAGCATACTTTAACTCATTCTGTAAAAGAGGATGTTGGTTAATGTTGGTTGGTAAATTATTTATTTGTAGAATACCACTACTACTGTTTATGTGTGCATTGAAGTAAATCAAGCTGACTGAATAATTGTCAAATAAACAATGTAGTCAGTGACTAAACTAAAGACTTACCCCCCCCCAAAAAAAAGATTACCTTGGGGCCCTTCGTGCAATTTTTTTTACATTCCCATCAGTACATGTCTGCAGCTTATATTACCCACTGATGTAGCACTAACAGTCAGGATTATTGTCAGGGTCTTAAAAAATGTATAATATCATTTGTATATCATCCCTGCACCGGTTCTATCTAGTGACCAAAAATATGAATGTAAGAATATAGTAGAAGGAGAGTGGATCCGTTGCGTCTGAATATTTTTCTATATTTTAACTACTGCTTCTGAAATCAAAAGGTTAGATTCCCCATTGACTACAACTACAGAATGTGCACCACAAATTGGAAAAGACAAAAAACAAAAAGTCATACACATCAAAAAATGTTACATACAAAATCAAAGGCAGGGAGGAGGAATGTACCATCAGATCTTCTTCTGATCATAGATTCCTCGTGGCAGATTTCCTTTAAAATTTACAATCATTTACAATTCTGGCCTTCTTACAGTAAATATGGCACACATGAATAATATGTACCTCAAGCAAAAAATACTATACATATAAATATATACCTGAAATGAATATACTAGACATATAAATTTGTACCTACAATGAATGTAGCTAACACAATAATATACATTAAAAACTTACATAGCTGAAGTCACTATAAATGAATATATAACACACAATATAATCTGCACATTTACACGTGAAAGAAAAAACGACAAAAAAATCTGACAAAAATAAATTAAATTTCTATGAAAATTAAAAAAAATTAAAATTAGACATTGCTTTTTAACCATGCTTCAACAGAATAAAAAAATAAATAAAACTCTTGAACTAGGCCTGGACAGTTGTGATGGTACCCCTGAAAAAAATTTAAGCAAATGGACATGTTAAATCAAGTACATGTACAATCAATTGTATTGACTTGTTTTGATAAATGACCTGGGAAAGAGGGGGCCAGGGGGTCCTTGACCTTTAGACCCTTTGCCTCCAATGGAAGATAGCAGGGAAAAACAACAAAGACCGGGGCACTCACCTATTGAAATACAGTATAAAATACAGCAAAAATCAATAAATTAATATAAAATTGTGCAAGTAGGTTCTCACCTGGTGGCACAATCAATTGTGCATGTGATCAGATCTGTGGGTTTTCTACCTTCCTAAGCCCAGGGATAAACCGATGGGTAGTATAAAATAGTAGATAAAAGCTTCACTACTCATCAGAGTCAATCAATGAGGCGCTTAGACAGAATCAACTTCACAGGAGGATCGTGAAGAATAAACAGATTCTTTAATGTATAGCAACAATGGGGGTCATTTACTAAAGGCCCGATTCGCGTTTTCCCGACGTGTTACCCGAATAGTTCCGATTTGCGCCGATTGTACCTGAATTGCCCAGGGATTTTGGCGCACGCGATCGGATTGTGGCGCATCGGCATCGGCATGCGCGCAACGGAAATCGGGGGGCGTGGCCAAACGGAAACCCGATGGATTCGGAAAAACCGCCGCATTTTTCAAAAAAAATGTGTCACGAAAATTGCGCTTACCTTCATCCAGGATAGGCCGGTGAATTTCAGGGCGTTTCGGCGCGCCTCCGGGAACTTCAGCGCAGCAGCGCCACCTGGTGGACGGCGGAGGAACTACCTTCATAAATCCCGGCCGGACCCGAATCCAGTGCACAGAACGCGCCGCTGGATCGCGAATGGGCCGGGTAAGTAAATATGCCCCAATGTGTTTCAGTCCAGGACATGGACCTTCGTCAAGCATCTAGAGTGCACCTAGAGTGCAGAAAACTCATATTATTTGCATGCTGTGCCTCTACTCTATAACGTACGGCCAAAGTCTCAAAAGTCTGAGCCAAACCTTGTGACCAGGCACCTGCAAACTAAACATGAGCTGCTGTGGATTAGACACCAAAATTGCCTGCAGACACCACAGGCTCCCTCTGGTTCTTCATTTGTCTCAGACTGTACCACCACCTCACAAGTGACAAAGCCACTACCAACAGCAGCACCACCATCACCAAGCCTATCCACACCATCCATTCATCTTTATATCCCCAAATAATACAGAGTTGGGGAAGTTTGGGCCACGTCATGAATAAGAGTATTTTCAAATTGTTGGCCTTTGAAATGTTACCATTCAGGCTGGTGGAGATAGACAGCTTTAAAGATCTTATGGCAACGGCTAACCCAAATGTCATTCTCAGTCACCACTATTTTTCCCAGAAGGTTATCCTTGTCCTGCCCCAACAGGTTGTGGACAAAATCACCTGTGTGATGCACAATGCAAATAAGTTAACACGTTTCACATGTGGACAAGTAAATATGGGCTTTATATCTCCTTTATTGCCCACTGCATTAATGTAGTGGTGTCTGGGCACGAGGCAGGAAGCGCTTTGGCATACATTCTGCAAACACCCACTATTGCCGGACTTCACTCATTGCCTCCAGTTGCCTCCTCTTCCTACTTTGCTCCCACCTCTCCTCTTTCCTCATCCAGTCAGAACCTGCACCAGTTTTAGCAAAGCCAGGGAAAAACGGCAGCAGGCTTACTGAAACTCATCCCTTGGGGACCTGGGATTGAGGAGCAGACAGATGAGTAGTTTCTGCCAATGAAACTCAGGCCTGGAGAGCTGGAATGTGACAACGGCAGGAACCTTGTGGCAGCCTTGGGCCTAGGAGGAGGAGTGTGGAAACACCTCTGTAGGCTAATGGCAATTTTTTGCAACAAAAATTAAGAGAATGATGTTGTGTAATAAAGAACTAACACAAGAGAAACATTTAATGATACTTATCTATGGTAAATGATAAAGGGGACTTTGGGGATTGGGTTTCTATTCAGTTCCTATGGGTTTCAGTGGTTCTGTCCAGCCCCTTAGTCTGTGCTATTTACCATAAGCACCTACTCCAGTCCTTCATATATCATAGGAATAACATACAACCCTTGCAGATACTTATATACAAAAAGACTATACTAACAACATACATGTGATAAAGTAACTACATAAAATACAATACAAAATACATAGAGAACACAACTACACACAAACCTCTTTTCCTGGCCCCCAGTAATGTGTATGTATATACAATATATTCTAACACTGCGGCAGCTCCTGGATATACCCTGAAGCAGGAGTCACATCCAGTACCTGACCATATACATGTACATATAGAGACTCATGCACAATAGCATCTATATATCTACTCCTCCAATACACGTGCAGGGCAGAGATCCACGTGTGAATGGGATACGGCTACAGGATGTACATGTAGTTACTTTATATACAGACTCACTGCAAACACTTAGCTATGTATATATATGGTAAAACACATAACACCTGAAATATCTATAGGTACATGTATAAAGTCTACTATATTATAATAAGTACTATGTTATAATTATTCTTATAAAGTTATATACATACACAGAGAGCACACACAATATATGACCTGGTTCCTTAGTTAAGTGCTGCTCGTCGGGGGGGGGGGGGGGCAGGTGCAAGAGACAGAAGAGAGTGATTTCTGTTTTTACCATGCTTAAATATCCCTGTGTGTAGTCCCTTCCCACCCCCTTATAACTCCACCCTAAGACCCTCTCAGGATAGACCCCAGTGTGTGCAGGGAATCTCACACCTGGTTCATGGCGGCTTCTTACTGTTCAAAGCCTTTTGATATGTTAATGACCCAATGGCTTCAGTACACACTGACATCTCACCCCAGAATATCAGTATATACTGTATCCATTTACACAATATGTAATATATATATATAAAGAGAGAGAGAGAGAGAGAGAGCAGAGGGTCCAGTTATGAATAATGTTCCCCTGCAACAGTAAAGATGAGATGAAATGTGTTGAATTATCTTTTGGGGAGCCTTCCTCTCCTATATGCCAGGCTTAAACCTCGAAATCACACTTTATCCATACTAGATAAACCATCTTCTGTTAAATCCAAGGCGCTACAGATGGGATTGAGCTTTGAATTTTTATTCTCTTAGTGACCAGGCCCTTTTTTGTTTTCCCTACCTTCAAAAATCCATAATGTTTTTATTTTTTCCATGTAAATAGCATGTTTTCTGTGTAACAAATTGCACTACATAGTGACAGTAATTAATATTCAATGCCATGTACTGGGAAGTGGAAAACAAATTCTAAATGCAGTGAAATTGTTAAAAAAAAATGCATTTGCGCTATTTTCTTGTGGGATTGCATTTCAGGGCTTTTACTGTGAGCCCCAAATAACATGTCTACTTAATTCTTTGTGTCCGTACAATCATGGGGATACCAAATTTATAAAGATTGTATTATGTTTTTATACATTTACAAAAATTGAAACCTCTAATAACTTTTTCATACTTCAGTGTACAGAACTGTGTGTGATTACACTGTTAGCGGACACAAGGCAGGCATTAGCCTTTTCTCTACCAATGACGAATCTGTCCTCACAGGGTGGCACCTCTATGACCAAGGACCCATGAGATACAGTGGGTATGGAAAGTATTCAGACCCCTTTAACCCCTTCCTGACGCAGCCCTTTTTCGTTTTTGCGCTTTCTTTTTTCACGCCCCACCTTCAAAAATCTATAACTTTTTTTATTTTACCATGTACAGAGCTGTGTTATCACTTATTTTCTGCGTAACAAATTACTCTTCAAAATGGTGATATTTAATATTCCATGCCGTGAACTGGGAAGCGAGAGAAAAATTCCAAATGCAGTGAAATTGGTAAAAAAACGCAATTGTGCCATATTCTTGTGGGCTTGGATTTTACAGATTTCAATGTATGGCCCAAATGACAGGTCTTGGGTGGGTACAATTACAGGGATACCAATTTTGTATAGGTTTTATAATGTTTCCATACATTTACAAAAATTAAAACATCCTGTACAAAAAAATTTTGGGGGATTTTGCCATCTTCTGGCGCTAATAACTTTTTTATACTTTGGTATACAGAGCTTTGGGAGGTGTCGTTTTTTGCAGTTTTTGATGACATTTACAATGTTAAAATTTTTAGGACTGTATGACCTTTTGATCATGTCGGTAAGGGGTTAAAATTTCCACTCTTTGTTTTTTCATTGTTAACTATTGGTAAGATGAAAAAGGTTCTTTTTTTTAAACTGAAATATCACATCGTCATAAATATTCAGACCCTTTGCTCATTACTGAGTAGAAGCAGCTTTTGAGCTACAATGAAACAAAGAGTGAAAAATTTAAAGGGGTCTGAATACTTTCCGTAACCACTGTACATCCTCCAATCTAGGAGCCATAACTTTGGATACATGACACCTAGACTCTCAGGTGAAAGTAGAGAATCTCCTGTATCATATCTAAAATTGAGTTTCTAGGTGCCAGGGATCCGGATATATTTTCAAGTTTAAAGTGAAACTTTATATTTATATATATATTAAAAGCACTCCCGACTGCACTTTAACATAGAAGCTTCTTTCAGCTCACAGATAAAGTAAATGTTGACTTTATCTACTGCTAAATTTTGATATGGGATATTGTTAACTAATATTAGTGTTATTAACCCTCACCTACCCAGAACAATCTGAGAGCACACAAACTTCTCTTGGTTGTCTTATATTGTGTGATCTTTTTTTACGTAAATTAAGTGAGAGGATGAACATTCGATCCTCTGCGGCTCTGAAGCCTAATGTGGCTTCATATTAACAGTATGAACCAGAACTTGTACAAAAAGTTATTTGTAACACAAAAAACACACACACATTCCTGAATAAAGTTTTTATTTCACAGCATCCCTCCATTATTTATACCAATGTTAAGGTTTTCTTACTCAAATTCCTATAAACTGCGGAAGGTTACTTTATTGCACTGCTAATACAATGGTGCACATATTACATCCATCTAAAAGTTACCTTTGTTATCTCATTAGCTTATTTTATGGATATATTATTTTTCATTTGGGTTACCGCTGTGTACAATGATAGATCTGTGTGGAGTTCAGGGCAATTTTCTGCAAAAATTGTTTGGTGTCCCATGTGGATTTAACATTCCCTTTGCTGCATATTTTGGTGAATATACACATGTGGGGTCTGTATGAACTCCCCACATTTTACTGTTTTTAAAAAAAAGTACAATTTCTTTATAGGAGTAGTTATTTTAGCATTTGGTCACTGTTTACTGCAAACTTGTACGAAGGTGGCTGTGTGTATAAATTAAAATGTTATATTTATATACATGGTTTTCTGAAAAAATAGAACAGGAATAGGAGCTTTTTAGTTTGTTCTTTATATACACATGCGTCATGCATTATATGCGTTCTAAACACATTTGTGGATTGCAACCAAATATTGCATGATTTTTGTATTAGCATTTTTGGGTGTATAAATTCTTGTTGATGTTGTGGTATATGTAAATCTGCTCACTTCGACTTATTAATTTTTGTACGTAAAACTCCCCTTTGATCTGAGTTTTATGCAAAAATGTATTTTCATTGCATTTCAATCCAGAAAAAATTGGTGCAATCAGTACGTGCAGGGGCGGCAAATTATTGAAGACCGTGCGCCGACCTTCATTAATCTGGCGCACTCTGCACATTAGTAAGGCAAACTGCACCAATAGTAAATCTGGACCATGCTGTTTTCATGTATTTTAATTGTTTTTAGATATGCTAAATATAGATTTGTATATTTTTTACATTATCTTGTCTGGGCATACACTTCATCTCTTGTTGTCTCATTAAATCTTGAAGACTCTCCGAAGTGCACTAGCCCCTTTGTGTGTATGTGTGAATGAGCTTTATGTGTTATCAGTTGTCATTGATTTTCATATATAAAAATAGAAAACATAAAAGAAAATAGGAGACATGGACACAATAAAAAGGACACAAATGGGGAGGTTTATTACATGTGTCTTAGAGCAAAACAGTTCTAGTTGCTCATGGAAACCAAACAGGTTTCATTTAATAAACTGCGGTGGGAAAATAAAGCTGGACTGATTGGTTGCAGTGTGTCTTCAGTGTGCACAACCGCACTACAAAGCGGACGGCCGCATGCGCCATTGCTCTCGAGACCTCGGTGACGTCACCAACTCTCGGGAGTGACAGAGGGAGGGTGGGGGGAGAACTTACAAGCATGCAAGGCGCGTGCATTGTGCAAATGCAAGTGACCAAGCGCCAAGCAAACTGTGTCGGGGGCCCAGGAGCGCCGAATGGGTTCATTTGGCTAGTGTATAAATCAATTTTTGGACAAAACTAAGGATTTCTGTGCCCTATCAAGATCACCTCCAGCATTACCTACAATACAGGTATGTTTGGGTCAGAATGACCATTTTGAAAAGGTAGATTTACTTTAAACGTTATAGACTCAAACTTACATTTATTTTATTGACACTTTGGGGCTCATTTACTTACCCGGCCACTGGAGTTCACCTAAAATGCACTGTGCTGCGATTCACTAAGATTATGTGCCCAGCATCCTGCATGTGTAACTTCCCCGCACAGGTCTGATGGAGTTCACCTTCTTCTTCCTGGTGCATGTAAGTGCATTGTCTTGAGACACATTTTGAAAGTTAAATCCTGCGCTCAATCGGAATCAGTCGGATCGTCCGACAGCACGCCGATTTGTGTCACATGGGCGCCAGTGCAGCTGTGCCGATCACGTGCGACACAATCCCAGGGCAGGCACATGTTAAATAGCTGTCCAAGCCGAAAAATGGCTTGGACAGGTGTGCGCGCGCAACCCTTAGTAAATGAGCCCCTTTGTGTGGCTCTATCCCACAAAATAACAAATATTTCTGAAGTGTAAAGAAAATATTATGTGCTTTTGGTCATATTTGCAAATTTAAAAAACTAAAGCGTGGCATGCTTGTGTTTTCAGCATCAGTGATTGTGAGCCAAAACCAGGAATGGTTGTATACACAGAACAGGTGCCGGTCTTCCCATTATACCTCTGCAAGATTTTATTGCAGCGGAGGTTGCCTAAAAACAGCAAGTAGAAGATTGAATGCTTTAAAAAAGTCACAATCTGGGGCAAACATCATTTTCTCTTTTTTAAAAGCTGCCATCAAAATCACATGTGATAAACCAGGAATACTATATCATAGATGCAGGCTCTGTGACTGTGGTAATATTCATTTATTTTTTATCCATGGCCTCCTCCCTTCTAAAATCAACTTTTAAAATTATGCTACAGAGCAAGTGGGGCTTTGGGGGGGCATTACCAGAGCCCATCAGTGCTGTAACTTTACAGGCTTTTGAACTGTGCAGTAGCATCTCCCCCCTTCCCCTACTCCCTTGGCACTTCCCCCTCCCTCTGTACAATGTTATCTCACCCAGTATGAGGAGGGAAACGCGCTGTACAATGCTGTGAAGCTACAGCACAGAGATAATGCCCCCCAAAGCCCTTCTGTTACATTATCAACACAATTCTGATGTATTGTTAACTTTCACATACAATAGAAATTTAATGCAAAGAATTCATAAATATGTTACTTACCACAAACTAATTTTTGAAGGAAAACTGCATCACTTTTATTGTCTTGATAAGAGTATCTGCACACAAACTTGCCAAGTCTGTGGAAAAGGACCTGTGTGCTGGTGTGAAATATGATGCAAGGAGTCCCCGTTTACCGGACAGATAACAGTACCTACATGTACAGTTGTTACATTCGATGATCCCATCTACTGCACTCTGCTTTTTCCATGGAATCTGATCAGCACGTGGGTCCCTGCCACAGACCCAGCACGTTTGTGTGCAGGGGCCTAAGATAATTGATATCCACTAGTGTGAGGTTTCTTATGTTTATATAACGGTCATGTCAGCATAATGTTTATTATGTATACAATTTCCTTTTATAGTGCAGTGTTTTTTTTTAGGGAAGAACTAATAATAAATGCCCTTAAGGCTTGCTGTTGGGGCAATAATAATGATTTGGGTTAGAGACAAGAATACAAACATGTTTATTCTGAGATTGTCAGCTAGGACTGTGGAACCATGTAGTGAGTAATATGGGACTTCACTTACTATATAGGGTAGTGCTGGAAAAGCTTCGGTGCGTTTTCCTTAGCCTCAAGGACAATTCAGAAATATCCTTATTTGCTTTCATGTGCAGGAATAAATATATTTTGATTTTCCAGATGACAGCTGAGCTCTGATTTGATGCTGACATAGTAAGGATACACAGGGATCAAATTGGTTGCTCTAGATCTGCAGCATGATCCATTATAGACTATAGGTGTAGTATTATACTAGCAGTCTACAAAATATCCTTATAGAAACACTCACACAATTTTCTTTCATCCTCTGGCACTAAATCTACACAAAGAAGCTGAGAAGGCATTTAATAGAGTAGACTGGTAATTCATGCGTTTAACCTTAGAGACTTTTGCTTCCCCAGATGGTTTATTGAGGTCATTTAGACATTATAAAATTGCTCCTTTGGCGAGTTGCTGCATGAATGTGGTACTATCCCAACCCTTTTCAATAGCGAATGAAACCAGGCGTCTCCAAATCCTGTTACTAGAAGCGCTTGTCCAGCCAATGGGGCTTATTTACTAAGGGTCACGGATAGCACTTTCATCGGACTGTTCAGCGGTTTTTGTGATTTGCGCAGCTTTGATACGTATTTTACAGGGGTTTTGCACTGGGATTGTGTTGCACGCAATCGGTTTGTGGCGCAGCTGCGCTGGCTTCCATGTGACAGAAATCGGTAGGCGTGTCATCGGACGATTCAACGGATTTGGACTGAGCGCGGGATTTATCTTTCAAATTGCACCACAAGCACTTACATGCACCAGGAAGAAGAAGATGAACTCTGTCGGACCTGAGCGGGGAAGCGACAAAGGCAGGATATCGGGGTGCACAGTCTTAGTGAATCGCACCGCAGTGCATTATCGGCGGACAATGCACTTTCTGTGAGCTCCAAGGAAAGGGTAAGTAAATGTGCCCAATGTGTCAGGGACCTGTGGATATGGAATTCGCCCTTCCTTCTAGCAGAATGTGCTGATGACCTTGTATTATTATGTTTAAGAATTTTTCTTATTCTAAGGTAATTAGAACAAGCTAAGTACAAGTGGTACAAATACCAGCAGTACAAGCCGAGATTAGATAAATAAGATCCCCAGACTTTATTACTTCCTTGCCTCTGATATTTCTTGGTATGAATATGGGAGTCCCTAGGCCTCTTTCACACGTGTTTTCTACGCATGTGTTCTGTGTGTGCTTTTGATGCACAGACAGGCTTTTTCACGCACATACGCTCTTTTTTTTAACGCGCCTTTAAATCTCGGCATTCTAAGTTGCTGCGGAGGAAGATGGAAAAGGAGGACCTCTCATTCTCGGGTTGGGTGGCACAATTGGGGGGTGAGGAAACGGCAGAGAAAAATCCTTAAAGGTTGGCAGGTCCTATGTACGGCAGTGGTGAATCAAGTGTGGAGAGACACACACTTCAGAATTATACACAGGGCAATATTTGCTGTGGATGTTGTATATCTGGACTTTTCAAAGGCATATGACACATAAAATGAGACTGCTGGGAAAATCTGTGTATTTGGGGAAGTAATTGGCTTAGTGATAGAAAACAGAGGGTCGTCATTAATGGCACATTCTCAGATTGGGTTGATGTTACCAGTGGAGTGCCACAGGGGTCAGTATTGGAGCCACTTCTTTTTAATGTTTTTATTAATGACCTTGTAGTGGGTTTACACAGTCAAGTTTCAATATTTGCAGATGATACTAAGCTGTGTAAAGTAATAAATACTGAGGCTGATGTAGTATTACAGAGAGATTTGTGGAAGCCTAAGGAGTGGGCAGATAAATGGTTGATGAGGTTTAATGTAGATAAATGTAAAGTTATGCACTTGGGCCATGGAAACAAAAAGTATAATTATGTTCTAAACAGTCAATTACTTGGTAAAACTGGAGCTGAAAAGGACTTGGGGGTATTGGTGGATGGTAAACTTAATTTTAGTAACCAAAGCCAGGCGGCTGCTTTCTAAAGCAAATAAAATTATGGGATGTATCAAGAGAGGAATAGATTCTCATGATAAAGACATAGTTTTGCCCTTAGACAAATCCCTGGTCAGACCACACATGGAATATTGTGTACAGTTTTGGGCACCAGTGTATAAAAAGGATATAGTAGAGCTGGAACAGGCACAGAGGAGAGCAACCAAGATTATGGGGGAAATGGGGGACTAGAATACAATGACAGATTACAAAAATTTGGGATTATTCAATTTAGAAAAAAGACAACTGAGGGGAGACCTCATTACAATGTACAAATACCTGAACGGACAGTACAAGGATCGCTCCAAAGATCTTTTTATACCTAGGCCTGTGACCAGGACAAGGGGGCATCCTCTGCGCCTAGAGGAGAGGCGCTTCTACCATCACCACCACAGGGATTCTTTACTGTAAGGCAGGTTCCACACCAGCAGACTTTTAAAAAATTGGCCGTGTTAGGAAGTTGTGAAAAGCGGCTTTGGAGGCAAGGGGTTAAACAAGTAAACTTTTATGTGTCTTTTACAAGTTGTGTGCAATGGCCACAATACTAAAATAATAATAATACTGTGATGAGTAGTACAGGTGCACCTCAAGGTTCAGGTCAGACTCTTCTCTTTCAAACTGCCCATCATTGCTTGTCTTCTTTTTCTTGTCTTTTTATCCCTTTTTTTTGTTCATTTATCCCTAATATTATTTTTCTGTCATTCTTTGTACTGTACTCCCTCTGCAGCTGTAATGCTGTGAATGTCCCCACTGTGGGACTAATAAAGGATTATCTTATCTTATATTATAATAATATTATAGGTGTACACAATATATAAGGCTTTGTAGGTACTTTATAATTAAATACTCAGTCTATGAGACTCACTCCCCTGAGACCTTCAGCCGTATTTGCAATGTTTTAAGGTTTTTGGAAAAATTAAAGGAATATAAAAACAGATACTTGGTGCTTAAAAGGGACACATAAGTGACACTGCTGTATTATGTATCAATTTGATGATAAATGGCTTATTATACAACATGATATTGCGTTATTACAGTTTAGCTTGTTGTGGAGCTTTTTACCCTTATTATCTATTTAACTTTTTCACATAAATTTGCTCTTTTAAACTTACCCCAGTTGAAGAAAATTCCCTATTATTCCTCCAAGCAAATGGTTCATTAAGGAAAAAATTGGGCTACTTAGCTATAATTGGGCACAGTGGATGATAGGGTTAATCCTTTCCCCTATGATGATCAGCGTGACGAAGACCCAACTGAATACCTAAAAAGAACCCAAGTCAGTGATCAGATGTTGCTAGGAGACTTTCCAAAAATAGTTTAGGTAAATGGCTCAGGCTCCTGTTTGTTTTTGCAGCAGACAGAACGAAACTCTAAAATTGCTTTATTCTACTTCTCTAATATATGTGATATATTTCTCAGCATTAAAAATATAAGAAGGCATCGGAATATTCATATTCTGACGTCAGGGTGTTAGTGTCATAATTTACCATAAACGGTGAAAGCCAGCGAGGGACTGAATAGCTTTAAAGTTCTTACTTGGACTGTACAGTATCAAAGTGATGAAACATTTGCAATACTCATAATTAAGTAGAGATTTATTTTAAATGCCTGCTCTTTACCGAAAATAAGAAGGCTCTGATGACCATGTACCAGTTTACACAGGAACATGTACAACTTTTTAGGTCTCAGGATACATTGTCATCTAATTCCACTGCAAGTGACTGCACTGATATCCCTCACTCTATAAACACTGGCTAAAGCAATACGGCACAAATTAAGGCTGGTTGCACATGAACTTATTAAAGGGAACCTACCACCACAAATCTACCTATAAAGGTAGATTGGGTGGTAGGTGGATCAATGGGACGTGAGGATAGCCCTTTAAGGGCTAATCCTCACGTCCCCACACTTTTTTGATAACTTTTATTAGATATATATTCAAATTTACTTATGCGGCTACTGGGGCGTGGAGTAGCCGCATCTGAGGTTACACGAGGCGGCTACTCCACGCCCCGGTAGCCTCTTTTCCCCAATGAAAAAGGGATAATTCTTTTGAAAAATAATGGGAAGACAGTTAAAGGGCACCTACCACCACAAATCTACCTATAAAGGTAGACTGGGTGGTAGGTGGATCAATGGGACGTGAGGATAGCCCTTTTAAGGGCTAATCCTCACGTCCCCACACTTTTTTGATAACTTTTATTAGATATATATTCAAATTTACTTATGCGGCTACTGGGGCGTGGAGTAGCAGCATCTGAGGTTACACGAGGCGGCTACTCCACGCCCCGGTAGCCTCTTTTCCCCTCCTACTCACCCATCTTCAGCGCGCCTATCTCCGCGTAGCTGCGCGCCCTCGTCCGGCGATCCTGCCGTCTGCTACATTAACATAACCGTTGGGGAACATATATACACTTCCCAAAAATTCTTTACATGGGTTCTTTACGTGTTCAATGTGTTCTTTACATGAAAAGATAGGACATGTCCGCATTAGAGAGGGGAAGGGTCACCACTCCTCCTCTCCATTGTGGCGAACGACCATTATGGGTACGGCCCGGTGGGCATATGTTAGTAGTAATGAAGCTTTAGGCTTTCAATATATGTGTCCCACATAGGTCGGCAATGAGCGCATGGAGTGCACGTGCGGCACCGTACAGGTGTGTACACAGGGAAAAGAAAGGACATGTCCGCAATGGAGAGGGGAAGGGTCACCACTCCTTCTCTCCATTGTGGCGAACATTATGGGTGCGACCCGGTGGGCATATGTTAGTATGAATGAAGACTTAGGCTTTCAATATATGTGTCCCACATAGGCCGGCAATGAGCGCACTACCACCACAAATCTACCTATAAAGGTAGATTGGGTGGTAGGTGGATCAATGGGACGTGAGGATAGCCCTTTTAAGGGATAATCCTCATGTCCCCACACTTTTTTGTGTGCCTGCGCGGTCACTGCTCCGAAACAGGCGCGGGCCTGCTCTTCTGCGCTTGTGCAGACGGCAGGATCGCCGGACGAGGGCGCGCAGCTACGCGGAGCTGCGCGCCGAAGATGGGTGAGTAGGAGGGGAAAAGAGGCTACCGGGGCGTGGAGTAGCAGCCTCGTGTAACCTCAGATGCGGCTACTCCACGCCCCAGTAGCCGCATAAGGAAATTAGCATAAAAGTCTAATAAAAGTTAACAAAAAAGTGTGGGGACGTGAGGATTAGCCCTTAAAAGGGCTATCCTCACGTCCCATTGATCCACCTACCACCCAATCTACCTTTATAGGTAGATTTGTGGTGGTAGGTTTCCTTTAAGTTGAATTTGTATGTAAGTCAGAACTGTATATTTTATAATTGTATTTTAAGGGCTAATCCTCACGTCCCCACACTTTTTTGATAACTTTATTAGATATATATTCAAATTTACTTATGTGGCTACTGGGACGTGGAGTAGCCGATTTGAGGTTACACGAGGTGGCTACTCCACGCCCCGGTAGCCTCTTTTCCCCTCCTACTCACCCATCTTCGGCGCGCAGTCCGCCGTAGCTGCGCGCCCTCGACCGGCGATCCTGCCGTCTGCGCATGCGCAGAAGAGCAGGCCCGCGCCTGCGCGGTCACTGCTCCGAAACAGGCGCGGGCCTGCTCTTCTGCGCATGCGCAGACGGCAGGATCGCCGGACGAGGGCGCGCAGCTACGCGGAGCTGCGCGCGCGAAGATGGGTGAGTAGGAGGGGAAAAGAGGCTACCGGGGCGTGGAGTAGCCGCCTGTGTAACCTCAGATGGGCTACTCCACGCCCCAGTAGCCGCATAAGTAAATTTGAATATAATCTAATAAAAGTTATCAAAAAAGTGTGGGGACGTGAGGATTAGCCCTTAAAGGGCTATCCTCACGTCCCATTGATCCACCTACCACCCAATCTACCTTTATAGGTAGATTTGTGGTGGTTTGGTTCCCTTAATAAGTTCATGTGCAACCAGCTTAATTTGTGCCGTATGCTTTAGCCAGTGTGTATTAGAGGTAGGGATATCAGTGCAGTCACTTGCAGTGGAATTAGATGACAATGTATCCTGAGACCTAAAAAGTTGTACATGTTCCTGTGTAAACTGGTACATGGTCATCAGAGCCTTCTTATTTCGGTAAAGAGCAGGCATTTAAAATAAATCTCTACTTAATTATGAGTATTGCAAATGTTTCATCACTTTGATACTGACAGTCCAAAGTAAGAACTTTAAAGCTATTCAGTCCCTCGTTGGCTTTCACCGTTTATGGTAAATTATGACACTAAAACCCTCTGACGTCAGAATATGAATATTCCGATGCCTTCTTATATTTTTAATGCTGAGAAATATATCACATATATTAGAGAAGTAGAATAAAGCAATTTTAGAGTTTCGTTCTGTCTGCTGCAAAAACAAACAGGAGCCTGAGCCATTTACCTAAACTATTTTTGGAAAGTCTCCTAGCACAATCTGATCACTGACTTGGGTCTTTTTAGGTATTCAGTTGGGTCTTCGTCACGCTGATCATCATGGGGAAAGGATTAACCCTATCATCCACTGTGCCCAATTATAGCTAAGTAGCCCAATTTTTCCTTAATGAACCATTTGCTTGGAGGAATAATAGGGAGTTTTCTTAAACTGGGGTGTAACTTTTAAAGAGCAAATTTATGTGAAAAGTTAAATAGATAATAAGGGTAAAAAGCTCCACAAAGCTAAACTGAAATAACGCAATATCATGTATATAATAAGCCATTTATCATCAAATTGATACATAATACAGCAGTGTCACTATGTGTCCCTTTTAGCACCAGTATCTGTTTTTATATTCCTTTAATTTCCAAAAACCTTAAAACAATGTAATACGGCTGAAGGTCTCAGGGGAGTGAGTCTCATAGATGAGTATTTAATTATAAGTACCTACAAAGCATATATTTGTGTTACACCTATAATTATTATAATATAAGATAATCCATTTTTAGTCCCACAGTGGGGACATTCACAGCATTATACAGCTGCAGAGGGAGTACAGTACAAAGAATGACAGAACAATAATATTAGGGATAAATGAACAAAAAAAAAAAGGGTTAAAAGACAAGAAAAAGAAGACAAGCAATGATCGGCAGTTTGAAGAGAAGAGTCTGACGTGTACTTGAGGTGCACCTGTACTAATCATCACAGTATTATTATATTTTAGTATTGTGGCCATTGCACACAACTGTAAAAGAACATAAAAGTTTATTGTTAACCCCTTGCTCCAAGCCGCTTTTCACAACTTCCTAACATGGCCAATTTTTTAAAAAATCTGATAGGTGTGGAACCTGCCTTACAGTAAAGAATCCCTGTGGTAGTGATGGTAGAAGCACCTCTCCTCTAGGCGCAGAGGATGCACCCTTGTCCTGGTCACAGGCCTAGGTATAAAAAGATCTTTGGATATAGAGCTGGAACGGGCACAGAGGAAAGCAACCAAGATTATTAAGGGAATAGGGGAACTAGAATACACTGACAGATTACAAAAATTTGGGATTATTCAGTTTAGAAAAAAGACAACTGAGGGGAGACCTCATTACAATGTACAAATACCTGAAAGGACTCAGTATTTATTACTTTACACAGCTGGTATCATCTGCAAATATTGAAACTGACTGTGTAAACCCACTACACAGGTATTAATAAAAAATATTAAAAAGAAGTGGCCCCAATACTGACCCCGTGTGGAACTCCACTGGTAACGTAACCCAATCTCGAGAATGTGCCATTAATGACCACCCTCTGTTTTCTATCACTAAGCCAATTACTTCCCCAAATACACAGATTTTCCCCTAGTCCCAGCAGTCTCATTTTATGTGTCATATGCCTTTGAAAAGTCCAGATATACAACATCCACAGCAAATATTGCCCTGTGTATAATTCTGAAGTGTGTGTGCTCTCCCACACTGATTCACCACTGCCGAGACATAGGGACCTGCCAACTTTAAGGATTTTCCTGCCGTTTCCTCACCCCCCATTGTGCCACCCAACCCGAGAATGAGAGGTCCTCCTTTTCCATCGTCCTCCGCAGCAACTTAGAATGCCGAGATTTAAAGGCGGGTTAAAAAAAAAGGGCGTATGTGCGTGAAAAAAGCCTGTCTGTGCATCAAAAGCACACACAGAACACATGCGTAGATAAAAACACGTGTGAAAGAGAGGGCCAGGGACTCCCATATTCATCACCAAGAAATATCAGAGGCAAGGAAGTAAGTAATAGTCTGAGGATCTTATTTCTAATCTCGACTTACTGCTGGTATTTGTAGCCGTTGTACTTAGCTTGTTCTAATTACCTTAGAATAAGAAAAATTCTTAAACATAATAATACAAGGTCACAGCACATTCTGCTAGAAGGAAGGGCGAATTCCATATCCACAGGTCCCTGACACATGGCACATTTACTTACCCTTTCCTTGGAGGCTCACAGAAAGTGCATTGTCCGCAGATAATGCACTGCGGTGTGCGATTCACTAGACTGTGCACCCCGATATCCTGCCTTTGTCGCTTCCGCTCAGGTCCGACAGAGTTCATCTTCTTCTACCTGGTGCATGTAAGTGCCTTGTGGTTGCAATTTGAAGATAATCCCGCGCTCAGTTCCAAATCGGTGAATCGTCCGATGACACGCTACCGATTTCTGTCACATGGAAGCCAGCGCAGCTGCGCCACAAACACGATTGCGTGCAACACAATTCCAGGCAAAACCCCTGTAAAATACGTGTCAAAGCTGTGCAAATCACAAAAACCGTGAACAGTCCGGATGAAAGTGCTATCCTGCCCTAGAAATAAGCCCCATTGGCTGGACAGCGCTTCTAGTAACAGGTTTGGAGACGCTGGTTTCATTCGCTATTGAAAAGGGTTGGATAGTACCAAATTCTGCAGCAACTCGCCAAAGGAGCATTTTATAATGTCTAAATGACCTCAATAAACCATCTGGGGAAGCAAAAGTCTCTAAGGTTAACGCATGAAATTACCAGTCTACTCTATTAAATGCCTTCTCAGCTTCTTGTGTAGATTAGTCCAGAGGAGAAGAAAATGTGTGTGAGTGTTTCATAAGGATATTTTGTAGACTGCTAGTATAATACTACACCTATAGTCTATAAGGATCATGCTGCAGATCTAGAGCAACCAATTTGATCCCTGTGTATCCTTACTATGTAGCATCAAATCCGAGTCAGCTGTATCTGGAAATCAAATATTATTATTCTGCACATGAAAGCAAATAAGGATATTCTGAATGTCCTTGAGGCTAGGAAAACGCACCGAAGCTTTTCCAGCACTACCCTATATAGTAAGTGAAGTCCCATATTACTCACTACATGGTTCACCAGTCCTAGCTGACAATCTCAGAATAAACATGTTGTATTCTTGTCCTAACCACTCATTATTATTGCCCCAACAGCAAGCCTTAAGGGCATTTATATTAGTTCTTCCAAAAAAAACACTGCACTATAAAAGGAAATTGTATACATAATAAACATATGCTGACAGACCGATTAATAAACTAAGAAACCTACACTAGTGGATATCAATTATCTTAGGCCCCTGCACACAAACGTGCTTGGTCTGTGGCAGGGACCCACGTGCTGATCAGATTCCATGGAAAAAGCAGCAGTAGTGCGTAGATGGGAGCATCGATGTAACAACTGTACATGTAGGTACTGTTATCTGTCCGGTAAACGGGGACTCTTGCACATATTTTCACACCAGCACAGTCCTTTCAGACTTGGCAAGTTTGTGTGCAGTACTCTTATCAAGACAATAAAAGTGATTGCAGTTTTCCTTCAAAAATTAGTGTGGTGGTAAGTACATATTATGAAATTCTTTGATATAATTTCTATTGTATGGTGAAAGTTAACAATACATCGAATTGTGTTGATAATGTAACAGAAGGCTTTGGGGGGCATATCTCTGTGCTGTAGCTTCACAGCATTGTACAGCGCGTTTCCCTCCTCATACTGGGTGAGATAACATTGTACAGAGGGAGGGGGAAGTGCCAAGGGAGTAGGGGAAGGGGGGAGATGCTAGCACAGTTCAAAAGCCTGTAAAGTTACGCATGATGTTGCTCTGGTAAGGCCCCCAAAGCCCCACTTGTCTGTAGCTAATTTTAAAAGTGATTTTAGAAGGGAGGAGGCATGGATAAAAATAAATGAATATTACCACAGTCACAGAGCCTGCATCTATGATATAGTATTCCTGGTTTCTCACATGTGATTTTGATGGCAGCTTTTAAAAAAGAGAAAATTATGTTTTGCCCCAGATTGTGACTTTTTTAAAGCATTCAATCTTCTACTTGCTGTTTTTAGGCAACCTCCGCTGCAATAAAATTTTGAAAAAATTAATATAAAACCTTATATCTGCAAGATACCATAAGAATATACAGCTTAGAGTCAGTTAATGCCAGCAGCTGTAAAACCATTTTTTGGCATATTTTGAACCAAAACCAGGAGTGGATCTTGCAGAGGTATAATGGGAAGACCGGCACCTGTTCTGTGTATACAACCATTCCTGGTTTTGGCTCACAATCACTGATGCTGAAAACACAAGCATGCCACGTTTAGTTTTTTTAAATTGCAAATATGAACAAAAGACACATAATATTTTCTTTACACTTCACAAATATTTGTTTATTTTGTGGGATAGAGCCACACAAAGGGGCTCATTTACTAAGGGTTTGCGCGCGCGACACCTGTCAAGCCATTTTCGGCTTGGACAGTATTTAACATGTGCCTGCGCTGGGATTGTGTCGCACGTGATCGGCACAGCTGCACTGGCACCCTGCGACACAAATTGGCGTGCTGTGGACGATCGACTGATTCCGACTGAGCGCAGGATTTAACTTCATCAATGTGTTCAAGACAATGCACTTACATGCACCAGAGAGAAGAAGGTGAACTCCATCAGACCTGGGCGGGGAAGTTACACATGCAGGATGCTGGGCACATAATCTTAGTGAACGCAGCACAGTGCATTTTAGGTGAACTCCAGTGGCCGGGGTAAGTAGTAAATGAGCCCCAAAGTGTCAATTAAATAAATGTAAGTTGAGTCTATAACGTTTAAAGTAAATCTTACCTTTTCAAAATGGTCATTCTGACCCAAACATACCTGTATTGTAGGTAATGCTGGAGGTGATCTTGATAGGGCACAGAAATCCTTAGTTTTGTCCAAAAATTGATTTATACATAGCCAAAGTGAACCATTCGGGCGCTCCTGGGACCCGACATAGTTGGCTTGGCGCTTGGTCACTTGCATTGCACAATGCAGCGCCTTGCATGCTTGTAAGTTTCCCCCCCACCTCCCTCTGTCACTCCGAGAGTTGGTGACGTCACCGAGGTCTCGAGAGCAATGGCGGATGCGGCCGTCCGTTTGTAGTGCGGTTGTGACACTGAAGACACACTGCCCAATCAGTCCAGCTTTATTTTCCCACCGCAGTATAAATGAAACCTGTTGGTTTCCATGAGCAACTAGAATGTTTTGCTCTAAGACACATGTATAAACCTCCCCATTTGTGTCCTTTTATGTGTCCATGTCTCTATTTTCTTTTATGTTTTCTATTTTTATATATGAAAATCAATGACAACTGATAACACCTAAAGCTCATTCACACTACACACAAAGGGGCTAGTGCACTTCGGAGAGTCTTCAAGATTTAATGAGACAACAAGAGATGAAGTGTATGCCCAGACAAGATAATGTAAAAAAATATACAAAATCTATTATTAGCATATCTAAAAACAATTAAAATACATGAAAACAGCAGGGTCCAGATTTACTTGGTGGCAGTTTGCCTTACTAATGTGCAGAGTGCGCCAGATTAATGAAGGTCGGCGCACCGGTCTTCAATAATTTGCCGCCCCTGCACGTACTGATTGCACCAATTTTTTCTGGATATGAATGCAATGAAAATACATTTTTGCATAAAACTCAGATCAAAGGGGAGTTTTACGTACAAAAATTAATAAGTCGAAGCTGAGTGAGCAGATTTACATATACCACAACATCAACAAGAATTTATACACCAAAAGGCTAATACAAAAATCATGCAATATTTGGTTGCAATCCACAAGTGTTTAGAACGCAATAATGCATGACGCATGTGTATATAAAGAACAAACTAAAAAGCTCCTATTCCTGTTCTATTTTTCAGAAAACCAGTATATAAAATATAACATTTTAATTTAACACACAGCCACCTTCGTACAAGTTTGCAGTAAACAGTGACCAATGCTAAAAAACTACTCCTATAAAGAAATGTGTACTTTTTTTTTTAAAAACAGTAAAATGTGGGGAGTTCAATCAGACCCCACATGTGTATTATCACCAAAATATGCGAGCAAGGAATGTTAAATCCACATGGGACACCAACAATTTTTGCAGAAAATGCCTGACTCCACCACAGATCTATCATTGTACACAGCGGTACCCAAATGAAAATAATATATCGCAAAAATAAGCTAATGAGATAACAAAGGTAATCTTTAGATGGATGTAGTATATGTTGCACCCATTGTATTAGCAGTGCAAATAAAGTAACCTTCCGCAGTTTTTAGGAATTTGAGTAAGAAAACCTAACATTGGTATAATAATGGAGGGATGCGTGAAATAAAAACTTTATCAGGAATGTGTGTGGTTTTTTGTGTTACAAATAACCTTTTGTACAAGTTCTGGTTCATACTGTTAATGAAGCCACATTAGGCTTCAGAGCCGCAGAGGATCGAATGTTCACCTCTCACTTAATTTACGAGTAAAAAAGATCACACAAATAAGACAACCAAGGAGAAGTTGTGTGCTCTCAGATTGTTCTGGTAGGTGAGGTTAATAACACTATATTAGTTAAAATATCCCAATCAAAATTTAGCAGTAGATAAGTCAACATTCACTTTATCTGTGGTAGAAGAAGCTTCATGTAAGTGCAGTCGGGAGTGCTTTATATATATATAAATATAAAGTTTCACTTTAAACTTGAAAATTATATCCGGATCCCTGGCACTAGAAAACTCAATTTTAGATATGATACAGGAGATCTCTACTTTCACCTGAGAGTCTAGGTGTATGTATCCAAAGTTATGGCTCCTAGATTGGAGGATGTACAGGTGGTTACGAAAGTATTCAGACCCCTTAAATTTTTCACTCTTGTTTCATTGTAGCCAAAGCTGCTTCTACTCAAGTAATGAGCAAGGGTCTGAATATTTATGACGATTTGATAATTTCAGTTTAAAAAAAGAACCTTTTTCATCTTACCATAGTTAACAATGAAAAAACAAGAGTGGAAATTTTAACCCCTTACCGACATGATCAAAAGGTCATACAGTCCAAAAATTTTAACCATTGTAAATGTCATCAAAAACTGCAAAAAACGACACCTCCCAAAGCTCTGTATACCAAAGTATAAAAAAGTTCTTAGCGCCAAGAAGATGGCAAAATCCCCCAAAATTTTTTGTAACGGATGTTTTAATTTTTGTAAATGATGGAAACATTATAAAACCTATATCAAAATTGGTATCCCTGTAATTGTACCCACCCAAGACCTGTCATTTGGGCCATACATTGAAATCTGTAAATCCAAGCCCACAAGAATATGGCACAATTGCGTTTTTTACCAATTTCACTGCATTTGGAATTTTCTCTCGTTCCCAGTTCACGGCATGGAATATTAAATATCACCATTTGAAGAGTAATTTGTTACGCAGAAAATAAGTGATAACACAGCTCTGTACATGTGAAAATAAAAAAAGTTATAGATGTTTTGAAGGTGGGGCGTGAAAAAAGAAGCGCAAAAAAACGAAAAAAAGGGCTGCGTCAGGAAGGGGTTAAAGGGGGTCTGAATACTTTCCATTACCCACTGTATCTCATGGGTCCTTGGTATAGAGGTGCCACCTGTGAGGACAGATTCGTCATGTGGAGTAGAGAAAGGCATGCTGCTTGTGTCGCGCTAACAGTGTAATCACACCACAGTTCTGTACACTGAAGTATGAAAAAGGTATTGAGGTTTCAATTTTTGTAAATGTATAAAAAAAATAATACAATCTTTATAAAATTTGGTATCCCCATGACTGTACGGGACACAAAAGAATTAAGTAGACATGTTATTGTGGGGCTCACAGTAAAAGCCCTTGAAATGCAATCCACAAGAAAAATGCGCAAAATGCTTTTTTTAACAATTTCACTGCATTTAGAATTGTTTATTCCCAGTACATGGCATTGAATATTAATTACTGTACTATGTCGTGCAAGTTTGTTACACCAAAACATGCTATTACATGGAAAAAATAAAACATTATGGATTTTGAAGTAGGGAAAACAAAAAAAGGGCTGGTCACTAAGAGAATAAAATTCAAAGCTCATCCCATCTGTAGCGCCTTGGATTTAACAGAAGAGTTATCTAGTATGGATTAAAGTGCTGATTTCGAGGGTTTTAAGCCTGGCATATAGGAGAGGAAGGGCTCCCCAAAAGAAATATTCAACACATTTCATATCTCACTTACTTCCCTGTTGCAGGGGAACAAATATTCATAACTGGACCCTGGACCCCGGCTCGTACCTCTACTCCCGATCTCTCGACTCTCTTTAAATATATATTACTATGTTGTAAGGATACAGTATATACTGAATTCTGGGGGTGAGATGTCAGTGTGTACGAAGCCATGGGTTCATTAAATATCAAAAGGCTCTGAACAGTAAGAAGCCGCCATGAACCAGGTGTGAGATTCCCTGGCACACACTGGGGTCTATCCGGAGAGGGTCTTAGGGGTGGAGATTATAAGGGGGTGGGAGGGGACTACACACAGGGATTTAAGCATGGTATAAAAACAGAAATCACTCTTCTTCGTCTCTTGCACCGCCCCCCCCCCCCCGACGGCAGCACTTAACTAAGGAACAGGTCATATTGTGTGGTGCTCTCTGTGTATGTATATAACTTATAAGAATAATTATACATAGGACTTATTATGAAATTAGTGAGCTTATACATGGACCTATAGATATTTCGCAGGGTTATGTGTTTTACCATATATTACAGCTAAGGTTGAGTGGCGGCGTGATATATAAAGTAACTACGTACATCCTGTAGCGTATCCCATTCACACGTGGATCTCTGCCCTGCACGTATTGGAGGAGTAGATATAGATGCTATTGTGCATGAGTCTCTAATGTACATGTATATGGTCAGGTACTGGATGTGACTCCCTGCTTCAGGGTATATCCAGGAGCTGCACGCAGTGTTAGAATATATTGGATATACATACACATTACTGGGGGGCCAGGAAAAGAGGTTTTGTGTCGTGTAGTGTGTTCTCTATGTATTTTGTATTGTATTTTATGTAGTTACTTTATCACATGTAGTTTGTTAGTATAGTCTTTTTGTATATAAGTTCTGCAAGGGTTGTATGTTATTCCCTATGATAATGAAAGGACTGGAGTAGGTGCTATGGTAAATAGCACAGACTAAGGGGCTGGACAGAACCACTCCTGAAACCATAGAACTGATAGAAACCCATCCCCAAGTCCCCTTATCATTACAGATAAGTATCATTACATGTTCTCTTGTTTAGTTCTATTACACAAACATCATTCTCTTACTTTTGTTGCAAAAATTGCCATTACCTAAACAGATGTTTCCACACTCCCTCCTCCTCCAAAACTGTTCCTTGGCTGAACAGTGCAGTACCTGAGCACTGGTCCAGCAACCCACCCAAAGAGCCATATGTGAACTGGCTTGATACGTGTTTCTCCTCTTCTTCCTCTGCCACCATTACATCATAGCCAGAAGAGCTTTTTCGCAGACAGAAGATGGGAATGGTAAAGATGACAATTATGGCGTTATCAGCTCTGCCCATATTGTGGCATATTTGAAGCGTTGCAGCACAGCACAAATCTCCTTCATGGAGCCCCAATCGTTGTTGATGAAGTGCTCTTTATCAATACTTTGACTCACCAATTGGTGTCTTTGGCACGCTGTAATTGAAACTATCCTGCTGTTGCTCACACACCCTTTCCAGCATATGCAAAGTTGAATTCTACCAACTGGGATGACCTTTTCTTTAGCAGCTCCTGTGTATGTCTGTGTAATTTGTCAGGAACCTGTGAACCACTAAGTTGAGCAAATGCGCAAAACAAGGAATGTGCTTCAACCTGGCTAGGCCCAAGGCTGCCACAAGGTTCCTGCCGTTGTCACATTCCAGCTCTCCAGGCCTGATTTCATTGGCAGAAACTACTCATCTGTCTGCTCCCAATCCCAGGTCCCCAAGGGATGAGTGTTCAGATAGCCTGCTGCGTTCTGTTCCTGGCTTTGCAAAATGGTGCAGGTTCTGACTGGATAGGAAAGAGGGAGGTGGGAGCAAAGTAGGAAGAGGAGGCAACTGGAGGCAATGAGTGAAGTCCGGCAATATTGGGTGTTTGCAGAATGTGTGCCAAAGCGCTTCCTGCCTCGTGTCCAGACACCAATACATTAATGCAGTAGGCAATTAAGCAGATATAAAGCCCATTTTTACTTTGTCCACAACCTGTTGGGGCAGGACAAGGATAACCTTCTGGAAAAAATAGTGGTGACGGAATGAATTTGGGTTAGACCGTTTCCATAAGATCTTTATAAGCTTTGTCTATCTCCACCAGCCTGAATGGTAACATTTCAAAGGCCAACAATTTGAAAATACTCTTATTCCTGACGTGGGCCCAAACTTCTCCAACTCTGTATTATTTGGGGATATAAGATGAATGGATGGTGTGGATCGGCTTGGTGATGGTGGTGCTGCTGTTGGTAGTGGTTTTCATTGTAGTGGTGGTACAGTCTGAGACAAATGAAAACCAGAGGGAGCCTGTGGTGTCTGCAGGCATTTGGTGTCTAATCCACAGCAGCTCATGTTTAGTTTGCAGGTGCGGTCACAAGGTTGGCTCCAGACTTTTGAGACTTGGCCGTACGTTTAGAGTAGAGGCCAGCATGCAAATAATATGGTTTTTGCACTCTAGGTGCATCTAGATGCTGACGAAGGTCCATGTCGGACTGAAACACGATGTGTTGTACATAATTAAAGGATCGTGTTAAGCGTTCACGCATCCTCTGTGAATGTGATTCTGTCTAAGCGCCAGATTGACTCCTGATGAGTAGTGAAGGTTTTTTTTACTATACACCATCGGCTTTATCCATGGGGTTAGGGAAGGTAGAAAAAAACAAGTCTGAAACATGCACAATTGTTGTGCCACCAGGTGAGAACCACTTGCACAATTTTTATTAATTTATGATTTGCTGTATTTATACGTATTTCAAAGGTGAGTGACCGGCTTTGGTGTTTGGCTGCTATTTCCATTGGAGGCAAGGGTCAAAGGTCAGGACCCCTGGCCCTCTTTCCCAGGCATTTATCAAAAAAGTAAATTAATGATGTACATGTACTGATTAACATGTCCATTGCCTAAAATTTTTTCAGGGGTACCATCAAACTGTCCGGCTAGTTCAAGAGTTTTATTAGGTTTTTATTGTGAAGCATGGTAAAAAGCATGTCTAATTTTAATTTTTTTAATTTCAAGAAATTAATTTATTTTTGTCAATTTTTTGTCGTTTTCTTTCACGTGTAATGTGCAGATTTATGTGTGTTATATATCATTTATAGTGACTTCCGCTATGTAAGTTTTTATTAATGTATATTATTGGTGTAGCTACATTCATTGTAGGTACAAATTATATGTCTAGTAATTCATTTCAGGTAATATATATGTATTGTATTTTTTGCTGAGGACATATTATTCATGGTGCATATATACTGTACAGGCAGATATGTATGATTGTAAATTTAAAGGAAATCTGCACGAGGAATCATGATCAGAAGAAGATCTGATGGTAAATTCTCCTCCTGCTTGATTGTATGTACATTTTTGTGGTGTTATGACTTTGTTTTTGTCTTTCCAATGTGGTGCACACTGTAGTTAGGTAGAATGGGAGGGATCTCACACATGTTTGTTTTATTCAAGAATATTTAGACCAATATAACTACCGGTATTTAGAACTACACTTAGACATTACAATAGAAATAACAGTTGTCACAGTCGTCTCTTTCGCCAGGGGATCACAAGACCTGGGAAAGTAGTTTATCCCTTTTATCTGACAATGCAAAAATGAAAAAAACATACAACCTGAAAGGGCTATCCTCACGTCCCATTGATCCACCTACCACCCAATCTACCTTTATAGGTAGATTTGTGGTGGTAGGTGCCCTTTAAGTCTGTTTAAAAGAACCCATATCTAGGTCAAATCCCACGGACTGAACACATTGTACATGACGGAAGTCTTTGCCTTATACAGAAATATGAAGCAAGAACTGTTACAATGTCGGTGCTGCAATTTGGAAGGAAGACAGGGAATCCTTGCATCATATTTTTGTACAAGGCAAGGACTTTTGTCATGTACAATGTGTTCAGTCCATGGGATCGGACCAACAAACTGATCAGTTTCCATGGGCTGAACACATGTCCAGTCGGCCTAAGGCAAATACCAAAGCACAACAATATACATCATGGCAGCACCAAAAATATACACAGTGCAGTCTAAATAACGCTCCGCTGCCAAATAATAAATAATACAGAACCAAGATCAAATAATAAATTATAATAGAGTGCTGAGATGAAACAATAATACAGATCCTAGACCAGACAATGCATAAAAATACAAACCCAGTTCAGAGAGTCAAAAATAATACAAACTCCAGATGATACAATTATTGCAAACCCAAGATTAGAAAAATAGTAATCCAGACCCTTTTTTAAACATTAAAAATTTACACCCCAGATCAGATTTTTTAAATAATAAATCAGTGACTTTAAAGGGGAGTGTACTGGCAGTTCAGTCTATAGAAAGCAGCAGACACATTCGGTAGCAGCCCTTTAATAGATCTCCAGGGCTGCTACCTGCATTTATATTGTGAAAACTACTGGTAGAGTCCCCTAGAAGCAGACCTAAGATCAAAGGGAATCCATAATACAGACCCCCCGCACACACACAAACACACATGCACATCAAAGAAGTTATAAAGCAGACCCCCCACCCAGGTAAAACAGTTTCCAATGCCGACCCTCTGAAGTATATAGCCTGCAGCCCCTGCCCCCCAGTATATAGCCTGCAGCCCCTGCCCCCAATATAATGCCTGTAGGAAAAAAACAAACAGTGTACTCACCTTCGACGCCCCCCCCCCCCTCTCTTCTATACAGCAATGCTCCGGCATCGGCTCTGTGTCCCCGCCTGGTTCGCCGCAGATACCATAATGTGGGCAGCTCACTGACATCATAGTGAGTGCCGATTCCGGCGCACATAGTAGAACATCGGCGAGTGGCTGACGTCACAATCCCTGTAACTGACCATGCGAGGACACGGAGCTGATGCCGGAGCATCGCTGTATAGAAAAGAACTGCCGGGAGGGTGTCAGAAGGTGAGTACGCTGTTAGTTTTTTTTCTTGACTCGAGTTTAAGCCGAGGTGAGGTTTTTCAGCACATTTTTTGTGCTAAAAAACTTGGCTTATAATCGAGTATATACATTACTTTTTTCACTCCTCTTCTGTTCTTGGAAGCCTTGTTTTCTATATTATTGATGCTGTGTCCTGATGCAGGTTGTGTGCGCCGGCATTAGGACCCAGAGCAGAGTAGTGTCATGGGAAGGAGAGGAGCATAGGGGAACCTGCAGGATACAATACTTATAATAATTATATAACCAGTACTGCATAGCAGATTCCACATCACACTTGATAAGACACTTACAATGGAAAAAAAACCATGGTGCGCCATCCTCCACCAAATGATAAAAGTATATACCATATATATGCTAAAGAGATTGCACTTGGCTAGATTCTTGTAAGTTGATCACACTGGGGAGCACTGGGTAATTATAATGTGGGAGAGTGGCCGCCGGGGGTCCAATTCGATGTCAATAAATACTAGGACTAGAGGGATGTTAAAGGACATCTAACCCAGGATGAAGGATTATAAACCAAACACACCTACATGCTGTTGTGTGCCTCCATTTTTGGAAGATTATCTATGTAACACAGAAATCAATGAAGCATACCAAACCTTCACAACAATTCTTATTGCACTTATTTCTTTCAGCTGCCATACCGCAAAAATTGTTTAAAGAGTGTTGACCACCTCTCCCAACCAATCAAACTGTGTGATATTGCATCTTACCCTGTCAATCAATTTTAGGAACAATAGTATTAAACATACAATTCAAAAAGAAGCATGAAAACACATGAGAAATGTTCAAAGCAGGGAGTTTTGCCCTCTTAAACTTCCCCAGAGCTGAGCGTCATGGAAGTGACACATACATCAGGCGATGTATGTCAATCTGAGATGGCTAACTGTTTCACTACATTCCAAAATATCAATGTGTTAGAAATGTGATATTCTAGAGGGACCCTTTATCATATTCTATGGTTGTGTCCTTGAATATCTAACTATTGCTATACAGTCTTGCAGATATTAAAGGGGTTGTCCAACATTAGTAAAAACATTACTGGTGGGCTGGGGCTGTGAAAAAAATAAACCTGTACTTACCTCTCTCGGCAGTCGCAGTGTCCCACGTCGCCGTCCGTTGCTGTAGCAGGCGCTGGGACAGGAGACAGAGTGTCATGCTAGGCTGCCGGAAGTTGTTGCAGCAGATGTGCCATCCCCTGTAAACAAACAGGGGCACAGCAGCCACAGACAGCAGTGTGGGACACCGGGAGCCCCCAGGTAGGTAAGTATAGGATTTTTTTTACCACAGACCTCCCTCCCCAGCCCACCAGTAAAGTTTTTATTAATGTCGGACAACCCTTTTAAGCGGCTTATTCCTATTCCCATTTGCTTTTAATGGATGTACCCTTAAGGTTGATCCGATGGCAGGTTCCTCTAATCTATAGTAGGGCTAATGCTTTAGTCCACCAAATCTTTTATAATTTTTAATGGCCCTAATATGCTAATTTACTAATGAGGCTGCTGGGGCGAGGAGTAGCTGGAGCTGAGGCTACACGGCGCGACTATTCGAAGCCCCAGTAGCCTCTTGTGATCCGCCTACCAAACCATCTTCAGCGCAGGTGAACTACATTAGGATCTCATATGAGAGATCTACCAAATTTATTCATATGAGATGGCTTTGGCCTATGGGTTCCTCTAATCTTATGCCCCTTCAAGATCTGGAAACCTTGGTCCTCCTCTCCCTTGGCCATTAACCTGCTGCAATCTGAGCCTTTCTCACGTAGACTGTAATAATAACATCACCTGTTACCCACACACAAATATCTCTATTTTCCTGCAAAGTTCATATTGTTGTTTAGTTTTCATTTTCACCTTGTTATGTTCTTATACAGAGGGAATTAATAATCCAAAGCACAATGCAACAACCAGTGCTCATTGTCAACCTATCTATTGCAAACATGCAGCTTGACTATATTGAATACATAGTATCTTGTATGCTTGTAAATGTTCTCTATCGAAACAAAAATGTGATACTGATAGTCAGACTATACATAGTAACATAGCAGAAATAAAAGATAGTTGCAGCACTTCAGCAAAAATCCAGTGAAAAATATATGAATGTTCATAATCCCATAGGAGTGCAACTGTTTTGGTTATAAGTTATAGTGGAGGACCTTAAGCATTGCAGTGATGTGGGGTATTAAATGTTCTATTTATCACCAGTTTTACACAGTAACATTGCTATTTTTTATACATTTTTTGGAGTATCCATTACCTTAGATCAGGCTGCAGTGGCTGGAACCCATCTTAATTACTTACTACTCAAAAACATTGTCCAACATCATTGAGCAAACAAACCAATATTATAGTGAATATCCTTTTGGGGAAAACAAGTAGTTCCAAGGATTGTTGTGATGAAAACATTCTTGGATTAAAAAGTTGATTGGAGAGGGAAAACATAAAGAAACATGCAGCAAATTAAAGGCTGCTCAGCTAAAATGATCTTAAATGCCTTGAAGTGGCAACCAAGACCTCTTCAAATGGTTGGAAGAATAGCCACAATGGTAAAAGCTGAGCAAACGATCACCTCCTGATCAAGAAGATCTAAAGTTACCACTGATTTCTGCTACAATCACAAAACTATAAAGTAAGGCTAAGTTACCGGAAAGAACTCAACCAGAATGATAACATTGATTGGCCCCAAGAGAAAAGGAATTTTGTGGACTGATAAAAGCAAAATTGTTCTTTTTGGGGTTAATGGCCACATCCAGTGCGAGGACCTCTGAGCATGGAATTTAAGCCGTATTACACTATGAAGACAAGTATGGTGGTGCAAAAATAATGATATGATGATATTGAGATGTTTCTTACCCATGGTGTTGGGTCTGTTTATCACATATGAGGGATCATAGATCAGTTTCAAGATCAGAATACCGGTACCTAATGCTAAAGAAGAAATATCTTTCAAAATGGGTGTTTCAACCTGAGAATGTTCCAAACATACCAGTAATCATAAAACAATACTGTTCGGAGGTGCCATGTAAGATATTGGTTGGCTCCATACAATTCAGATGTCAAATAATTTTCAGAAACATTGGTAATGTCAACACATAAAAGTGCACTCTGGTGCAGGAGAATTTATTAAAATAAAAGTTAAATCATTATTTTGTGGATTATTTTCTATTTATATTGCTAGTTTTCAAAAAAGACACCTCTGTACATAAAAAGGACAGCTGTCTATTATTAGAGGCACCTAATGTACATGTTTTACAGCAAGAATATTCTTCAAGTTTAGTCAACAAATTTGGGGTACAAGGAACTTACATTGCCACGTTCCACTCAACACTTTGATCCCTTCAGTAATTCTTCTCTTCCATCCTCCATCTCCTAAGTTATTGATAAAATAAAGACTAACAATTTGTATCAGTTTATCAGAGATGAACATTTTCCATTCCACGAAGGCAGGGGTGGGAATTAATTTTCCCATGGAGTCACATGAGGAATTGGCAATGGATTTAGAGTGGCGGACTAATATACTGAACTCAGTTCTACCCAACACCTATATAATGTATACAGTATATAACCTATCCCTACATAAAAAAACATTACAATTGGGTTCATTTACTAAGGGTCCGCGGGACCGCAATTCCTTGGGTTTCCTGAATATTTCCATTTTGTGCCGAATCGCCCCTGGATTTTCGCACACGCAATCGGATTGTGGCGCATCAACGCCGGCTTGCACACGACAGAAATTGGGGGGCGTGGCCGTCGGACGACCCGATGGATTCGGACAAACTGTGGAATTTAAAAACGGATTTGTGTCGCAAGACACGCAAAAACAAGATAGAAGCAGGTGAACTCCGGTGGACCTCAGTTTTTAGTTTAAGTTATTGTGAGCCTAAACCAGATGAGGAGACAATTAAGATCTGCCCATGTTCTGTGTGCTCAAGTTTGCTCCAAGTTTTAGCTCTCAATAACTGATGCAAGAAACTGATAAAACTGTCCCTTATTAGGTGATCACATTGACTTGACACTCAATGATTGCACACTGACAAAACTAATGGTTACGTAATTTATCCATTCCACATCATTAAACCACGTCCTAATAATTCTTATTTCTTTCTTTGGGTAAAGCCTTTGCCTTGCTAGCAGCCTGTACAATGCTTTCATAATAGACTATTAATAGTCACATATTGATATCATTGTACAAGGTCTTAGCTTATGTAAAGATGAACACGGAGAGCTGTTACTGTATAATTAAGATGTAATTAAACTTGTCATATTTATTACAGAATAAAATGAATCCAATGCAATGGCAACGTCTCTTTTCACCGTAACCCTGCTCTTCTCTTGCTTTCTATAATTAATACCTTCACTAGAATTGTATACTGCAGATAGATAATAAAATATAGTAACCAAGGTCACCAGCATGTGCCTCCCCCCATAAAGTCATATTATTATACCATCCTATTCCCTCCGAGTGACTGCACTAATGTTACATATACATGTTTGCCTGTTCTTTAGATGTATAACACGAATGCCTGCGCCCCCACACATGTACATCAATAACCTGCACATTCTATCATAGGACAAATTGGCTACACCACAACCAAATATATGGGATACGTGTCTCAATATGATGTTATCGATATCATAACATCACTGTCCCACTGACATGAACAACCTCACTTCTGATGCTGCTGTGCATATCCATAGTTCTATCAGAGCCTAAATACTCAGAAGTTCTGTGGCCCGGCTCCAGGGTAATGGCTCATACCTTGGAGCCTTACATAACTGTGGATAAGTGGCCAGAAGGAGGCTTTGGCATACATGCTCCGGACAACAAACTATGAGACAACTGAATAAGTGCAGCCACTACTGCTGGATAAATGTATTGCTACAAAATTATCTCCAATTTATCATGCCATGAACAACGGTCCTACATACAAACGGAGCTGGATTATAGGGAGGGCTCCATGGGTACGCACCCCGGGGTCCCCACCACTTTACTCATAAGGGTGGCCCCCACCAGCAGTTTCCGACAGTCAGCTCACAACTGTCTCTTGGAGTGGGCCTGCCTCCAAGCTCTGACAGTGACTCGCCCTTACTCAATCGCATTCTGCATGCAGCTTGCTTTTCACAAGATTTAGGCTGATTCCTCCCCCTTAGTACCAACACTGGCTGAAATGGTTTCCAGTCAAGTCCTAGCCAATCCCTTTTAGGTTTACTTCCTCAGAGATCACCCAGTCGTTTTGTGAGATGAAGAGAGTGAACCCTCAGGAAAGTAGTTGTGCGTGGGACTGGTGGGGCAACTACGACCAGTAGTCAGTGCCACTGCCACTGTGCTAGCCAGGCCATCAGCTAAGCTAACACCACTACAACTGTGCCAGCAGCTAGGCTAACACCACTGCCACTGTACCAGCTAGACCTCATGATTTTTGTAATGTGAGTGTAAGCGTGGGGGCAGGATATTAGGTAATTCACCAATATACATCTATTAAATCTTCTGCACCACTTTCTTGATATGTAAAATGAAGCCTCCTGTCTATTACCTCATCAGTCAGACATTCCTGTCCATAAAATGAATTCATGAATACAAGCAGTCCCCGGGTTACATACAAGATAGGGTCTGTAGGTTTGTTCTTAAGTTGAATTTGTATGTAAGTCAGAACTGTATACTTTATAATTGTAGCCCCAGACAGAATTTTTTGGGTCTCTGTCACAATTGTATTTTAAAAATGTTGGATTGTCATAGGAACCAGGATTAACACTAAAGCTTCATTGCAGACACATTTATAACTTATAGCTGATTATTATAGCCTAGGACTAAAGTACAGTAAATTACCAAAATCCAGAGGTCTGTTTGTAACTAGGGGTCGTCTGTAAGACGGGAACTCTTAAGTAGGGGACTGCCTGTATAAGAAGAAGATCCTATCAAGGTGATGTGTTCATGGACAGATAGAGATCATATAACCCTCCATATGTCCCTGCGGTAAGGCGGTGTAGATAGAGCAGAGCAGAAATTAAATGTATATTAAATGTATACAATAGAAGAAACGTGAGGTAAAGTGGCCGACCCACTTTTATGATAATTTAGAATAAGTTGTACCACTGTCTGGGCTACATTCAGTGGGCCCCCACCAGATTTTGCGCCCACGGGCCTCCACCAACCTTAATCCAGCCCCATATACAAAGCACAAAGTTTTTGGCAAAAAAAGACTGTAACATAACTGTAGCATTTTGTTTCCAGGTCAACACATAAATAAAAGTTTGCGAAGTGGGGCAGGGATAAGTGCAGCCTGGGTTAGAGAATCTACCTCCATCATTCCTACAGAGATGGCACCGAATATTGGCATTGGCATAACAATATTCTCCTTGTAAAGGAGTTATGCATTATCATCATTGGTGGAAGACGTTAGACTGATTTACAACTTCAATCAATCAAGAGATACGCTTTAAATAGTGTCATTGAATGGGTGAAATAAAAAAACAATGGGGCACATTTACTAAGGGCTTTGCGCCAGTTTTCTGTCGGACTTTGCACATTCTTTGTAGTAGAAACTGCTTGCACAGGTACAGGGCCGCATCTGCCATGAGGCAAGATGAAAATCTCGCCTCAGGCGGCAGAATGCGGAGCACTTTAAGAGCGGCATTTAGATGCTCTAATGTGGACGAATCACCCACCAGATAAATCGCACATAGGTGACACAGGTGCCATTTACATGTGGAGTGACCCAGGGCCTTTAAGGCTGCTGGAGTCGCTCCGTACTATGCAGGGACACAGGCGGCAGCTGATGACGTTACGCCGCCTGTGTCTCTGAGCGGAGACGCGTGAAGACGGGAGCTGCATGCCGTGGGAGAAGCCTGCCTTGAGGTAATTATAAGTTTTATTATTTTTCATATACACTTTTTAATTAAATATAGGGGGCTAATACTGATATAATGGGATAGGGGAGTGGGGGCTTCTACATATACGGGGGTGGGGGGCCTGTATATATTTGTATGGGGCCACATTATTCTTATACTGGGGGTGGGGGAGCTGTATATATTTATATGGGGCCACATTATTATACTGGGGATAGCTGGGCTGTATATATTTATATGGGGCCACATTCTTATACTGGGGTGGGGGGGGGGGGATTGTGGGCGGCGTATATATTTATATGGGGCCACATATTCTATACTGGGGGTGGGGGGCGTGTATATATTTTAATGGGGCCACATTCTTATACTGGGGGTGGGGGGGCTGTATATATTTATATGGGGCCACATTATTCTTATACTGGGGGTGGGGGGGCTGTATATACTTTATATGGGGCCACATTATTCCTATACTGGGGTGGGGGGGCTGTATATATTTATATGGGGCCACATTATTTTATACTGGGGGTGGGGGGCTGTATATATTTATATGGGGCCACATTATTCTTATACTGGGGGTGGGGGGCTGTATATATTTATATGGGGCCACATTATTCTTATACTGGGGGAGGGGGCTGTATATATTTATATGGGGCCACATTATTTCTATACTGGGGGTAGGGGGCTGTATATATTTATATGGGGCCACATTTTCTTATACTGGGGTGGGGGTCTGATATATTATTATGGGGCCACATTATCTTATAAGGGGGTGGGGGAGGGTTGGGGATTGTATAATTTATATGGGGCCACATTATTCTTATACTGGGGGGGCTGTATATATTTATATGGGGCCACATTATTAAACTGGGGATAGCTGGGCTGTATATATTTATATGGGGCCACATTCTTATACTGGGGTGGGGGGGGGGGCGCTGTATATATTTATATGGGGCCACATTATTCCTATACTGGGGGTGGGGGGGCTGTATATATTTATATGGGGCCACATTATTCCTATAGTGGGGGTGGGGGGCGCTGTTTATATTTATATGGGGCCACATTATTCTTATACTGGGGGTGGGGGGCTGTATATATTTATATGGGGCCAAATTATTCTTATACTGGGGTGAGGGGGCTGTATACATTTATATGGGGCCTCATTATTCTTATACTGGGGGTAGGGGGCTGTATATATTTATATGGGGCCACATTATTCTTATACTGGGGTGGGGGTCTGTATATATTTATATGGGGCCACATGTAGTGTAGAACCTTTGATCGGGATCGGGCAACTACAGACAGATGCGATGAATTAGGCAAATATAGTGAGTGGAACGCCCAGGAAGCTGGGCCTTGATTTAGCTAACTAAACTTAATGGTTGTTGGTTATGTCTATATTTATTGGGGGGGCCACATATTCTTTATAACTGGTGGGGCCTTATATATTATATGGGGCCCATTATTAACTGGGGATAGCTGGGCTGTATATATTTATATGGGGCCACATTCTTATACTGGGGGGGGGGGCGCTGTATATATTATATGGGGCCACATTATCCTATACTGGGGTGGGGGGCTGTATATATTTATATGGGCCACATTATCCTATATATGGGGTGGGGGGCGCTGTTTATATTTATATGGGGCCACATTATTCTTATACTGGGGGTGGGGGGGCTGTATATATTTATATGGGGCCACATTATTCCTATACTGGGGGTGGGGGGCTGTATATATTTATATGGGGCCAGATTAATTTTATACTGGGGGTGGGGGGCTGTATATATTTATATGGGGCCACATTATTCTTATAACTGGGGTGGGGGCTGTATATATTTATATGGGGCCACATTATTCTTATACTGGGGGTGGGGGGCTGTATATATTTATATGGGGCCACATTATTCTTATACTGGGGTGAGGGGGCTGTATACATTTATATGGGGCCTCATTATTCTTATACTGGGGGTAGGGGGCTGTATATATTTATATGGGGCCACATTATTCTTATACTGGGGTGGGGGTCTGTATATATTTATATGGGGCCACATTATTCTTATACTGGGGGTGGGGGATGTATATATTTATATGGGGCCACATTATTCTTATACTGGGGGGGCTGTATATGGGGTTCAGTATATTGCTAAGCTGGGGGGGCTGTTTATAGGATACAGCATATTACTAACACCCGACTTACAGATGACCCCTAGTTACAAACAGACCTCTGGATGTTGGTAATGTACAGTACTTTTGCCTTAGGCTACAATAAACAGCTGTAACCATTATCAAAGGTGTCTGTAATGAAGCTTTATTGTAAATCCTGGTTCTTATGACAACCCAACATTTTTTAAATCCAATTGTTACAGAGACCAAAAAATTCTGGTTTGGGTTACAAATATATAATATACAGTTCCGACTTACATACAAATTCAACTTAAGAACAAACCTACAGACCCTATCTTGTATGTAACCCGGGGACTGCCTGTATAATTTAATTGGGGGGGGTGAATAACGAGGCAGTTAATATTTATGAGAGCAGGATGTTATAAAAATAAATAAATTATATATATATATACACAGTATAATATATTCATTAGGGGGTGCTATATATTCACATTGGTCAGGGTAGCACTGAATATAAAATCATATGTAACATAATAACAGGGTGGGGTATATTAAAGGTGCACCACAAAAAAGTTGGTGAACTCTGTTGGGCCAGTGTAGGGAAGCGACAGATTCATAATTTCTGGTGCACGTTCTTAATGAATCTGTCACACCCAGCATTATACACGGGCAGAGAACTTTTACTGCAGTTTCCTACATTCTTAGTAAATGTGCCCCAATGTTTTGGTCATACATGGCTTTATACAGCTTTTTATGTTTGTGGGGGTATAAGTTTTGATAAGTTGGAGGGCATACTGTATATAATAAGAATAAACTTCTGGTCCACAAGGGGTAAATGTGGAGGTGAAAAGTCAAGTCGTGTTGTTTCCTATCCAATAAAAGTAAGTGGGGTACATTTACTAAAGCCCTGTGCTAATTTTCTGTCGGACTTTGAAAGTTTTTTTCTTTTGTGGAAAAGTTAAATTCCGTGCACTTTCCAAATCTGTTGGATAGTCTGACGGCACGCCCCCTAAGGCTGATGACACACGTACTGCGTTAATTTAATGCAAAACACCGGTGGCTCGTTCCCGATCGCAGGTGTTTCCATAGAAACGCCAATGCGATCGGGCCGCGGGCCGCCCGGTGAGTGCGGCTTTGTCTGCGTTTGTAAACGCAGACAAAGCGGTACGTGTGTCATCACCCTAAATCAGGTCTCATGGAAGCCATCGCAGCTGCACCACAAAAAGCCAAGCCAATTTCCCCCAAAAAAGTGCGTTGCAAAGCCTAAGTAAATGTGCCCCATTATTTCATTGAAATAGGCGTTCCAGTGCACAGTCGGAGCGTGCACCACATTTGGCATGCAAAGTCCGACAAAAATGGTGCACTCAGAGCAGTGCAGGGGGCGCAAGATTCATGAAGAACATGCGCCAGTTTTATCTGGCGCCCTCTGCACACTACACAATTGCAATTTGCACTGTTTTAACAAATGTGCCCCAGTGTTTGAATATATTCTGATTCTGCCTCAAGACATTTCCCCTTCTGCACCAGAAACTTATTCTGATACATCCACACCCCCACCCTGATTGATTCCAAAGAAGACTGACTTCCATATACATGTTTAATGGCCTAATTCTAAAAACTCTTCCCAGGATTGATTCATATATAAACAGGTTGGAAATGTAGGTAACAGACCAATTATATGAATGATCCAAATATCATCATACTGAACTTCAGGGACCAAGAAACATGTCTCTCCCTCTCCCTGTTCGTTCTGAACTTCAGCAAGTTTTAGCTCACAGTGGGAGGTGGAAATGCTCCTGCACTTGCACAGTAACAACCTGTGAGGCTGCAGCACGGAGGGGCTCTGGTAACGCCCCCAGAGCTGTTCTGGCTCATGAGCTTAATTTGTTAACGTTGACATTAGAAGGATGAAGATCAAGGATAACAAATATAAGAAGATTACCACAGTCATGGTGCCTGATGGTAGACTAAAAAATCACAAATGAATTTAGCTATCACCCCGAACACGATCCCAGAATTATACAATGTCAAGGATTCTACAAGTATCTGCTAGATCAATACAATACTAAACTAATTGTTGGAATTGTATCTTTACCTACCAGGGGTTAAATATGATTAGTACAATGCTATAAGTAATATGAAGGAAAACATGCAATGTGTCTGTAAGTGAAATAAAAATAATGTATTTTTCTTTTACATATCGACTCAATTAGTTATAAGGTTATATTTAGCATCTTAGAAAAAAATAGAAAATAGAAAAAAAAAAAAACACTAGATCTTTTGCCAAATTCGGTCACTGTGGAAATAATTCTAAAGCAGGGCCCAGTTACCGTGGAAACGGAGGCGCTGTGTGGTGGGGAGAGAGGACCAATATAGATCGGGAGAAATGTTGTCAAGTCCCCCCCCCCCCTTCACTTTCCTAAGTTTGAAATGTATAAATGACCCTTATACAGAGAAAAAAAGCTAAATATAGGGCCGGATCTGCTAAGCAGCATCGTACAGTAATGTAGCTTCTTCTTGCAGGCAAACTATCCATGGGGTGAAAAGTAATAACAGAAATAAATGCTGCACAGATTCATGTCCTTAAATATGAGGTATGGTCAATAAGGACCTGTACATTTTAGCACTAGCATATTGGGGTACATTTACATATGACGTCAGTATCTGCACTGTTTTGGTTACCAACTTGCTCTCGGAAAGGAGATACAGGCGGCCCCCTACTTAAGAACACCCGACTTACAAGCGACCCCTAGGTTAAAGACGGACCTCTCTGGCCACTGTGACCTCTGGTGAAGCTCTCTGAATGCTTTACTATAGTCCCAGGCTGCAATGATCAGCTGTAAGGTGTCTGTAATGAAGCTTTATTAATAATCCTTGGTCCCATTACAGAAAAAAAATTTTGAAACTACAATTGTCACTGAGGCAAAAACATTTTTTGTCTGGATCTACAATTATAAAATATACAGTTTCGACTTACATACAAATTCAACTTAAGAACAAACCTATGGAACCTATCTTGTATGTAACCCGGGGACAGCCTGTACATATTTATTTTTGTGGTGCTGTGCAGATATATTTCTGGTGCTGAGACCATTTTCTTTCCCTGGGACCAAAATCTGTCCCGAGCTCCAGAAATGCGTCCAACAGCGCTCCAGTCTGAGTTGAACGACGGAAGGACAAGCAGCAGACATCCTAATGCAGTGCAGTAGCATTTGCTAGACCAAATTTCTTTTGGTCTACTTTCCACAAGTTTACAGCGCCCAAAAATGGCTACAACACATACTAATTGTGTCAGAGTTTTCGCTCCGCTAAAGCCACTCCACTTTTTGGAGCAGCCAGGAAAAGGTTTTCTGCCGCTGCCAGCTAATAAGTACATCAGAGAGCAGCAGAACATGCGGTGAAAACACCACAAAAAACTGGTGCCATAGTAAATGTCCTCCAATGTATTTTAATATTTTTAGTTGTATTTTTATTTATATGTCAAGTTCACTGATGTCTATATAGTCAATGGGGGATATTTATCAGAAGTGTCTGAGAGGTGAACTGTTCTAGTTAACCATGGCAACCAATCAGAGCTCAGCTTTAATTTTATAAAAAGATGTGGGAAAGTGAAAGCTGAGTTCTGATTGGTTGCCATGGGCAATAGATCTGATAAATGACCCCAATATACGGGACTCTTCACATTGTAGCTGCTGTTATATCATGGGTTCAGGACATACCATGTAGCAGGGAAGGCATTTTGGTGACACAGGCAGACCAGAAAAACTGTGCCCCATTCCCAACAGATAAAATCACTTTATAACTCTAGTGTAAGTAGCAGAGATTTGATTTCACACATAGTGAACAGGGCTCAGTGTATACCAATTTTGTCCTAAGTCACAGCGAAAGCACAACAAAAATGAACCTCCAATTTAACTAGTGATGTGGCATACTAGGCAATAACCTCATCTACCACCTGTCTCAGCCCAACAGACCCCAAAGCCAGACAATGCCAATGTGAACACAGGCTACACACTAAGGTAACTGCTATTATTGGGCTGTTTGGTTTATTTCTAGTTTAGGAGAAGAAAGGTCCAGCTCTCCCATCTGATGAAGAGGGTAGTACACCCTCGAAACGTATAATCCTTGTCTTTTGAATAAATGCTGTGAACCATCCAATCACCTTACTTTATTACTTCTGGTGCCTTTCAGTCCATTTTGTCCATCCTCTCCTATACTTTCTCTTGTGGATGATCCCATCACTCCAGGACCCTGTGCTGCCTATTTATTTTACAGTATGATACAAGGATAAGGTAAACCTCTAGCTACATATAATCAGGGGTAAACCCTGCTACATCTCTTAGTTTACCCTAATTATACTAATATACTACAATATAGGAGCGCTGTTTGTTTTTTTGGTTTTTATAAAATTTGCTTTATTTTAGTGACCTTGTGAAAGCCTTTTGGATAATAATTAATTGGTGCAACATGCAGTTTTAATCAAGTATCTGACTGGTGAAAAATAAGTTTTAAAAGGAGTCTGGCAGATGTGTTCACCAAATAAACCAATAGTAGAAAAAACGGTGTATGTGTAGTGATAGATCCCCGGGCAGATGGTGAAGGGGAGGCCCACGGTGTCAGCAGCAGCAGCAGGCCAGGGATCACACGTGGAGACAGAAATCTTAAACAAAAACTCTTTAATGGCACACAGTCCAACAAATCAGCAGGTAACAGGCTGTTATTTTCTGCAGACTCCTACAGGGCAGTGAATTGGTTGGATTTGGAGTATACCTCAGCCCTGGTCCAGTGGTTAGTTGCTGGCTAGCAGGAGCCAAGAAGGGCTCTGCTACTTGGGCAGCAATCTGGATGCAGTCTCTGTGGTATTGGCATGCAAAGCTGCTGGTCTCTCATGGGAGAGAGAGACCTTTCCGGTCTCCAGACAGGAGCTCAGAAATCAAACAAAGACCAAAATATATTGCTCCAAACAGGAGCTTAGAGAAAGACCAAAAGATCCAGAAATGTAACCAGAGGAAATATTTTAAAATATTTTGATGGGTTCTAACCAATCACCGGCATCAAGCTGCAAAAAGGATACCACATGTCAACATATAATATAGACATTTCAAACATTAACCCCCCAGTTAACAGACATAGGTTCTTGTAGGTGTAATACCACTTGGTAACATTAGATGGCACCATAAGATAGCAGATAAAAAGGATTTCTAGTGTTAATAGGTAAAACTTCTAGGATTTGTGCAATAGAGAAGACCACACTCTATTGGCTAACCAGGAACTCCATTGGAACTAATTTGTTGATAATGACCCATCCAGCAGGCCATTTGACATACAAATCCACACATACACCATGTGATGACCCCTCACTTTTGAGTTCAATCGCACCTGCACTATGGAACCTCACCATTTAGGACATAAAGTTCCCACCCACACTATGTACACCCCCCCCCGCTTTCGTGCCTATGGAATCTTACTGCACAGAGCCACTCTGCACCCCAATACAGTCAAAAACTTATTCCATCCATTTCCTCACTCCCATCAGGACCTCTCACATACACCCAGATACCCACTCTTCTAGGTGCAGTACAGTTTACCTAGACACACACTGCTTTTTGCTAGCACAGGGTAACATGGCTTGGAAGTGTTTCACCTCTCAGGAGTTATGGGAACGTTTAGAGCCCAAGGATAACTTTATTAAATGACTGTTTAATATGCAAAAATGTACAATGCTTCTAGATCACAAAATGGTAAAATAAAGAGGCATATAGAAAAGTAAAACAGTAAAATAATAGGGAATGAAATAAAGAAAAACAGACCTCTTACTAATTAGCTTGGCATTGAGATCCCCGGAGGAGAACCATTGAAATCTTTTTGAACAACCACATAATTTGCCCCCTTTGTCACGTGAGAGGGTCAAGACTACATCTGGATCAAGGTAGGAAGTTGTCAACATATCTCCTAATTATGTCGTATCTTCTTCCATGTGTCTCCTGAGAAGAAGACATGCCCACCACATTTCCAAGTATGAATTAACAAATCCAACAATACCAAACACCATTATGCATGAATTATCCAACTCCAAAATCCTTGGTGCTTGACACCCCAGGAATATCAGAGGATGTTGATCACAGATTGGTTGACCAGAAATTGAAATATTTGAATTATTCCCAGGTTGTCTTCGAAGTATTATTTTGCCATACTCTTGAGCAGCCATTTTGAGGGTCATGGCACACACACATACTTACTAAGAGTCCGAACGCCGCATTTTCGTTGTGTTTCACGATTTTTTCCATTTTGCACTGAGTTGCCCCTTGTTTTTTGGCGCACGCGATCGGATTGTGTCGCATCGGCTCCGACTTGCATGCGACATAAATCGGGGGGGCGTGGACGTTGGACAACCCGACTGATTCAGACAAACCGCGGAATTTAAAAAGCAAATTGTGTCGCAAGATCAAGCACTTACATGCACCGGGAAGAAGAGGGTGAACTCCGGCGGACCTCAGCGGGGGAAGCGACACATACAAGACATTGGACGCATGATCTTAGTGAATCACGGCAGACCGGAATCCTCGTCGGACAATGCACGGCGGGTATCACGACGGGACGGGTAAGTAAATGTCCCCCAATGTTTATATTTTCTATCCATGGGATAGAGAAAACATGAGGGGGGAGAGGAAACTGTTTGTCTAGGGCAGTGGTGGCGAACCTATGGCACGAGTGCCAGAGGTGGCACTCAGGCCTTTGCCCCAATTTCACCAAACAGGACCATTTCCACGAAATATTCCGGCAGTCCCAAGCAACTTAAGGGATGCTGCTCTCAGTGCTATTTTAAAGCGACACTTTATTGGCTGTTTGAAACTGCAGGAAAAGTAAGAAGGTGTTGACTGAACTGCATTGTCTTTGGAGGTCCTCCTGTTGGACCCATCATTCTTCCTGGAGAGAAGCTACAATGATAGTCTGAATTTGCCCTCCTTCTTTCAGCTGTATTGGTGGCCTTAGGAGAGCAGATACAATTGAAAGATGTTAAAGAACAGGTAGCAATAAGTTACTGCTTGAAATACCATGTTGGTACTTCATGGTAAATAAGTGGATTTTGGTTGTAGATTGGGCGCTCGGTCTCTAAAAGGTTAGCCATCACTGATCTAGGGACTCCAATTTTTCTTTATCAGTTACAGAAACCATTAATTATTGCTGTAGAATTCAATAACAGAGTTATTCATCTCAAACTGTAAACCTAAAAATACCGCGCTCCCTTACAATATAGGGGCAGATTTACTTACCCGGTCCATTCGCGATCCAGCGGTGCGTTCTGTGTGGAGGATTCGGGTCTTCCGGCGATTCACTAAGGCAGTTCCTCTGACATCCACCAGGTGTCGCTGCTGCGCTGAATTACATCGGAATGCACTGAACTTCACCAAGCCAGGCCGGGTGCAGGTAAGCGCGTGTCAAGCGACACTGGTTTTCGCTCTCGCCACGCCCCACCGATTTCTGTTGTGCGCACGCTGGCGCAGATGTGCCACAATCCGAGTTGTGCAAAACTGAAAAATTCGGGTAACCCTCCGTAAAAACGCAATTCGTCCCCTTAGTAAATGACCCCCATAGTGTTACCTGGATTAAAATGATGCCCTAATTTACACGATTCCTTAATTAATTTCTAAACAACACCACTACCCGCACACTAATTTATATGCAGCACTATTAATATTAATTAATTAGTATTAAGCAACGCAGCACTATAATTAATTTATCAGAGTTTATCTGATATTAAGTATCAGAGCATCACCCCCGACCAATCCATATGTAGTCCCCATTAATTAATATGTAGCAAAGTATTCCCTTTATTAATTAACATAAAGTTCATCAGTCCCTCTCATTAGTTGATACAGAATTCAGTACCCCCTCCACTATTAAAGGGGTTATCCAATTTAAGCACATTACAGTAATAAATGAATATTGTTTGCCTAACAAAAGGTTTTTCAATTTTCCAATATACTTTCTGAATCAATTCTTCATGGTTTTCTAGATCTCTGCTTGCCTTCATTATATAAGAAGCTTCATTGTTTACTTCTGGAAGATAAACACCGGTCCATGGTCATGTGACATACATGTGCACGGCTTGATAGCGTCACACAGCTTTGATTTCCATGCTCCTGTGTGACATCAGATGACCATGGACCGGTGTTTATCTACAGGAAGTAAACAAAGAAGCTTTCCTATAGAAAGATAGCAAGCAAACTACAAGCTGTGTGTCACAGGGGCTCCTGCAATCCCATGTCTCGGGTCACAGGCTCCTGCTCCGGTCCTGCGGATGCTTGCGCGTCCCTGTCTCCTAGGCGGTGGCCTTACCCAGAATCCTATTTAACCCAGCCTCTTCCCTGCACACCCTGCCGGATCTTTGTGCCATATGCCTCTGAGAAAGTTAGTATTGTTGCCCTGTGCTTGTTTATTGTTTTTCCGTTGTGACCCTGGACCTGTTCCAGTTTACGCTCCTCTGCTGCCAGCCCTGACCTTCTGCTCTGCCTCTGACTGTCCTGACCTCCTGCCTGTCCCCTACAACGAACCTGCCTTCTGTTTTTGTACCTCGCCTTGGCTGCCACCACAGACAAAGTCGCACCTGTGGTGGTACCACGCAGAAGCAAGTCCCACCCGCTTTGTGGCGAGCTCTGGTGAAAACCGGATGCCACTTAGATTCCGGTCCCAGGTGTCAGCTTACGTCATTGTCCGGGGGTCCACTTCCCCTGGAGACTGACACAGTGATCTAGAAAGCAGTGAGGAATTGATGTCGAAACTGATGTCCAGCAGGAGCACCTTATTAATGTACCCTCCAGCAGCAGCCACCTTATTAATGTATTGTCCAGCAGCAGCTCCCCTTATTAATTTACCATCCAGCAGCAGCCCCCCTTATTAATGTCCTCTCCAGCAGCAGCCCCCTTATTAATGTACTGTTCAGCAGCAGCCCCCTTATTAATGTACTGTACATCAGCAGCCCTCCTTATTAATGTACCAAACAGCAGCAGCTCCCCTTATTAATATACCGTCCAGCAGAAGCTCTTCTTATTAATGTACTGTCCAGGAGCATCCGCCTAATAAAGAGAACCTTTTAAGCATTACCATATAATTGTGTGTTTTAACTTACCTTACACCTTGACAGAATCCCCAGAGGTTGTCTTTGGTTTGGATGCATTTCAAAAAACAACACATGACGTCACTCCTCAGCTCTCATCCCCACCTTTGTTCTCCTTTACAGCTCCTTCCTCCCCCACTGATATCAGTCCACCACACTGTGAACTCTATTCCTGTGGAACAAATAGGTGGGGGAGTTGATATAGAAAGTATATTGGAAAATTTTATAACTTTTCATTTTACAAACAGTATCAACTAATTGCTGGAATGTGCTTAAAGTGGACAACCCCTTTAATTAATACGCTGTCAAGCAGCAGCCCCCCCTCCTTATTAAGGTACCGTTCAGCAGCAACAGCCCTCCTTATTGAAGTACCTTCTGGCAGCAGCTTCCCTTAATAAACATAGCATCCAGCAGCAGCCAGCCTTATTATTGCCAAAAGAAGCTCACATTATTAACGTACCACCGTCCATCAGCAGCCTACTTTAGTTATGTACCGTCCACCAGCATATTAATGGACTGTTTAGCAGCAGAAGCCCCCCTTATTAATGTACTATCCAGCAGCAGCCCCCCTTATTAATGTACTGTCCAACACTAGCAGCAGCCCCCCTTATTAATGTACCGTCCAGCCGTATTATTCCTTATTAATGTACTGTTGAGCAGCAGCAGCCCCCCTTATTAATGTACTGTTCAGCAGCAGTCCCCCTTATTAATGTAACGTCCAGCAACAGCTCTCCTTATTAATGTACCATCCAGCAGCAGCCACCCTATTAATGTACCGTCCAGCAGCAGAAAGCCACCATATTAATGTACTATCAAGCACTAGCAGCAGCCCCCCTTATTAATGAAACGTCCAGCAGCAGCCCCCTTATTAATGTAGCATCCAGCAGCCCCCCTTATTAATGTACTGTCCAGCACCAGTCCCCCTTATTAATGTACTATCCAGCAGCAGCAGCCCTTATTAATGTACTGTCCAACACTAGCAGCAACCCCCCCCCCCTTATTAATGTAGCGTCCAGCAGCATTATTTCTTATTAATGTACCGTCGAGAAGCAGCAGCCCCCCTTATTAATGTAACGTCAAGCAACAGCTCTCCTTATTAATGTACCATCCAGCAGCAGCCACCCTATTAATGTGCCGTCCAGTAGCAGCAAGCCACCTTATTAATGTACTATCAAGCACTAGCAGCAGTCCCCCTTATTAATGAAACGTCCAGCAGCAGTCCCCCTTAATAATGTAGCGTCCAGCAGCAGCCTACCTTACTCTTGTACTGTCCAGCACCCCCTTATCAGTTGCCCCCTTATTAATGTACTGTCAAGCAGCAGATCTCTTTAACTAAAATACCATCCAGCAGCATCAACCTTATTAAAGGGAACCTGTCACCAAATACCTCATTTTCACTAAAGACAGGTTGCAGGAGCCCATCACAGGCTGGATGACATGAGGACACAAGAGGAGGCTGGTGGACAGGAGAAGGCTGGAGGAAAGGAGGCCTCAGGAAGATGCTGGAGGACAAGAGGCTACAGGAGGAGGCAGGAGTACAGGAGGCTACAGTAGGAGGCTGAAGGACAGGAGAATACAGGAGGAGGCTGGAGGACAGCAGGCTACAGGAGAAGGTCAGAAGACAGGAGGCTACAGAAGGAGGCTAGAGGACAGGATGAAGCTGGAGTACAGGAGTCTACAGGAGGAGTCTGAAGGACAGGAGGGAGGATAGAGGACAGGTCAATTATACTATGCTGAACAGGGCCCTCACTTTTATTGTTCCACATGACATTTTGTACTCTGTAATTTAACCTACATTAATGGAGCTTACAGAAATAGGAGGCTACAGTAGGATGAGAGAAGGAGGCTGGAGGACAGGAGGCTACAGGAGGAGGTTGGAGGACAGGAGGCTAAAGAGGAGGCTGGAGGACAGGAGGCTACAGGAGAAGGCTAGTGGGAAGTAGGCTACAGGAGGAGGCTGGAGGACAGTAGGAAGCTGGAGGACAGGAGGCTACATGAGGTGGCTGGAGGACAGGAGGAGGCTGGAGGACAGGAGGCTACAGGAGAAGACTGGAGGACAGGAGGCTACAGGAGGAGGCTGGATGACAGGAGGCTACAGGAGAAGGCTAAAGGACAGGAGGCTACAGTAGGAAGCTGGAGACAGGGAGTCGACAGGAGACGGCTAAAAGACAGAAGCATACGAGATGAGGCTGGAGGACGAGAGCCTAGCAAAGAGGTGCTGGAGGACATGGAGGCTACAGGAGGAGGGCTTGATGACCGTAGGAGATGAGGTACATAAGGCTACAGAGGCGGCTGAGAGGACATTAGGAGGATTGAGGGTACAGGAAGGCTTATAGGAGAGGCTGGAGGACAGGAGGGTGTAATAAATGTGGTATGCTTGTGGGGAAAACAGGGACTTTTTGTCACTTTTTCTCTTGCCCAAAACTTGGGAGGCATGTGTAATTTACCAATATACATCTATTAAAAGTATTGCTTCAGGCAGATTCCCACATGGCTTTTATGTTGCGTTTTTAAATGCATCCAAAATGCAAGTTGCAGGGGGTTTGGCCAAGATGCCAAGACGCGTTTCCAAAGAAACCAATAAAGCCAGTCATTCCTGACCACAGATGGAGGATGGTCATGTAATCTCTACCTGTCCATGAGCAATGCCAGGACCTTATGATGCTATTCATTAATATGAGATTAAGGTCCTGGTAGGGCGATTGCTCATGGACAGATGGAGATCACATAACCCTCCATCTGCAGCCATTTTATGGACAGTACTGTCTGTCTGATGAGATAAAAGACAGGAGGCTTTACACTACATATCAATACAGAGCTAAGAACTATTAATAATTATTAATTGGTAATTATCTAATCTCCTCGCCCCACAACTTACAACACATTACAAAAAACATGGCCAACACCTTTAATGGATGTATCTGCCCTTGAAGTACACACTTGCACCTTTATAATTTTATGGGCATGTGTTGGGAAGGAGTTAATTTTAATCATTAATATTTTGATCAAATAAAAAAGGGGGGATAAGTAATATGGTTGTGTCAAGGAGGATGACTCGTGTGCCGATGGCCTGAGACATGGTCTGAACTCCTGCACATTCTCTCAGACTTTAACATCCCGGGAACTTTCCCCGTAAAACTTGTGAAGGGGATACGACGAAACTTTAAGTTAAGGAGCCCTGGTTCGTCTGTGTAATGAACTTCCCCTTTAAGAGTTGTTGGAGCAGGCCGGCTGGGTTACCCGGCCTGGAACGTGGGCAGCATGGTGAGGGGAGTCGGGGGACTGCAGTTATAGTCGGCTCTCGTCCAGCCCTTTATATGTGTAGCCTCCCAGGCCTCCTCCCTCCTCCTCCCATAACATGCAGCGCCCCGGTGTCCATGCAGGCAGCAGCCACGTCACCCACTAGTGGGGAGTCACCAGCGCCGCTCTGTGCCGGGCACCCTCTGCCAGCCTCACCAGGGCATCCCAGGAGGGCGCCACCGCCGTGCCCCGGGCTGCAGCCACTGACAACTTTCTTACGGAGCAGAAACTTGTTTGCTGCGGGTCTTATCCGTCTTTTCTTGTGTAGACCGCTCAGTCTGCCCGGGGACCATGAATATCTTCAGGATCTTAGGAGATGTGTCCCATCTACTCGCCATGATCATCCTGCTGATGAAAATGTGGAAGAGCAAGTCGTGTGCTGGTATGTGCTGGGCTGTGGGTGAGGGTTAATGTAGTACATGGACCTCACATTGCAGGATTGCCCAAATGATCTCATTACTTCTGAAAGTGTGTTTATCATTGATGCAGGGCCCACACAGGGTCAGACAATTGCCTTGAATCTAGGACAAGATCCGCAGCCATTGCTAAGATATCAGGCAATATGAAACCAAAAGTTATATATTGTATAAGTATTTATTGACATTTTTAACTATCGCGTTAATTGGTCAAAATCCAGTATGAGATTTGTGCTAGCAACCTTTTCAATGATATAGACAGTGCTATGGAATATCGGCGGCTACTATAAAGATGATATCCTGATCAATTTTATTTAGCTGTGTCCTATAGTAGAGCGATGCCGAGTTTAGGTGGATGCACACGATGCGTTTTGAATGCGTTTTTGGCCCGTGTTTGAAGCATCTGTCAAAAACGAATGGCATTTTTGTAACGTGACTGCTTAAAACATGGTCCTAAAAACGCAGTCAAAACGCCACGTGTGCCATCACCCTTACAGGTTTGTCCCACTCCTATTAAAGGGATGAAGCTGCATTACCATGCTCTACCACTACTACGGTATGTAGGCATAAGGCGTGCACATGACGTATTTTATATAGCTAGCACAAGTCCTCATTTAATCCTATTGAATTTCACAGCCCCGTGCCCGAGCAGACTGGCCAAGATGCCAAAGATTCCTGCTCGTTTTTTGCGTTCCAAGCAGTCATTTGCAATGGTCATCGGCACGTGAACTGGGCTCACGCATGGATCACTCATGGGATACAAACAACCCTTGTTTGCGTCATGTTGTGTGCAGGTAGCCCATGGCTACATCAAGTATCTAATTAAGGGTGCGGTCACACATAGCGTTAGGGTACGGGGCTCTTCTATGGAAACACAAGGAATCAGTAGAACAATGCAAGACACTGGGTTCTGGTTACCGTTCGCGTGCGTTTCCATAGAGACGTATATGCAATCGGGCCAAGGCCCAGCGCAGCACTAGTGTGACTGCACCCTTAGGCCGGCGCCACACTTGGCTTGCAAATGCAGACAAAGTCGCGCCCACCGGGGCGGGCCTCGGCCCGATCGCATCGGCGTTTCTATGGAACGCATGTGGCGTTTTTGGGCCATTTTTAGTTGTGCGTTTTCAGATCTGAAAAAAACCCATGCATGTTTGTCAGACTGGTCAAAAAAGCATTCATTTTTTTCGATATGTAAATGCACAACTAAAAACGGCACTTGTGTCACCACCATTAGGGTGCGTTCACACGTTGTGTTTTGGCCTGCGTTTTCATTGCGTTTGAAATGCATTACAACAGCTACCCCCTGCCACCTGTCAATCACTCGAGGGGCAGACAGAGCCATATGAATGCACAAGAGTCAGAAGGTATCCGCTGTCTTCAGTGCTCTCTATTGTGCACTTGTTGTTGTGCTGTTTCTAGCAGTAGAGCCGTTAGCTGTAATTGGTGCCATATTAAAGAGGAAATGGCATTCATACAAATAACAAAGAAAATATATTTATCTGATAAGTCCCTGTCCCCTCCAGCTGGCAGTGGTTTTCTATTGGTCTGATTGTGCTGCTAGTAGGAGACTAGTCCTCAGCAATCTAGCACTTGCCATAGATACTAGTGATTGGATGTTTTGTTTGAGGAGACACTAGATGTATTGAAGGTCCACATAGAATCCCAGATGGTCAAACAAGTGGTGGGACTGGATTCGGCAATTTATCATTGTAACTTTCACACTAAGTGGCCATAATTGCCTTATTTTGTTTTGTGTCAGATTCTCCTGGTATTCTTTATTTTCACTAGTTGGCGTCTGCATGAATAGGCACATCTGTGAGCATGGAGTTAATGTTAATGCTCCTCCTACTCCCCTTCCCCCTCGCTGCATCCACGGTCTCTGTCAGTGAGGAAGGAAATGAAACTAGTAGGTATGCCTAAGAGGGCCTTTGACAGTTGGGAAGTGGTGTATGTATGTTCAGTGGGCATGCATAAATGAGAACAGGGTCAAGGCTGAAACCACAAAGGAGCCAAGATGTATGACCAGCGACCAGCCCTCTTTAAACGTCTCAATTTCATTCAAAATTCATGTATAGGAATTTTTAGATGTTGGCTCCTCAGTGTAAATCCCTGTCTTCTGCAGCGCATATTAGTCCTGAATTGTCACTTCTGCGTCTTCAGGTAGTTTGGCCTTGAGGAGACTTTGTAACAAAGGGTATTTAACGGAAACCAGACAAAATTGACATTTAAATTGTGCGTGTAGATATTAGATTCACTGGTATAGCTATATGCTGAAAAGCTTCCCGGAGGGCCAGAGGGTAGGAGGGTCCTACGATGCTAGTTGTTACCCAGTAGGCCTCTAACATTTTCTCCTCCAGGATGGTTGTGAAGGGCTTTACCATGGCTCCAGCTGTGTGTACATGACATCGGTACGACAGATAGCATCATTCTTACCCATGGTTCGCTAACGCACATTTGACACCATAAAAGCACAGGACTTGTCTATTCTCAAGCCCAGTGAACGTAGTTTTGGACGACGTATACTAGCCGTAGTTGCAATTGGGCAATACACATTCTAACAACAAAACTCAGAGCAGTCCTATTCTCCCGAGTTTGTGTCTGGTGGTTTTTTTCCGGTCTGTATGTTTTGTGGCCATATTGTAACAAATCTAGGTGATGGAAATCCATGCCAATATTGACTTACCCTTAATGTCACTAAATATCATGTTTATATCTACCTTTAGAAGCCCCACTGCTTTCCAGTAATGGTGGATCTGTCTATTGCTGTGCGCTTGTATCATGACTAGGACCTGTGGATAAGCGGGGACCTGGTGATCGCATCTAAGACCAAGGGATCTGCAAGATTTGTCTTGTGAGAGTTTACTATTACCATAAATATATATTTTAATTATATTTTTTTTTTTCCCCATTCCAAAGATCGTTATTATCAAACAGAGCTAGGAATACCTTTAATACAGTAACATTGACGTGACAGTGTGTGGAACAATGTTGCGCTACAAAGATATTTTAATAGCCCCTTATTCATTCATTACAAAGCATTTTTCGCTGAGCAGTTTCGCTGAGGTCTACCTGTGTGTTAGTCTGGTCTTCGCAGAACGGAGCAGTCTCCAGTTTCCACCCGTGTTGCTGGACCTGACTTATGTGTTGAATCCAAATTAAAAAGAGGCAGTGCCTCACCCTTTACGTAGGGTGGGGTCTAGTGTGTACGAGCTTCCATATAATAGAACTTGTTCTTCCATGCCAGATTCTCTTTCAACCTCATCCCAAAGCAATTTAGACGCAACCGCATTGTGGAATGTTGAGGTATTCATGAGGAGAGGGGCCGATCCTCCATCATCATGTGACTGTAAAATAAGGCCTCTTTCACGCTGTGCGCATTTGCAGCTGCTGTATCATAGTTACATTTGATGGTAGATTGTTCTATCGAGTACAAACTACCCAATGTCCTCAGATCTCTCGCTCATACCTCCTGCTTCTATAACATCCACATCAGCGATAGACAACTTTACAATCTGAGCAGCATCTCCTACACTAAATTCTGTCGCACTGAAAAAATTTTTGCTACTCGAAGAGGGTCGTCCGTGCTTAAGTCGCAGACCACGGCAACTCATATTCTATGGCAAAGCTGACATAGTGTTGTTTTCTTCCAGGTATAATCAGGGAAAGTCAGCTGTTATTTGCTCTGTATTTCACTGACGGCGCTACTCTTGTATCTGTTGCACCAGCTTTTATCCCTGTCTATAACACCAGTGATGAAGGTAAGTGGCATTTCTTGGTTTATCTTCATTTCATATTCAGTTACATACTAGATGTGGTGTTCCTGTCCCATTCATTCATTGTGGGTGGGCCTTTTCACATCTTAAAAGAAGGGGGTAGTTCTTCGTCTGGGCACTCACATTCAGTGTTGATTAACTCTGAGCCATATATAACATTCTCAATTAGATGTTCATTAAAAAAAAATGATGTTCCTGTGTGAAATAAGTTCACATAATGTAGTCTATTTTGTCCCTTAGTAAACAGAAGCTTCCCTGCGGGTGCGACCACCTCTGCTGGATTGATTTCACAAGATAAACAAAATTTTATTGTATATGAAATGTCGGCAGAGTTACTGCATGCTCCTACAACATCCTGTGGGTAAACTTCGCTGATGCCAGGGCTGCAGTCATGGACTCAATGTGCATGTCTGGCCATGCTCCCAATGTGGAGGTGGTCGTAGCCAGGAGCTATCTCGTTTCTAAGGGACAACATGCTATGTTTATGGGAATTATCTTCACACAGGAACATTTTTTTTTTAATAACATCCAATTGAAGATGTTTATATATTAACATCCAATGTTTATATATGGCAATAGTAGAAACGAATGTGAATGCCCAGACAGAAACCCTTTAAGCACATTTTTGGTGGCTGTTTAGGGCTTTCTTTCTCCATAACAAATTATACCTCCTAGTGCCAAGTGTTTTTCAAAATTTAGCTGATGTTGGACAAAGGATTTCTATAAAGTTTCATTACAGACACCTTACAGGCTGATCATTGCAGTCTGGGTCTAGGTAGCATTCAGAGAGCGTCCCACGGTCACAGTGGCTGGGCTGGGGGGGGGGGTGGCCCGCCCCGGGGGGGGTGGGGGGCAGAAGGTCCTCATTAACTAGGGGTCGTTCTGTAGTCAATGTGTCCGGAGGCCTTACTCCCGTCGGTCCAGAGCATGCATGTGAGCCAGCATACTGCACATTGGGTTCTATGGTCTGTTTCTTGCTCAATAAGCCGGGGTGTACTGGCCAGGCACTGTATACCGGATATGTGGTTTTGTGCTTCTTTTTGGACCCATCTCTAGGTAAGTATAAGTTTTTATTTATTTCTTTTTTTACGTAGAAAGACACAGACTTGGACTTCTAAACCACTAATCCATAATACCCTGTGGTAGTGGTTTAGTGTTTTAACCTCTCCCTGTCAGGTCCCATTTAAGTGGAACAAATACTTTATGATAAGGATTAGAATAATGTTTCAATCTGCTCAAGCACCTCCTACTTCTCAGTTTGTTTTTTTTTTTAATGGGACAGTGTTTCTCTTTTAAGACTGCAAACAAGAAATTATCATTATAATGTAACGACTGATGTTTAGTATCCAGTTTGGTATAAAAAACAAAAAAAGAACCACTGTGTTGATTTGCCCTAAACTTCCAACTTCAAAAAATTATCTATTGTTCTAGAACTCCATAGAACAGACTTCCTGTTAATTAATAATAATAAAATAATTCTTTATTTATATGTCGCCACATATTACGCAGCGCTGCACAATCTTCAATGGTCCCTGGCCCCAAGGGCTCACACCCCCTGCCACCTGTCAATCACTCGAGGGGCAGACAGAGCCACTAATGAATGCACAAGATTCAGAAGTATCCGCTGTCTTCAGTGCTCCTATGTGCACTATGTTGTTTGTGCTGTTTCTAGCAGTAGAGCCCTGTAGCTGTAATATGGTGCCATATTAAAGAGGAAATGGCATCATACAATATAACAAAAGAAAATATAGTTATCTGATACAGTCCCTGTCCCTCCAGCTGCAGTGGTTTCTATTGGTCTTGATTGTGCTGCAGTAGAGACTAGCCTCAGCAATCTAGCATTGCCATAGAGACTAGTGATTGGTGGTAGGAGACACATAGATGTATTGAAGGTCACAAGGAAATCCAGACGGCAAAGTGGTGGGACTGGATTCGCAATTTATCATTGTAACTTATACATAAGTTGCCATTTGCCTTATTTTATCTTCATATCTGAGCTCTGCTGAATAGGCAGAACTGTAGCAGGAGAGTTATGACTCCTCCTACTCCCATCCCCTCCTCTATCCCGGTCTCTGTCAGTGAGGAAGGAAAATGAAAATAGTAGGTATCCTAAGGAGGGCCTTGAGCAGTTAGGGAAGCTGTGTATGTATGCAGTGGGCAGCATGATGAGTACAGGGCAAGGCTGAAACCATCAAAGGAGCCAAAGATGTATTGAACAGCGACCAGCCCCTTTAACCTTCCAATTTTCATTCAAAATTCAGTTATAGGAATTTTTAAGATGTTGCTCCTCAGTGTAAATCCCTGTCTTCTGCAGGCCGCAGATGTAGTCTGAAGTTGTCACTTCTGCGCTTGCAGGTATTTTGCCTTGAAGGAAGACATGTTGTAACAAGGGATTTACTTGACATTTAAATTTGGCGTGTGTAGATATTAAGTAACTGTAGTAGCTATATGCTGAAAAGCTTCCCTGAGGGCAGGGGTAGGAGGGTCCTTACATGTCTGAGGTGTTACCCAGATGGCGCTCTGCACATTTCCTCCAGGATTGTTGTGAAGGCTTTACCATGGCTCCACAGCTGTGTGTACATGGCACATGTAGACAGAACCAGCATCTTCTTACACCATGGTTCCTAACCACATGTGACACATAACAAGCACAGGACATGTCTATATCTCAAGCACATGAACGTAGTTTGGAGACGTATACTAAGCCGTAGTTGCAATGGCAATACACATTCTACAACAAAACTCAGAGCAGGTCCTATTCTTCCCGAGTTTGTGTCTTGGGTGGTTTTCGGTCTGTTGTTTGTGGCCATATTTGAACCAAATCTAGGTGATGGAAATCCTGCCAAATATTGAACTTACCCTTAATGCACATAAATATCATGTTTAGTATCTACCTTTAAAGTCCCCCTGCTTTCCAGTTAATGGTGGATCTGGTCATTGCTGGAGCTTGTAGGCATTACTAGGACCTGTGGAGAAGCGGGGACCTGGGTGTCTGCATCTAAGCCGAGGGGGATCTGCAAGATTTTTCTTGTGAGAGCTTTACTATTACAAATATATTTTATTATTATTTATTTTTTTTTTTGAAAATAGAGGTTATCCTAAGAGGGCCCTTGGCCGTTAGGGGAACTGTGTGTATGTACTGCAGTGGGCAGCAATGAGAACAGGGCAAGTGTGAAACCATCAAGAGGAGCCAAGATGTATTGACAGCGACCAGCCCCCTTTAACTTCCATTTCATTCAAAATCAGTTATAGGATTTTTAGATGTTGCTCCTCAGTGTAAATCCCCTAGTCTTCGCAGGCCGCAGTATTAGTCTGATTTCACTTATGCGCTTGCAGGATTTTGCCTGAAGGAAGACATTGTTGTAACAAGGGATGTACTTGACATTTAAATTGGCGTGTGTAGATATTAAGTACTGTAGTAGCTATATGCTGAAAAGCTTCCCTGAGGGCAGGGTAGAGAGTCCTTACATGGCTGAGTGTTACCAGATGGCGCTTGCCACATTTCATCAGGATTGTTGTGAAGGCTTTACCATGGCTCCACAGCTGTGTGTACATGGCACATGTAGACAGAACCAGCATCTTCTTACACCATGGTTCCTAACCACATGTGACACGATAACAAGCACAGGACATGTAGTAATCTCAAGCACATGAACGTAGTTTGGAGACGTATACTAAGCCGTAGTGCAATGGGCAATACACATTCTACAACAAAACTCAGAGCAGTCCATTTTCCCGAGTGTGGTCTTGGGTGGTTTCGTCTGTTGTTGTGGCCATATTTGAACCAAATCTAGGTGATGGAAATCCTGCCAATATTAAATTACCCTAATGCACATAATATCATGTTTAGTATCTACCTTTAAAGTCCCATGCTTTCCAGTTAATGGTGGTCTGGTCATTGCTCGGCTTGTAGGCATGTACGAGGACTGTGGGAAGCGGGGACCTGGGTGTCGCATCTAAGCGAAGGGATCTGCAAGATTTTTCTTGTGAGAGCTTTACTATTACAAATATATATATATTTTATTATTATTATTTTTTTTTCCCATTCAAAGAGCGTATTAAACAACAGACTAGGATACATTAATACAGTAACATTGACGTGACAGTAGTGTGGAACAATGTTGCGCTACAATAGATTTTTAAACCCCTTTAATTCAGTACAAACATTGTTCTGCTGACAGTTCGCGAGGCTACCTGTGTGTACCGGGTCTTCCAGAACGGAGCAGTTCCAGTTTCACCCGTGTTGTGGACCTGAACTTAGTGTTTGAATCCAAAGTAAAAGAGCAGTGTCCTGCACCTCTTACGTAGGGTGTGGGTTGTTGTAAGACTTCATATAAAGAGAACTTGTTCCTCCATGACAGATTCTCTTTCAACTCAGACCAAACATTTAGACGCACGTGTGAAGTTGAGGTATTCATGAAGGAGAGGGGCCAGATCCTCCATCACAGTGACTGTAAAGAATAAGGCCTCTTTCACACTGGCATTGCAGCTGCGTATCATAGTTAATTTTTGATGGTAGATTTTCTATGGAGTACAAAAATACCCAATGTCTCTCTGCCTCCTTACCTCTGCTCATAAATATGCCACATGCTGATAGAAATATGTACAATCTGAGCAGCATCTCCTACACTAAAATTCTGTTGCACTGAAAATTCTGCTCTGAAGGGGCGTTCCGGTGCTGCAGACCACGCAACGCATATATCATGCAAAGTCTGACAATTGTTTTTTCTTCGGTATATCAGGGGAAAGTCAGCTGTTATTTGCTTTGTATTCACACGCGCTACTTGGATCTGTTCACCACTTTTATCTCTGTCTTAACACAGGTGATGAAGGTAAGTGGCATTCTTTGGTTTTCTCATTATATCGTAATTACATACAGATTGTGGTTGTCTGTTCCCATTATTCATTGTGGGTGCCTTTCACACTTAAAGGGGATTTCTCGTCGGCAATCACATTCAGTTTGATAATTGCCCTATATAAACATTTCTTCAATTAGATGTATTAACAAAAAAATGTGTCTGTGTGAAGATAATTAACATAAATGTAGTCATTGGTGCCCTTAGAAACGAGAAAGCTTCTCGGATGGACCACTCTGCTGGATTGATTTCACAAATAAACAAAAATTTTTGGTAGAGGAATGTCCGGGAGTTACTGCATAACCCACAGCCGTCCTGTGGTAATGACTGCTGAAGCCAGGTGGTCAGGCAGGACTCAATAGTGCATGTCTGGCCACTGCTGCCCAAATGTGAGGTGGTCGTATCCGAGGAAGCTATCTCGTTTCTAAGGGACAACATGGCTATGTTTATGGGAAATTATCTTCACACAGGAACATTTTTTTTTAATAACATCCAATTGAAGATGTTTATATATGACATCCAATGTTTATATATGGCAGATTAGTGAAACTGAATGTGAATGCCCAGACGAGAATACCCCTTTAAGCACATTTTGTGGCTGTTTAGGGCTTGCTTTCTCCATAACAAATTATACCTCCTAGTGCCGGGTTTTTCAAAATTTTTAGCTGTGATTGGACAAAGGATTATCTATAAAGTTTCATTACAGACACCTTACAGCTGATCATTGCAGTCTGGGGCTATGGTAAAGCATTCAGAGAGCTTCACCACAGGTCACAGGGGGCAGAAAGGTCCGTCATTAACTAGGGGTCGTCTGTAAGTCATGTGTCAGGAGGCCTGTACTCCCCTTAGTCCGGAGCATGCATAGTGAAGCCAGCGTACTACACATTGGGTGCTGTGGGTCTTCCACATGCTCTATGAAGCCGGGGTGTACTGCACAGGCGCTGGTAGTACCGGTTATGTGATTAATGCTCATTTTTGGACCCATCTCTAGGTAAGTATAAAGGTTTATTTTTATTTTTTTTATAGTGGGAGAGAGACAGACTTGGCGATTTGGGACACTAAACCACTGATTCATAAGACCCTGTGGTGGGTGGTTTAGTGTTTTAAGTCTCCCTGGCAGGTATATTTTAAGTGGAAAAAAATACTTTATGGAAAATGATTTAGAATAATGTTTCAATCTGCTCAGCGCCTCCTACTTCTTCACTTTTTTTTTTTTTTTTAATGGAGAAAAGTTTCCTTTAAAACTGCAAACAAAAGGAAATTATAATTATAAAGTAAAGACTGATGTTTAGTATCCAGTTTGGTTAAAAAAAAAAAAAAAGGAAACCACTGTGTGTGAATTTGCCCTAAACTTCCCAACTTCAAGAAAATTATCTATTTTTCTAGAAACTCCATAGAAAGACTTCATGTTTACATTAATAATAATAATAATAATTCTTTATTTATATAGCGCACACAGATTACGCAGCGCTGCACAAGCATGTCAAATTGGTCCCTGTCCCCAAGGGGCTCACAATCCAAACAACCTAACAGTATGTTTTGAAGTGTGGGAGGAAACCGGAGTACCCGGAGGAAACCCACGCAAACACGGAGAGAACATACAAACTCTTTGCAGATGTTGACCTGGGTGGGATTCGAACCCAGGACCCCAGTGCTGCAAGGCAGATGTGCTACTCACTCAGCCACCGTGCCGCCCTTCCCACATGTAAAGTTGATATATGTGAATCTGTGACTTGTACCAAGCACTGGGAGACTTTTACAATCGAACAGAAGGTAAAAGTCTCCACAATAACCGCAGCTTACGATATAACATTTCTCTAGGTCGTATTCCTCCTCATCGCCTTTATAACGGTATACCTGATCTACATGAGGCTTCGGAAGACATATGACAGCGAAAATGATACATTCAGACTGGAATTTCTCTTGGTACCAGTTATTGGGCTGTCATTCTTGGAAAACTATGAATTTACGGCCTTGGAGGTAAGAGAGCAACCTCTAGAAAGAGCGACATGGCCAACATTGCTATATCTTATCTCATAAGAAGTGTGTAGATTTATGTGATGAAAAGGAGTTGGCTGACTTGTGTGAATTGCATGAGTACTCATCGCTTAGACATTTATAATATGGCAACAAGATATGCCATAAATGCAGACAGATACAGGCCCCACTAGAGGCACTTGTGTTATTGAGAAAGGGGGTGCCTTGTCTTCTTGCTACCAGAGAGAGACTACAGATGTTACAGATGGATTGATAGAGCCTGTGTATGTGATATAGGTGGCAAGATGAAAATGACTGCCGGCCCCTCAAAGAGAGGAATGGGACCTGTTAATTTGCAGGGCGGTCGGCTCGGTCACAGCATAGGACAGTGATGGCGAACCTTTTAGAGGCCGAGTGCCCAAACTACAACAAAGATCCGCTTATTTATCGCAAAGTGCCAACACAGAAATTTAATTTGGGATTTATACTCCCTTCTCGGTCACAGTTTTCATTGATACCAGCTCCCTAAGGACACCAATAAAGCAGAAAATAGTCCCAGGTAGAGCTGTCACTTTAAAATAGCTCTGTGCACAGCAAGTGCCGGGCTGTCTGGGACTGCAGGAAGATACCTGGAGTCATCTCTGGTGATGGCCTGAGTGCCCACAGAAAGGGCTCTGAGTGCCACCTCTGGCACCAGTGCCATAGGTTAGCCATCACTGGCCTAGGACATGCACCGTTCTGTGAGAGCCCAATGAGGTTAGCTCACTGCCATACTAAACAGCTGTGTGCACACGGCCTTAATGTGTTCTCTATTGGCACGTAAGGCAGCCACAACGGAACGCCTTCAGTCTGCATTTTTATATAATGGTAAGTTTTTTTTGCCAATTTCTACTATCCTTCAAAGACAAACTGTAGTTTAAAAACCACCTTTCTCTTACTAACCAATGGCCCCCTGTAAGAAGCCAAGATCATCTTGGCCAAAACACACATCCTATTAAGAGTGATGGACAGTGAGAATTTCCCCTTTTATTTCAACAACAATTTTCAAGATAATAATTTTTTTTATTAAAACACTTGCGCCTTTCCCCCAATGACAGATTCACGTAAGAAGGTTATTTTCCTGCAGGTAAATGTAACGTGCACCTTTATAAATATTGACAAATGTGTCACTGTTGTTTGCTAGCGGGAGGCAGGAATTGGGGCAGAACTTAAACTCCCAGTGTAGAATTACACATTATATTTCCCAGCAAACCGTATTATAGCTCTGTGTAAACTAACTTGGGGATTGATTTATCTTATCTGTTTGTTTTGGCTGGTCTTTTTTCCCTCTTCTACTTTGTTAAATTATCAATCTCACTTTTTCCTTATGTTAAATGGAGGGTTTTTTCAGATCTTTTTTTGAGACATTTGTTACAAATGTCTCAAGTCACTTCTTTCCATTTCACTTTTTTTTCATTAAGTATGGTTTCATCTGGAGTATTTTGCGGCAAAAAAGATTGCAAATTTTAGACAATTTGAAATGTCATTTGCGACATTTACCACATCTGGAATAGAAGATATTCAGAGATCAGAGTTATTGTTCCAGACCTACACGGCATGTCTTACTGACGGAAAACAAATGTCTGGCGGACGTTTCAAAATGTCCCCAAAAATTGGCGCAAAAATTGAGGCATGTGACTGAGCCTGCTATGTTTTTTATGTTTTAACCAACTCATACAGTCTTTGTCTAGATCACAGTTATTGTTCCAGAGCTACACGGCATGGATGCTTGTGTTATCCTCAATCAGATACAATGGGTTAAGCATCTTCCTACTCCACCATAGACAAAATTAAAGGGACTGGCCAACCATTTTAGCATATCCCCTATCCACTGAGGGATAAATAATAATTGTTTATGAACACGAGGTTGTAAGAAAAGGTAAATGAACATTGGACTATTGTGTTCCAATGTCTCTAGCAATATTTTCATAGACTTTTCCAACGCTCATTTGCTTCAAGTCCTCAGAAAACTATGGCTTCCACTAACCAATCTTTCATGATAAGAACCGATATGGCAGCTCCTGAGGGTGGGTTGGGTGGAAGGAATGACTCCCAAGATAAAAGTAAGGTTCCTGCAATTGAAATTACGATAACAAAAGTAGAAGGGGAAACAGCATAGAGGAGGAGGACCAGTTATCTTCCAACACCAGGAATAACCTGGAGGAGCAGGATGAGAAGGAAACATCAGCAACCATGAGGTGCAGGAGGAAGAAGAGACATCATCTGATCACAAAAATAACTAGGAGCAGGAGGATACATCAACTACGAACCGCAATAACTAGGAGAAGCAGTTGCATACCTCAGCTTGGAAAACCAATAACTAGGTGGAGCGGACAGAGCAGGGGACGTCAGCCAGCAATAGCTGGACCTCTGGGACGTTGGAGTGGTTAATAGACTCCTCCTGTGCCTGAAATACACAGGTCACACACCCTTGAGCAAAAATGTAAAATGGTTTGATCCTCCAGGTATAAATAGCGTGTTACAGAAGAGAACATTCCGAACTGTCCATAACTGCAGAGGACACTATCATGGAAAAATCAGTCAAGGTGATCCAGCAACTCCTGCAGGGTGCTAAAGATTATACAAGGAACACCCCCCCCCCCTTTGGATTATGCCTGCAGGACACAATATTAAAGTGGTGGATTAAGCATTTTAGAACTTGGACAATGTGGCATCTTCAGTGTTGTAAAATAGTGGGCACGTTGTTTGAAGGCTTGTCTAGATTTCCAGAGGTCCCTACAAGCTGAGAACAGATGAACAAATTCTGCAAATGTCATGCAGGAGTGCCAGTAAGTATGTCTGTCACCTGGTTGACTTGCCTCCTGTCTGTAGTCGAACATTTCTATAAGGCGAGAATACAACTTTGCTTGACAGAAGGATCCACAAGGACTTGGGGTGCACTTTGGCAAGAGTGGCAGTGGGATGCACAAGCAGTACGTACCCCTCTGAATCATTAACTTACTGCAAGACTTGATGGACAAAATCAAACTCCTCCTAAAACGTCCCCCCAAATGATGATTCGGCCTTCACTTTGAATAGATCCTAAAACTGGTTCAGAGCCCATCAGATGCTTCCATGTTGAGCTATCCAGCCGGCTGATACTGGTCAGTATCACAAAATGTATAAAAAATGTTTAAATCTGATGTCATATTAAACAGAAGAATAACCTCTTTGATATATGGATTGTTTATGGATGCACACAATCGGACATCTCAGAAAGATGTATATAAAAATCTAATTTTATTTACTAAAATTTTGAGTGGATATCTCTGTTTCTACGAAGCATCTATAAACAAACCATATATCCAATTAAAGGGGAGATTAATATGACACCCGAATTGTGTTTCTAGGTGCCAGGGTTCAGGAGATCTAGCCATTTGAAGTTGACCACTGTCATGACGTTTATAAACAACCTTTGTGCACGGGACATGTGCAAATAGGACATATATAGCCGTATGGCAGTGATGGCTAACCTATGGCACTGGTGCCAGAGGTGGCACTCAGAGACCTTTCTGTGGGCACCCAGGCCATCACCAGAGATGACTCCAGGTATCTTCCTGCAGTCCCAGACAGCCCAGGACTTGCTGTGCACAGAGATATTTTAAAGTGAAAGCTCTACCTGGGACTATTTTATGCTTTATTGGTGCCTCAGGGAGCTGGTATCAATGAAAACTGTGACAGAGAAGGGAGTATAAATCACAAATTAAATTTCTATGTTGGCACTTTGCGATAAATAAGCGGGTCATTGTTGTAGTTTGGGCACTCGGTCTCTAAAAGGTTAGCCATCACTGCCGTATGGCAATCACAAAGGGGTTGACCAAAGAATACCCGAATGATTTGCCAACACAAAATACTGTGGTACGGCTTAACTCCCAAATAATGGACCTTACAAAGCAGTACTGAAAATTTACAGCCCTATTCCATCTATCCTGGTGTAAACTTTCAATCGCTAAATGTGCACCTCTTTGTAATAACCTCTTCATTTAGAGTCTGGAAAGATACTGTACAAAGACCATTAAAAAGCAGCACAAAGATGGATGCTGCTGACCTGTTGAAACTTCTGACAAGGAAATTGATACTACTGAGCAAGATCTATTCCAGCACCCCATTGTTTTCCACCTCGGGTACCAGATTTGGGATTTGAATAGATGTCTTCCCCCAAATTTAGTGGATTATCATCATCTGGTCAGATTAAGGGATGCTCCTGAGGGTGGGTTGGGTGGAAGGAATGACTCCCAAGATAAAAGGAAGGTTCCTGCAACTGAAATTAGGATAACAAAAGTAGAAGGGGAAACAGCATAGAGGAGGAGGACCAGATATCTTCCAACACCAGGAATAACCTGGAGGAGCAGGACGAGAAGGAAACATCAGCAACCATGAGGAGCAGGGGGAAGAAGAGACATCATCTGATCAAAGAAATAACTAGGAGCAGGAGGATACATCAACTAGGAGAAGCAGATGCAAACCTCAGCTTGGAAAACCAATACCTAGTTGGAGCGTACAGAGCAGGGGACGTCAGCCAGCAATAGCTGGACCTCTGGGACGTTGGAGCGGTTAATAGACGCAGGTCACACACCCTTGAGCAAAAATGTAAAATGGTTTGATCCTCCAGGTATAAATAGTGTGTTATAGAAGAGAAAAATGGAAAAATCAGTCAAGGTGATCCAGCAACTCCTGCAGGGTGTAAATTGGTGGGCACATTGTTTGAAGGCTTGTCTATATTTCCAGAGGTCCCTGCAAGCTCAGAACAGATGAACAAATGCTGCAAATGTCATGCAGGAGTGCCAGTAAGTGTGTCTGTTGCCTGGTTGACTTGCCTGTCATGTCTGTAGTCGAACAGTGTAGGCGAGAAAACAACTTTGCTTGACAAAAGGATCTACAAGGACTTGGGGGTGCCCTTTGGCAAGAGTGGCAGTGGGATGCCCAAACAGTACGTACCTCTCCGAATCATTAACTTACTGCAAGACTTGATGGACAAAATCAAATTTCTAAAACGTCCCCCCAAATGATGATTCTGGCCTTCACTTTGAATAGATCCTAAAACTGTGTCAGAGCCCATCAGATGCTTCCATGTTGAGCTATCCAACTGGCTGATACTGGTCAGTATCACAAAATGTATAAAAAATGTTTATCTGATGTCATATTAAATAGGAGAATAACCTCTTTGATATTTGGATTGTTTAGGGATGCACAGTCGGACATCTCAGAATGTCTATAAACAAAGCGTCTATAAACAAAGCATCTATAAACAAACCATATATCCGATTAAAGGGGAGATTAATATGACTCCCGAATTGTATTTCTAGGTGCCAGGGCTCAGGAGATCTAGCTGTTTGAAGTTGACCACTGTCATGACTTTTATAAACAACCTTTGTGCACGGGGCATGTGCAAATAGGACATATTTAGCCGTATGGCAATCTTGAAGGGGTTGACCAAAGAATACCCCAATGATTCGCCAACACAAAATACTGTGATACGGCTTGACTCCCAAATGGACCTTACAAAGCAGTACTGAAAATTTACAGCCCTATTCTATCTATCCTGGTGTAAACTTTCAATCAGTAAATGTGCACCTCTTTGTAATAACCTCTTAATTTAGAGTCTGGAAAGATACTGTACAAAGACCATTAAAAAGCAGCTGCTGCTGACCTGTTGAAACTTCTGACAAGGAAATTGATAGTACTGAGCAAGATCTATTCCAGCACCCCATTGTTTTTCCACCTCCGGTACCAGATTTGGGATTTGCAATCATGAAAATGAATGTTTTCCCCCAAATTTAGTGGATTATCATCATCTGGTCAGATTAAGGGATCCTTTCTGAACTGAAGATAGATTATGGATATATTCAGATACCGAATATCTGAATGACCTGAACACAGTCCTATCTTTAAAGTAGGCCGTTGATACAACTTTTCTGACTACCGTATAAGCCGACCCAAGTACAAGTGGAGACCCCTAATTTTACCACTAAAAACTGGGAAAAACTATTGACTCGAGCATAAGACGAGGGTGGGAAATGCATTGGTCAACCCCCCCCCCCCCCCCCCCCATTCAAAGAGCGTATTAACAAACAGACTAGGATACATTAATACAGTAACATTGACGTGACAGTAGTGTGGAACAATGTTGGCGCTACAATAATTTTTAATACCCCTTTAATTCATATACAAACATTTTTCGCTGCCAGTTCGCTGAGGCTACCTGTGTGTACCTGGTCTTCCAGAACGGAGCAGTTCCAGTTTCCACCCATGTTGCTGGACCTGAACTTATGTGTTTGAATCCAAAGTAAAAGAGCAGTGTCCTGCACCTTACGTAGGGTGTGGGTCTGTTGGTACGACTTCATATAAAGAAACTTGTTCTTCCATGCAGATTCTCTTTCAACTCAGCCAAACATTTAGACGCACCGCTTGTGGAATGTTGAGGTATTCTGAAATGAGAGGGGCCAGATCCTCCATCACATGACTGTAAAGAATAAGGCCTCTTTCACGCTGGCATTGCAGCTGCTGTATCATAGTTAATTTTGATGGTAGATTTTCTATGGAGTACAAAACTACCCAATGTCCTCTCTCTCCATACCTCTGCTCTATAACATGCCACATGCGATAGAAAACTGTACAATCTGAGCAGCATCTCCTACACTAAAATTCTGTCTGCACTGAAAAAATTTCTGCTCTGAAGGGGCGTTCCGGTGCTAGTCACCACGCAACGCATATATCATGCAAAGTCTGACATTGTTTTTTCTTCCAGGTATATCAGGGAAAGTCAGCTGTTATTTGCTCTTGTATTCACACGCGCTACTTGATCTGTTCACCACTTTTATCTTGTCTATAACACGTGATGAAGGTAAGTGGCATTCTTGGTTTTCTCATTATATCGTATTACATACAGATTGTGGTGTTCTGTCCCCTTTTCATTGTGGGTGCCTTTTCACACTTAAAAGGGGTATCTCGTCTGGGCACTCACATTCAGTTTGATTAATCTGCCATATATAACATTCTTCAATTAGATGTTTATTAAAAAAAATGTGTCCTGTGTGAAGATAATCACATAAATGTAGTCATTGTTGTCCCTTAGAAACGAGAAAGCTTCCTCGGATGCGACCACCTCTGCTGGATTGATTTCACAAATAAACAAAATTTTTTGTATATGAAATGTCCAGAGTTACTGCAGGTGCCTACAGACATCCTGTGGAATAGTCGCTGAAGCCAGGGCTCAGTCAGGACTCAATAGTGCATGTCTGGCCACTGCTCCCAATGTGAGGTGGTCGTACCGAGGAAGCTATCTCGTTTCTAAGGGACAACATGCTATGTTTATGGGAAATTATCTTCACACAGGAACATTTTTTTTTAATAACATCCAATTGAAGATGTTTATATATGACATCCAATGTTATATATGGCATTAGTGAAACGAATGTGAATGCCCAGACGAGAATACCCCTTTAAGCACATTTTTGGTGGCTGTTTAGGGCTGCTTTCTCCATAACAAATTATACCTCCTAGTGCCGGGTTTTTCAAAATTTTAGCTGTGATTGGACAAAGGATTTCTATAAAGTTTCATTACAGACACCTTACAGGTGATCATTGCAGTCTGGGCTATGGTAAAGCATTCAGAGAGCGTCCCACGGTCACAGGGTGGCCAGGGGGGCAGAAGGTCGTCATTAACTAGGGGTCGTCTGTAAGTCATGTGTCGGAGGCCTGTACTTCCCTCGGTCCAGAGCATGCATGTGAAGCCAGCATACTGCACATTGGGTGCTATGGTCTGTTCTTGCTCAATGAAGCCGGGGTGACTGCACAGGCACTGGTAGTACCGGAATGTGGTTTGTGCTTCTTTTTGGACCCATCTCTAGGTAAGTATGAAGTTTTTATTTATTTTTTTTTTACGTGGGAGAGACACAGACTTGGGACATCTAAACCACTAATCCATAATACCCTGTGGTGAGTGGTTTAGTGTTTTAATCTCCCTGCAGGTCCATTTAAGTGGAAAAAATACTTTATGAAAAAGGATTAGAATAATGTTTCAATCTGCTCAGCACCTCCTACTTCTCATTTTTTTTTTTTTTAATGGAGAAAAGTTTCCTTTAAACTGCAAACAAGGAAATTATATTATAAGTAAAGACTGATGTTTAGTATCCAGTTTGGTATAAAAAAAAAAAAAGGAACCACTGTGTGTGAATTTGCCCTAAACTTCCAACTTCAAGAAAATTATCTATTTTCTAGAACTCCATAGAACAGACTCTGTTTAATTAATAATAATAAAATAATTCTTTATTTATATGACGCACACAGATTACGCAGCGCTGCACAACATTCAATGGTCCCTCGGCCCCAAGGGCTCACTGCTGATAGAAAACTATGTACAATCTGAGCAGCATCTCCTACACTAAAATTCTGTCTGCACTGAAAAGGTTATTTTGCCTGAAGGAAGACATTGTTTGTAACAAGGGATGTACTTGACATTTAAATTGGCGTGTGTAGATATTAAGTACTGTAGTAGCTATATGCTGAAAAGCTTCCTGAGGGCAGGGGTAGGAGGGTCCTTACATGTCTGAGTGTTCCCAGATGGCGCTCTGCACATTTCATCCAGGATTGTTGTGAAGGCTTTACCCTGGCTCCACAGCTGTGTGTACATGGCACATGTAGACAGAACCAGCATCTTCTTACACCATGGTTCCTAACCACATGTGACACCATAACAAGCACCGGACCATGTCTAGTATCTCAAGCACATGAACGTAGGTTTGGAGACGTATACTAAGCCGTAGTTGCAATAGGCAATACACATTCTACAAACAAAACTCAGGAGAAGTCCTATTCTTCCCGAGTTTGTGTTTGGGTGGTTGTTTTCGGTCTGTTGTTGTGGCCATATTTGAACAAATCTAGGGGATGGAAATCCTGCCAAATATTGAACTTACCCTTAATGCACATAAATATCATGTTTAGATTCTACCTTTAAAGTCCCATGCTTCCAGTTAATGGTGATGGTCATTGCTGCGCTTTAGGCATGTACTAGGACCTGTGGAGAAGCGGGGACTGGGTGTCGCATCTAAGCGAAGGGATCTGCAAGATTTTTCTTGTGAGAGCTTTACTATTACAAATATATATATATATTTTATTATTATTATTTTTTTTTCCCCATTCAAAGAGCGTTATTAAACAACAGACTAGGATACATTAATACAGTAACATTGATGTGACAGTAGTGTGGGAACAATGTTGCGCTACAAATATATTTTTAATACCCCTTTAATTCAGTATAAACATTTGTTCTGCTGCAGTTCGCTGAGGCTACCTTTGTGTACCTGGGTGTTCCAGAACGGAGCAGTTCCAGTTTCCACCCATGTTGCTGGACCTGAACTTATGTGTTTGAATCCAAAGTAAAAGAGCAGTGTCCTGCACCTCTTACGTAGGGTGTGGGTCTGTTGGTACGACTTCCATATAAAGAGAACTTGTTCTTCCATGACAGATTCTCTTTAAACTTCAGCCAAACATTTAGACGCACGCTTGTGAATGTTGAGGTATTCATGAAAGAGAGGGGCCAGATCCTCCATCACAGTGACTGTAAAGAATAAGGCCTCTTTCACACTGGCATTGCAGCTGCTGTATCATAGTTAATTTTGATGGTAGATTTTCTATAGGAGTACAAAACTACCCAATGTCCTCTCTGCTCCATACCTCCTGCTCTATAACATGCCACATGCTGATAGAAAACTATGTACAATCTGAGCAGCATCTCCTACACTAAAATTCTGTCTGCACTGAAAAGATTTCTGCTCTGAAGGGGGCGTTCCGGTGCTTAGTCAGACCACGCAACGCATATATCATGCAAAGTCTGACAATTGTTTTTTCTTCCAGGTATATCAGGGAAAAGTCAGCTGTTATTTGCTCTTGTATTCACTACGCGCTACTTGGATCTGTTCACCACTTTTATCTCTGTCTATAACACAGTGATGAAGGTAAGTGGCATTCTTGGTTTATTCTCATTATATCGTAATTACATACAGATTGTGGTTGTTCTGTTCCCCATTATTCATTGTGGGTGCCTTTTCACACTTAAAGGGGTATTCTCGTCTGGGCACTCACATTCAGTTTGATTAATCTGCCATATATAAACATTTCTTCAATTAGATGTTATTAAAAAAAAATGTTCCTGTGTGAAGATAATTTCACATAAATGTAGTCATTTTGTCCCTTAGAAACGAGAAAGCTTCCTCGGATGCGACCACCTCTGCTGGATGGATTTCACAAATAAACAAAAAATTTTTGTATATGAAATGTCCAGAGTTACTGCAGGTCCTACAGACATCCTGTGGTAATGATCGCTGAAGCCAGGGGCTCAGTCAGGACTCAATAGTAGTACACAGCCTGCCAGCCCCTAGTAGTACACAGCCTGCCAGCCCCCATGTAGTATACAGCAGCCCCTAGTCGTATACAGCCTGCCCCCACAGCACTTAAAAAAATAAACTTATATCACCCTCCGATGTCAGCGTGGCCACGTCCAGGATAGAAGAAAGAAGAGCCACGGAGAAGAAAGAAGATAGGAGGCGCCGACATCGGGGAGCTGCGCCGACATCGGAGGGTGAGTATATAAGTTTATTTTTGGGTAATTCTTTTTGTAATAGACTCGTGTATAAACCGAGGGACGTTTTCCAGCACATTTTTTTGTACTGAAAAACTCGGCTTATACACGAGTATATACGGTACATTCTCCACTTTTATACCCTATCTCGGTCTAGTCCATGGATCTAACACCTGTGGGAAAAACTGCAATTTTGATTTTCCAATGTTTAGTGATATAATTGGAACATTTGCATCAAAAATGTCATTTATATAGAATCCAATTTTCCACAATACCTTCCTGGACTATTTTGTGTTTTCATTTTGGCACATCTGCAGATTCTCCTGGTTTTTCTACTAGCTGCACATGTTACACATATGACTGCTCTTTTTGGCTATCAGCAAGTAATACAGATGTTCATTTGCTCTGTCTTCCTACCATGTTAACTAAGGACATAGTCACTGTATACTCCTTTTCTCCAGTATTTCAATAAGATAAACCTTCCCATCACCTTTGGCTTAGCTGTGATAACAGAACAATTAATTTGCACCTTTTTCCATTATTATGCTAACATCATAATTTCCTTCACTGTATTTGCCTTACTATACCATACAATAACCATATTATGTTACTGATTTGACTATGCTTGATTACTATCCAGATCAGAGATCCCAACATACTGGGATTACAATCCATCTACATTCCTTTGCTGGATGATTTGGACAAGCCTTAAGCACTCCATCTTTGTCTTGTAATGCACCTTACCCACCAATGTGCATATAAATTCCATACCAAACATCATAAAGATAGTTGGAACCAATAGAATTAGCAGACAACTAAAAATGTAAAAAAAAATACTTTATTTTTTAAGAATTTATCCCATTAAAAAAATTAATTAGCTGTAAAATTGTATAAATCTTTGCCAAAATATGTTATACATATGTACAGTGTCAGTGTCACCATTTCCAGGTATAGGGGCAGAGGGTGCATGTACTTTTGCAAAACATCTTCTGAAGCTTCTTATGCTTTCAGCCTTCAGCTGAAATGCTGGAGGGGACTCACTTCAAAAGGTCATATTTCTGGAACCAGGGCACCTAGACATTTTATTTGCATTTTTGATCTTTTGATAAAAGTGTAGATAAACCCTGAACCATGATCTAAGCACATTGTCAACAAACAGCATCTCATAGCAAAGAGGAATCATGAAGTGTCTGCTTAGACAGTAATTGTAGTAATATGTAGTAATTTTACACTGCCCATCACTGAGTTAGAGAAGCTAAAACACCAATAAAAAGTGAGTAAAATTGTAAAAGGGGTTAAAAATGATTATTATTGTGTAAACATCACCAGGGGATTAAAATTTAATTCAGATTTAAAGATCAAATTTTTTTTTATTACAACTTTAAATATACATCTGGTTCTGTTTAACCTAGAAACGCCAAACACAGTGTTTCCTGGTGCCACAGTTCTGGAGATGTGCTCCAGTACATCCCAATGACAATAAAGCTGTCGTATCATATCCATCATCCACTTCAATGGAAAAAGACAGACGCAAATATGGCCATGAATAGGACATGCAGCATTAAATAAGTTGCGTCCCAGATACCACTTAGAATAACATGAGGACGTATGCATTGTGTAAATAATAATTCTTTATATAGCGCTGCACAAAGCATGACAAATTGGTAAAAATAAAATACAGCTCCGATATGGATTTAAAAAAGTGCCTCTTCCATTGGTCAGAAATTATGATAATCTAAAGGAAAGAAGGAATCACAATGTGGCATCTCTTAGGGCTGTACATTTATTGAAATTATTTGGGTGTAAATCACTACTTGTACTAAAGGAATGTGACGTTCTGAAATAACCGTTTAATTTACAACTTCTGTGTTCATTTGTAGATACTATGGACTTTTTCAATTTACCTGGAGTCTGTAGCTATTCTGCCACAGCTCTTCATGATCAGCAAGACTGGAGAAGCGGAATCTATCACCACACATTACCTCTTCTTCTTGGGCTTGTATCGTATGCTTTACTTGGCCAACTGGATCTGGCGCTACCACACGGAGAATTTCTATGACCAGATAGCTGTGGTCTCTGGAGTTGTGCAGACCATCTTCTACTTTGACTTTTTCTACCTCTATTTCACTAAAGGTAAGCGTAGGAAAATCAAGGTGCAGGGTAACCACCAACATTTACAGTACAAATACTATTGTTCCTATTTATTATCAAATATGGAAAGATTAATCATGTTTGTGTCTCTTCATACAGTTCTACGAGGCAAGAAGCTCAGTCTCCCCATGCCAGTTTAATACCGTGACTCTAGAACCAAACTCAATGAACTATTGAGCCAGCATCAGCCTAAGCGAAGGACAGCGTCACTCCGAATGCTCTTTACCCCATTATGTTCCTCTTAACGCTGGGAGACAACTGTATACTTGGTTTTATATTTGAGTCTTTCTGGATAATAAAATATTTTGGGATACACACCTGTAAATACCTTTGTACAAATAAATGAAGAAATCCTGTTCTCTAGACAGTTTTTATGTAAGGTATTTTTTCTTGTGGTTGATGCAGAAGTTTTTTTCTACCTAACAATGTATCTGTATGCTGATCGCATGGACCAGGGTTGCAAATCTTTTCAACCAAAGGTTAAAGAGATACTAGAGTGAGGCAAAATTTGGAATTACCCTTCGGGAAAATGATCTCAAGTGCCAAGGTTCCCCGCTAGCAGAAACTGCAGTAACACCTACAGGACCCCCAATAACAGTCACATTCACAATCCATATCAAGTACAACGATAATCATCATCTGTATAGATAGTGATTTGTAAGTAATGATCAATACCACAGCAAACTCCAAGCCGTTTCTTTAATAGCAACTGATTATCTTCTGGGCCTATAGTGTACAGCAATATACATCACTGAGGGTCCTGTGGTGGAGGGCTGCACTGACACTGAGCAGGACTTGCTACTTCTTTCTGCTACTTCGCACTGTAATAATGGAAAGAACAGCATAATAGCATCTGGGAGGGATCAGAAGCAAGCAGTGAATATAACTTTTATTATATACAATCTTAAAGAAACACTCCAGTTGCAGCAGATTTATTGAATTATACCTTATGCAGGGCCTGAAAGGGGAGGGTGATTCAAGGTTGTAGGAATACAATGAATATGAGTGAGGCCCTGCACCATGTTTTCTTCAATAAATGAGCTATGAATATTATGTTCCTTTTAATAAAATTATCTGTTCTACAAAAATGTTTAAAAACACAACTTTATTTTACAATTGAAAAAAAAACCTCTATATGTGATAGTGAGCCCTCACGGGCTTCCACTTGTCTCTGTACTTTTTTATGTTGTGTATGTGAACCCCTTACTGATTTACAGTACCATGGAATTAATGGTGTTCTATAAATGATAACAATGAAGAATTCTTCATGTAGAACCATGGTCAATAACGCTGCTGCAGACAAACATATTCAGACCACTGAAACGGACCTGTATGTAGGTCCAATACCACAGACTGTATAAATTGCACAGGACATGAGTCCATGCATCACACAGGAATATGACGCTAGGACTCCCTGCTGTCTTGGCCAAACTGTAATGCAGACACAGTCACTGGTGCTGTCTTGTGTTATATTGCTGAATGCAACTTGTTTCCTGCATGGCCTGAATAAAGCTTTGGATTTTAGTGCTGAGTGCAAAGAATTTCTTTGGAGTGACATATTCCTGTCTGATGAAATGAATCCCTTCCTGTGCAATGTGTGCAGTCCGTGGTATCATTCCAGAATACTGGTCTGTTTCCACGTACTGAACACGTGTGGCTTAAAAAAGTACAAGTAACATGACATGTTACTGCCACAGTTCACTGTCCAAAGGGAGTAAAATAAAAAGGCATGTAATCTAGGAAGTACACAACATATACAATTTGTATATCTTCAATTTTTACAAGTCAAACAAAGTAAAAAGAAAACATTTAAAGACTTTGTGCAGCGTATTTTCAGTTTCCCACACATCACTTTCAGCAGTAGAACAGGTTGGATGGTGAACTGCAGGTTGATGGCACTTACGGCTGTCGTCCTCATTCACAGAGTGAATACAGAAGATCAATCTCAGTTGAAAAGTCTTCAAAACCAGAGCTAGGAAAAGAAGAGAAACAGACAAAAAAAAAACATACAACAAATCAGTAAATAATTTTACCCCCTCCTAACAGGAACAGAGTCATTTGTCCAATCGGCAGCGTCTGTTGTACTAGACGCATTTCACGTAAGATCGAAACATCGTATGGGGACTAAAAAGCTAATCTAATATATCCTGATTAACAGAGAAAACAGTAGTATTAGAGCTGAAATATACCGTGTATAAAATACAGACAGTCCCCGGGTTACATACAAGATAGGTTCTGTAGGTGTGTACTTAAGTTGGAACTGTATATTTTATAATTGTAACCCCAGCCAAATTTTTTGGTCTTTGTGACAATTGGAGTTTAAAAATGTTGGGATGTCGTAAACAGCAAGATTAACAATAAAGCTTCATTACAGACACATTTGATAACTGTTGTTTATTGTAGTGTAGGGCTAAAGTACAGTAAATTACCAACATCCAGAGGGCCATTTGTAACTAGGGGTCGCCTGTACATCTAATATATAAAGCTGTGTGTATATATATATATCTGCGCTGTCACGTTTACAATCACCAAATTTTGCACAGCCGATCTCTACGACTCAGAAAATGTCAGACTACATTTTTAACCGAAATTTGCTCCTCCCACTTTCCAAAATACACTTATTAACCACCATATTTAGGAGCCATTGTCTGTTCCTGCTGTGGAAGTTAGAAGCTGAGAAGTGATTGGTTTCTACTCTGCCACAGGTCATTAATATGAGCTCCGAGCTATGATTGGTTACTGTAGGCGATGAGTATAAAACACTTATGTGTGAGACAAGATGGATAGGGGGAGATTTATCAGAATCTGTTTCAGCTTCCCATGAAAACCAATCCGAGATCAGCTGTAATTTTATAAAACAGCTGTGCAAAAACTAAACTTGAAAGCAGTTCTGCTCTCAGTCACTTCTGATAAATCTCCGATAGACAAAGTGACAGTGAAGTTCTTCAAAGAGACGGTCAGTGGAGAAAGTCAAAGAGACGAGACAGAGAGGGTGAGAGGCAGTCAGTCAGTCAGAGAGAATGATACATATAAAATATTTTTTGCTAACAAATTCTATTTTGTTATAGCTATGAGCAGTTATTTCTTATCCCGGGCAACGCCAAGATCTACAGCTAGTAGAATATATAAATCTCTATAGCGCAATTTCAAAGTAATTGTAAGTTCTGGGAGCATGTGGACAACCAACTAATACATAGAGGTTGTGACTATCCAAAGACAAATATTAAACAGTTATAATACAAGGGTTTCCATCTACATAAATTTACTGGTTTAAAAAAATTTTTAAAAAATGAAAAAACCCATGTACCCCCCTTCCTCGGTCCCTCCTGTCTCGCGCTGCGGTCCATCAAAACTTTTTGTTTACAGGGGCTCGGAAGTTCTGGGAGGCCTGGCACTGTGCTTCTGTTCCCCTGTAAACAAACAGCTCCGACGGACCACGTAGGGAAGAACAGGGTTTTTGTTTTTTTAAAAAGCCCTCCCCAGCCCAGTAAATTTTTATAACAGTTGGACAAACCCATGTTAAGGGAATTTAACTGCTAAATTGAACCCAAGGTGATTTAATTAACCTTAACCAACAGCTTTCTTGAGAACAAGGCTTATTAAAATCAGTGTTCTGCAGAACATCTGCAGAAATTCTGAGACGACTCTGCGATCATTGGATGTATCAGAGAAAGCGACTACATCACAAGGAGGCCATTGACAACTTTGTAGAACTGAGTGACTGCACCAATCTCATTCATAATATGGACAAAACAAACAGGACTGCAGACCGGTTCCTTCCTACAGAGATCTATGAACATCTTATCAACATCAAGAGCCGGGAAATTGAACAGGTGAACACCTACAAGTACATGGGTGTAATCAAGGATAACAAACTAGAGTGGGTGACAAAGAGTGAAAAGATAGTAAAAAAAAATAAGGTGCATGTATGAACTTTCTCAGTAAACGAGTTCTTCCAGATATTCCACCAGTCCACGAAAGCCAACATCATATATTCTCTGCCGTCAATTGCTGGGGAGGCAGCATAAATGAAAGAGACAAATATAAAATTGCCCAAAATCAACAAGAAGGCACATCTCACTAAACACACACCACCCCTTGTCCTCGATAATTCTTGTGCAACACAGTAACATCAGCAACCGATACCACTGGTAATGCAGTGGAACTGCCAAATTCCATAACTTCTTTATCCCTAAATCAATTAACCTGTACAACAGAGAACTGGACTCTAGGACCAAGTGCTTGGATATCCCCCAGCACTAGCACCCCCTTCCCCAGGATGTTTGTATGGCACTTGCTTATATATTTGCCCTGTGTCTCCTGCTTACTGTCCCTGGACCATTCTTACTAAATTATTTTTCCCAATCAAGAATTACCGTAATCGTTGTATCGTATCGTTACTAGAAGTCTCCACCAGGAAACAGCAGAGACTGCTCCTGATTTTTAGAACAGGTTGAACTTGGTCTAAACCAATCAAACCAGGCGGAAGTCATGGTGAAGCGGTGGACCACTAAGAGGCCGGAGCCTCGCTGTGCCTCCTCATCACCCATTCTTACACTCCGAGGAACCTTTAGCTCCTTAGGTAAACTCCTTATGAACATTAGCTACATGAAAGTCATTTGTCCACAGGGTTAGGGTTGTTTTTTTTTTAAAGCTCTTATTTTGCTTTCATTGAATATCAGGCACATAATTATTTAGAAGCGTCCTACATCCAAATATATTCAGAGGAGTTCTTATTGTTTACTGTACAGGCTGTGAAGGGGTTAACAGTTAGCATTTCATTGCCATAACAACCCAATACTTAACATGTTGTGCTTTTAATTATTATTAGAATCATTCGGCTCATTTGCATGCGCCCCCTCCGCTGATATCTTTGCTAATGACTATACAGCATCATCTCAGACTGGATTTACTTGTAAGGAGATCAGTAGTTCAGCTTCCTGCTGGGATTAAAGATCAAACCTGGAGCTGAAATTACAGGCTGTGGATCTATATATACACACAGTGGTCCGCTTCTTCGCCCAGGTTCTATGTAAGGTTTAGAAAGGTTTTTTTCTACACGAAATGTTAATTAAGGAGGCAGCCATATGTCAAATGATAGAAGTGGAATATTAAACAACAAAAAAAACACATAACACATGTTTATTCTGAATGATCACATTCATAAATGCACGCTGAAGCCATCACATTCTTCTAAATAAAATTCTAAAAAAATTCAAAACAAAAAGATTTTTAGAGAAGTTTCCCAAGCTTCAAAATTACCGCCTATAACCAGGAAAAGGTGATAGAGTAAGTGTCTGATTGGTAGAAGGATACAAACAGCTACACCCACACCGATCATAAGAAGTGACCACTGCTACCAGTCACTGGCCTGAGTGGTAACTCAGCATCAAGCCTGTAAATGCGTGCTGTAAATGCAATGTCATTGTTGCAGCCACTGGCTGGGTTCACATAAACATGTTTAAATGCAATGTAAACAAAATGTTAACATAACAAACACAACGTGTGAACACAGCCTCTCTAAACCATCGCATCCTACTGCAGACCAGTGGTGATGAGTAGCGCGGTGGCTTAGTGGTTAGCATTACAGCCTTGCAGCACTGGGTCAACATCTGCAAAGAGTTTGTATGTTCTCTCCATGTTTGCATGAGTTTCCTCCATTTCCTCCCACACTCCAAAAAAACATCCTGGTAGGTAGATTAGATTGTGAGCCCTGTGGGGACAGGGACTGATTCGGCAAGCTATGTATAGCACTGCGTAATCTGTGTGTGCTATATAAATAAAGAAATTATTATTATTATGAGTAGCGACGCGCTGGACTGGAAGTTTTTGGTCATTTCTTTCAGCCCCTGCTAATAGTTACATTATGTGTTAATCCCTGATAAGCACTTTGATCACAACAGCCAAATTTATGTGCTTTCAGGGCAAGAATACAATAAATGCTGCACTTCTATTGTTAAGTTTATGTTTATAGACTGTCTTGATGCAAACAGAGTAGGACACTCTGCTCTGTGTGCAGAACCGCGTATATAATCTATGGAAGTGCAGCAAGTCTCCACCATCATACATGGTCATAATAAGTACGCCCCCTTTAAAAACTTTAGATTTTTTTTAATGTCCTCATACATATAAGGGTAGTCTTTGAGTTAATTTGTCATAAGTTCTTGTTAATGTTTCCCTAATTTTCAGTCCTTCAGTGTCAACATTTTCTTTTACTAGAAAACAGGCCAAACTGCAGAGGCAGTGTGTGAAATATTAGGTCCCCCTCGATTGTACATGCGTCTATGAAGCTTGTACAGGCGTTAACGCAATCTCTGCTGTAGCGCTTTGCAGATTTTTAGCTATATTAAAAGAGTTTTACCTGGCAGGCGTCTCAAGGATCATGGGAATTTCATTAAATCGTGGCTCGTTCATCACCTTCCGGAATCCTTCGACTCCAATGTAACCTCTGCCAATATTTTCATGTCGGTCAAGCCGGCAACCAACTTCTCCTAGGATTACATCAGAAGTTATTGGATTTAAAAGAAAAAAAACGCAGTTCTAAAATATTTCAACATATCTGCAATATTAAGTTAATCTGCAGTTTTAAGTATTGTAAAATTTTCCTTTTTAAATAGTTTGACTCAAAATACTAGATCCTTACGATGGTCATAGTTAATATGACCTTCATTAAGAATTAGTAACAGGATTTGCCACCAAAATCTGATATATGAAGAAATCATTAGTCTTCCTCTACCTCCTCACTAACCTGTGTCAGGACACCAAGATAACACCTGAGTGAAGTTGGCCCCCCCACCTTGTTCAAATCAAACAAAATTGGTGTCAAACGTTTGTGCTACGTTTGTGCTGGTTTGTGCTGACGAAATTTTGGTTTGTTTCTGATTAGTTTGAATATATGAACAAAAAATTAAAGTTCAAAAGTTCAAGCAGCCCCCCCACATTAACCGAAACAAACAAAACTGGTGTCAAACTTTAGTGCTACGTTTGTGCAGCAAAATTTTTCGTTTGTGCCGCTATCATTTTTAATATATTCATACTTTTTTGCAGAGGTCATCAGAGTTCATTTCTTCCAAAGTACAATGTGTTTGCTAGCTCCCCCTGGTGATCAAACCAGGGAAGTGTCACTAGGTTTGTTTTTTACCAGTTCATCCTAAACACCTCAAATACCTGAACATACCTTAAAAATAATAGCGACACAAACAAAAATTTTTGCTGCACAAACCAGCACAAACGTAGCACTAACGTTTGACACCAGTTTTGTTTGATTCGGTTAATGTGGGGGGGACTAACGTTTGACACCAGTTTTGTTTGATTCGGTTAATGTGGGGGGGCTGCTTGAACTTTTGAACTTTAATTTTTTGTTCATATATTCAAAACAAATACAGCACAAACAAAAATTTGCGCAGCACAAACCAGCACAAACGTAGCACAGCACAAACAAAAATTTGCGCAGCACAAACCAGCACAAACGTAGCAGAATTGTTCGGCCCCAGTTTTGTTTGATTTGGGCAATGTGGGGGGGGCTGGTTGACCTCTGATGACCTCTGGAAACTTTCATTAAAATGGGGGGGGGGCTGGTTGACCTCTGATGACCTCTGGAAACTTTCATTAAAATCTCGAAAACGATGGCGGCACAAACAAAAATTTCTGCTGCACAAACCAGCACAAACGTAGCACAAACGTTTGACACCAATTTTGTTTGATTTGAACAAGGTGGGGGGGCCAACTTCACTCAGGTTTATAAAACCTATACAAATTTGGTATCAACATAATCGTAGCGACCCAAAGAATAAATTAGACATGTCATTTGGTGCGCACAGTGAAAGCTGCAAAATCCAAGCCCAAAAAAATTGTGTCAAACGTTTGTGCTAAGTTTGTGCTGGTTTGTGCAGCAGAAATTTTTGTTTGTGCCGCCATCGTTTTCGAGATTTTAATGAAAGTTTCCAGAGGTTCATCAGAGGTCAACCAGCCCCCCACATTGCCCAAATCAAACAAAACTGGGGCCGAACAATTCTGCTACGTTTGTGCTGGTTTGTGTGCGCAAATTTTTGTTTGTGCTGTATTTGTTGTGAATATATGAACAAAAATTAAAGTTCAAAAGTTCAAGCAGCCCCCCCACATTAACCGAATCAACAAAACTGGTGTCAAAGTTTAGTGCTGTGTTGTGCTGGTTGTGCAGCAAAAATTTTGTTTGTGCCGCTATTTTTTTAGGTATGTTCAGTATTTGAGGTGTTTAGGATGAACTGGTAAAAAACAAACCTAGTGACACTTTCTGGTTTGATCACCAGGGGGAGCTAGCAAAAACATTGTACTTTGGAAAGAACGGAAACTCTGATGAACCTCTGCAAAAAGTATGATATATTAAAAAATGATAGAGGCACAAACGAAAAATTTTGCTGCACAAGTTAGCACATAAGTTGACACCAGTTTGTTTGTTTCGGTTATGTGGGGGGGCTGCTTGAACTTTTGAATTAATTTTTTGTTTATAAAAACAAACGCAGCACAAAAAAAAATTTGCGGCAGCACCAACCAGCACAACGTAGCACAACGTTTGACCACCAATTTGTTTGATTTGAACCAGGTGGGGGGGCCCATTCACTCAGGTGTTTCTTGGGTGGACACAGGTTAGTGAGGAGGTAGAGGAGACTAATGATTTCTTCAATATCAGATTTTGGTGGGAAATCCTGGCTACATTCTTAATGAAGGTCATAAACTAGACCATCGTAAGGATCTAGTATTTTGAGTCCCCCCCTAAAACGGCTGTATTACTACTGGGGCAGGCGGGGGGCAGGCTGTATACTACTGGGCAGGCTGGGCAGGCTGTATACTACTGGGGGCACAGGCTGGGCAGGGGCGTATACTACTGGGGCAGGCTGGGCAGGTGTATACTACAGGGGCAGGCAGGGAAGGCTGTATACTACAGGGGGCAGGCAGGCAGCTGTATAAACAGGGGCAGGCAGGCAGGCTGTATACTACAGGGGGCAGGCAGGAGGCGTATATACAGGGGGCAGGCAGGCAGGATGTTATACTACAGGGGGCAGGCAGCAGGCTGTATACTACTGGGGGCAGGCAGGCAGGCTGTATACTACTGGGGCAGGCAGGCAGGTGTATACTACTGGGGGGCAGGCAGGCAGGCTGTATACTACTGGGGGCAGGGCAGGAGTATATCTGGGAGGAGGCAGGCTGTATACTACGGGCAGCAGGCAGGCTGTATACTACTGGGGGCAGGCAGGCAGGCTGTATACTACTGGGGGCAGGCAGGCAGGGAGTATACTACTGGGGCAGGAGGCGTGTATACTACTGGGGAGGCTAGCAGGCGGCAGGGCTGTATACTACGGGGGCAGGCTGGGCAGGCTGTATACTACTGGGGCAGGCGGGCAGGCTGTATACTACTGAGGGCAGGCAGGCAGGTTGATACTACGGGGGCAGGCAGGCAGGCTGTATAATACGGGGGCAGGCAGGGACTGGCTGTATACTACGGGGGGCCAGGCAGGCTGGCTGTATACTAGGGGGCAGGCAGGCGGCTGTATACTACGGGGGCAGGCGGCAGGCTGATACATGGGGGCAGGAGCAGGCTGTAATACTGGGGCCAGGCAGGCAGGCTGTATACTACTGGGGGCAGCAGGCAGGCTGTATACTACTGGGGCAGGCGGAGGCTACACTGGGGGCAGGCAGGCTGTTACTACTGGGGGCAGGAAGGCAGCTGTATACTAATGGGGGCAGGCAGGCAGGCTGTATTATGGGGGCAGGCAGGCAGGCTGATACTGAAGGCATACTACTGGGGGCAGGCAGGCAGGCTGTATATACTGGGGGCAGGCAGGCAGGCTGTATACTACTGGGGGCAGGCAGGCAGGCTGTATAATACTGGGGCAGGCAGGCAGGCTGTATAAGACTGGGGCGAAGGCGGCAGGCTGTATACTACTGGGGGCAGCAGGCAGCGTATACTACATGGGGGCAGGCAGGCCGGCTGTAGACTACTGGGGGCCAGGCAGGCAGGCTGTATACTACTGGGGCAGGCAGGCAGGCTGTATACTACTGGGGGCAGGCAGGCAGGCTGTATACTACTGGGGGGAAATCAGGCAGGCAGGCTGTATACTAAAGGGGGCAGGTTGGCTATAATACTGGGGGGGTCTGTGACCAATGCATTTCCCACCCTCGTTATACTCAAGTCAATAGGTTATCAGTTTTTGGTGACAAAATTAGGGGTCTCGGCTATACTAGGGTGGGCTTATACTCGAGTATATACGGTAATAAAGCTCATTATTAGACAAATTTGATAACTGTTGTGCGTTTACTGTAGCCTAAGGCAAAAGACAGTAATTATCAATTACGAGGTACATTTGTAACTAGGGGTCATCTGTAAGCGGTACCACCATTAAAGTACTGCTCGGCTTTATGATATGAGAAGTGAAGCCTCCTGCCTTTTACCTCATCAGCCAGATATTCCTGTCCATAAAATGGCCCGCAGAAAGAGGGTCATGTGATCTCCAAGTGGCCAAGATCAATCGCTCATATTTTTAAACACATTTGTGGATTGCAACCAAATATACATGGTTTTTTGGAGCATTTTTGGGAGTGAAAAATTTTTGATGTTGTGTTTTTGGTATATAAATATGCTCACTTCTGTTATTAGTTTACATCCCTATTTGTGCATAAACCTCCGCTTTGATGCAAGTTTTAGTAAAAAATATATGTGTTCATTGCATATTCAATGCTTTTTTTCCTAATATTTGTGTTTGTCACAAGTTGCATGATTGTGGTACTGGCTGTTTACAACACAACTGCAATCCCCTGGTTGTCTGCTTTCAAAAAATGTACAGGCAGTCCCCGGGCTACATACAAGATAGGGTCCGTAGGTTTGTTCTTAGTTGAATATGTATGCAAGTTGAAACTGTATATTTTATAATGGTAGATCCAGGGTGCATTCACACGTTGAGTTAAAACGCATCGCAATCAGCTTTGAGGTGGTTTTAGGTGCAGTTTTGTCAATTGAACAGGTGAAAGACTGAACTGAAGGAGTGAATGATATTTGGGAGGGTTTCTCCTCAAAATCAAATTCACTGTTCAGTTCTGTCTTTTTCACCTGTTCAATTGACAAAACTGCACCTAAAACCACCTCAAAGCTGATTGCGATGCAGTTTTAACTGCAACGTGTGAACGCACCCTCAGACGAAAAATTTTTTTTGCCCCAGTGACAATTAGTTTCTCAAAATTTTTTGCTGTAATTGGACCAAGGATTATCAATAAAGCTTCATTACAGACACCTTACAGCTGATCATTGTAGTCTGGGACTATAGTAAAGCATCCAGACACTTCACCAGCGGTCACAGTGGGCAGAGGGGTCTGTCTTTAACTATGAGTCGTCTGCAAATCGGGTGTCCTTAAGTAGGGGACCGCCTGTATAGGGTTTAGGGGTGCCTTTACTTTTTAATCCGTTTTATTGCTGTATTTTGCAGGTTGTGACGGTCTTAAAGTTTCTAGCTGAAAAGCAGATTTTTGGTTATTTCAGTTTTAGTGATGTTATGATGATTTATTCATGTGAACATATGACTATGCAGTATCTGTGAAATTACACATTTTCATCTATTACATTTAGTCAATTTAAAAGACATAAACATGTCCTTGGGGGAGTAAATCTAGGAGAGTCCCTTGTTGAGAAGGACCTGGGGCCGTACTAGTGGATCATAAATTAAATAACTGAATTCAATGTCATCAGCTGCCTCTAAAGTCGTAGGATTTGTCATGTAGCCAAAGTGGTATGGACTCTCGTGATAGGGATGTATAATTACCACTGTACAAGGCACTGGTTCGGCCACACCTGGAATATGCTGTCCGTTCTGGGCACCGGTCCATAAGAAGCATGCCCTGGAGCTGGAGAGGGTTCAAAGTAGAGCCACAAAAATTATAAGGGGTATGGTGGTCTTTGTTACGAGGGAAATTAAAACAACTAGATTTATTAGTATGGAAAAGAAACGGACATGATTCATTATTATAAATGTATGAATGGTCCATACAAACAATATGGTGGTAAGTTGTTCCAGATTAAATCAAATCAAAAGTGGAGGGGGCACTGTCTCCGTTTGGAGAGAAATCAAGGTTTAATCACCAGAGGCGACAGGGCTTTTTACTATGAGAACTCTCAATCTGTGGTATAGCCTGCCTCAGCGCTGGTCACAGCAGGACAGCGGATAGCTTCAAGAGGGTCTAGATGCCTTTTTACACCCTAAATAACATTGATGGTTATGTTATATAGATTTTTTTCCCCTTTTTTAGCTCCCCCTGGTGATCAAACCAGGGAAGTGTCACTAGGTTTGTTTTTTACCAGTACATCACTTAAACACCTCAAATATCGAACATAACCTTAAAAATATAGCGGGACCAAACAAACAAAAATTTTTGATGCAAAACCAGCACAAACGTCAGCACTAACGTTTGGACACCAGTTTTGTTTGATTCGGTTAATGTGGGGGGGCTGCGTTGAACTTTTGAACTTAATTTTTTGTTCTATATTCAAACAAATAAAGCACAAAAAAATTTGCGCAGCACAAAACCGCACAAACGTAGCAGAATTGTTCGGCCACAGTTTTGTTTGATTGGGCAATGTGGGGGGGGGCTGGTTGACCTCTGATGACCTCTGGAAACTTTCATTAAAATCTCGAAAACGATGGCGGCACAAACAAAAATTTCTGCTGCACAAACCAGCACAAACGTAGCACAAACGTTTGACACCAATTTTGTTTGATTTGAACAAGGTGGGGGGGCCAACTTCACTCAGGTTAAGATAACTGCATATGGCAGTTTCTACCAGTGGGCGGACGTTTCTTTTTCTGAGCGAGGACAAGAGACCACCACAGGGGGGCGCCATACAGGGAAAGAAGACACAAGCTGCTAAAGACAGTGTGCCCCTCTCACTCTCTCCAGCCGGTTCAGTAAGACAGGAGAGAGGCTCTAGTCACAGCTGTAATATCTGTGGGATGGGGGAAGTTCCTTTATAGAATACTCTAACGATATATGGCGCACAGCACCGTATTCCGGGGAAAGATGGGACATGTCCTATCTTTCTCCCAGGTACTGAACGGTGCACCCATTACCGTCTATGGGGGACGTATATGCGCTGTATATACGTCCCCCATACGGCAGTGTGAATGTATTGCACGTGTGTGTTTCTGCAGAATTAATCTATAATTTGGACTGCATGTATGTGTGTAACATATGTATTGAATGAATGCATGCATGCATGCATGTATGTATGTATGTATGTATGTATGTATGTATGACGTTGCTGCAGTCTTTTCTTCTCCCGACACGGCCAGAAACCCTAGGAAGAAGGGTTTTATTACTGCTTCTGCCATCTCCTTTCTTCACTGCATATAGCTGAATTAGTGTTCCAAGAGTGAATCCAAGAGCCACCCGGGGGACTACAGTGTATTCAGGGGTTAATCTGATTAAACCCAGTACCGCTCTGACAACTCATCAGCCCCCTCATGGGGGCAAAAACTACCAACTGGAAAAAAGATAGAAACTGTGGAAATGTCCCCTAAGGGTCTTTTATGACCTCATGGGGACATATAAAGTAAAAACACACACACAAAATAGTCATAAATATTTAAAATCAAACTATGTTTCCCAATAAAAATTGTAAAAATCCCCACTACATTATAAAAAAAACATTACCCCAATAATCCCATTTGCCCGAGACCCTACATAATTTATATCAATACAACCGTTCAACATTAAAGAATTAAAAGGGTTGTCGGAGACAAAAAAAATAAAAAATAGTGAGGTGGGCCGGGGGACTCTCCGTGCCGTGCCCATTTCTTTCCGGGGGCACAGAATCAGGCCAGGTACCCGATACAGTGCTGGGAATGGTGACGGATGAGAGTTTCATTGTAAATGCATACAATTTAATAGACCGATTAGGTATGGACATGGGTACCAGGCTAACAGAGATTGTCAATCGCTGTATAACTGTAATGATCAACTGTAGTATTGTAGGTGGTAACCCAGTGTAAGCGCACCCAATGTGTTTAGATCCAAAAAGCGATAAATAGATAAGAGGAGTACCCCTTGCATTGCAGGGGAAATTGGACAAACACTAAAGACTAATATTAGAATAAAAGTACATTTTTATTGGTGGCACAATGCGAACATATAAAAATATATACAAGTGACAAGATAAGACACTAATATATGGATAAAATTTGTATGCAGAGGTGAAAAAAACGGGCAAACAGGTGTCACGGATACAGAAACGGAACTACCTGGACAAAGTGGAAAAAGATGGTGTATGCATTGAAAACAAGTGGAGCTAGGCCTGAGGTGTGTATCACACCAAGGGTGTTATATCAATGTGTCAATCAATTAACAAAGCATTAGTGCCCAGGAATGGGACAGAATATGCATTGCGGGAGAAGTAAATAAGCAAGTATAAAAACCAAGTGGAAAGAGACAGCTCCTACCAGGTAAAGGGCGTAAGGGTGCTCCACTGTCCAGGGTGTACCGCGTCCCCGACGCGTGTTTCGGCTCGCGCTGAGCCTTCGTCTGGGGGTTGGCGTCTAACAAGTATGGAAGGCGTATATAAAAAGAAAAAGAGCCAATAGGCATGTGGGGGGAAATACATGTGATCACAAACCTGCTGATTACGAGGTCAGATGGTGTCGGATTTGTCACATGACCTACGGCGTCACCGAGTCACGTGACGAAATCTCACTAATTACAAGGTCAGATGGTGTCGAGTTTGTCACGTGACCTACGGCGTCACCGGGTCATGTGACTAAATATCGCGAGACTACAGCGTATGTTAGTCGCTAGTCTAAGAGCGCAAATAAAACGTTATAGAGCGCATGCGTATCGGGCGCCCCCTGTATCTATTTATCGCTTTTTGGATCTAAACACATTGGGTGCGCTTACATGCCCCATTAGTATACAGCTGCCTGCCTGCCCCAGTAGTATACAGCTGGCCTGCCTGCCCCCAGTAGTATACAGCCTGCCTGCTCCTGCGCCCCAGTAGTATACAGCCTGCCTGCCTGCCCCCAGTAGTATACAGCCTGCCTGCCTGCCCCAGTAATACACAGCCTGCCTGCCTGCCCCCTAGTATAACAGCCTGCCTGCCTGCCCCCAGTAGTAACAGCCTGCCTGCCTGCACCCCCCAGTAGTATACAGCCTGCCTGCCTGCCCCCAGTAGTATACAGCCTGCCTGCCTGGCCCCCAGTAGTACAGCATGCCTGCCTGCCCAGTAGTATACAGCTGCCTGCCTCCCCCGGGGGGCAGGCAGGCAGGCTGTATACTACTGGGGGCAGGCAGGCAGGCTGTATACTACTGGGGGCAGGCAGGCAGGCTGTATACTACAGGGGGCAGGTTGGCTATATACTGGGGGGGGGTCTGTGACCAATGCATTTCCCACCCTCTGTTTATACTCAAGTCAATAGGTTATCAGTTTTTGGTGACAAAATTAGGGGTCTCGGCTTATACTCGGGTGGGCTTATACTCGAGTATATATGGTAATAAAGCTCATTATTAGACACATTTGATAACTGTTGCTGCTGTTTACTGTAGCCTAAGGCAAAAGTACAGTAAATTATCAATTACCAGAGGTACATTTGTAACTAGGGGTCATCTGTAAGTCGGGTACCACCTATTAAAAGTACTGCTCGGCTTTATTGATATGAGAAGTGAAGCCTCCTGCCTTTTACCTCATCAGCCAGATATTCCTGTCCATAAAATGGCCGCAGAGGGAGGGTCATGTGATCTCCAAGTGGCCAAGATCAATCGCTCATATTTTTAAACACATTTGTGGATTGCAACCAAATATTACATGGTTTTTTGGAGCATTTTTGGGAGTGAAACTCTTTTTGATGTTGTGTATTTTGGTATATATAAATATGCTCACTTCTGTTATTAGTTTTACATCCCTATTTGTGCATAAACCTCCGCTTTGATGCAAGTTTTATGTAAAAATATATGTGTTCATTGCATATTCAATGCATTTTTTTCCTAATAATTTGTGTTTGTCACAAAGTTGCATGATTGTGGTACTGGCTGTTTATCAACACGACTGCAATCCCCTGGTTGTCTGCTTTCAAAAAATGTACAGGCAGTCCCCGGGCTACATACAAGATAGGGTCCGTAGGTTTGTTCTTAAGTTGAATATGTATGCAAGTCGGAACTGTATATTTTATAATGGTAGATCCAGGGTGCATTCACACATTGCAGTTAAAACTGCATCGCAATCAGCTTTGAGGTGGTTTTAGGTGCAGTTTTGTCAATTGAACAGGTGAAAGACATGAACTGAGTGAATGACATTTGTGGAGCAGGTTTCTCCTTCAAAATCAAATTATTCAGTGTTCCCAGTTCATGTCTTTCACCTGTTCAATTGACAAAACTGCACCAAAAACCACCTCAAAGCTGATTGCGATGCAGGTTAACTGCAACGTGTGAAAGACCTCAGACAAAAAAATTTTTTTGCCCCAGTGACAATTAGTTCTCAAAATTTTTGCTGTAATTGGACCAAGGATTATCAATAAAGCTTCATTACAGACACCTTACAGCTGATCATTGTAGTCTGGGACTATAGTAAAGCATCCAGACACTTCACCAGCGGTCACAGTGGGCAGAGGGGTCTGTCTTTAACATGAGTCGTCTGCAAATCGGGTGTCCTTAAGTAGGGGACCGCCGTTATAGGGTTGAGGGTGCCTTTATTTTTATCCGTTTTATTGCTATATTTTGCAGGTTGTGACGGTCTTAAAGTTTCTATGACTGAAAAGCAGATTTTTGGTTATTTCAGTTTTGTGATGGTTATGATGATTTATTCATGTGAACATATGACTATGCAGTATCTGTGAAATTAACATTTTCATCTATTACATTTAGTCAATTAAAAGACATAAACATGTCCTTGGGGGAGTAAATCTAGGAGAGTCCCTTGTTGAGAAGGACCTGGGCGTACTAGTGGATCATAAATTAAATAACTGAATTCAATGTCATCAGCTGCCTCTAAAGTCGTAGGATTTGTCATGTAGCCAAAGTGGTATGGACTCTCGTGATAGGGATGTATAATTACCACTGTACAAGGCACTGGTTCGGCCACACCTGGAATATGCTGTCCGTTCTGGGCACCGGTCCATAAGAAGCATGCCCTGGAGCTGGAGAGGGTTCAAAGTAGAGCCACAAAAATTATAAGGGGTATGGTGGTCTTTGTTACGAGGGAAATTAAAACAACTAGATTTATTAGTATGGAAAAGAAACGGACATGATTCATTATTATAAATGTATGAATGGTCCATACAAACAATATGGTGGTAAGTTGTTCCAGATTAAATCAAATCAAAAGTGGAGGGGGCACTGTCTCCGTTTGGAGAGAAATCAAGGTTTAATCACCAGAGGCGACAGGGCTTTTTACTATGAGAACTCTCAATCTGTGGTATAGCCTGCCTCAGGCGCTGGTCACAGCAGGACAGCGGATAGCTTCAAGAGGGTCTAGATGCCTTTTTACACCCTAAATAACATTGATGGTTATGTTATATAGATTTTTTTCCCCGCTCATATTTTTAAACACATTTGTGGGATTGCAACCAAATTACATGGTTTTTGGAGCATTTTTGGGAGGAGTGAAACTCTTTTGATGTTGTGTATTTGGTATATATAAATATGCTCACTTCTGTTATTAGTTTACATCCCTATTTGTGCATAAACCTCCGCTTTGATGCAAGTTTTATGTAAAAAATTATGTGTCATTGCATTTCAATGCATTTTTTTCCTAATAATTGTGTTTGTCACAAAGTTGCATGATTGTGGTATGGCTGTTTATAAACACAACTGCATCCCCTGGTTGTCTGCTTTCAAAAAATGTACAGGCAGTCCCCGGGCACATACAAGATAGGGTCCGTAGGTTTGTTCTAAGTGAATAGTATGCAAGTTGAAACTGTATTTTTATAATGGTAGATCCAGGGTGCCTTCACACGTGAAGTTAAAACTGCATCGCAATCAGCTTTGAGGTGGTTTTAGGTGCAGTTTTGTCAATTGAACAGGTGAAAGACATGACTGGGAGTGAATGATATTTGTGGGAGCGGTTTGTTTTCCTTCAAAATCAAATTCACTTGTTCAGTTCATGTCTTTCACTGTTCAATTGACAAAACTGCACCTAAAACCACCTCAAAGCTGATTGCGAGCAGTTTTACTGCACACGTGTGAACGCACCCCAGACAAAAAAATTTTTTTGCCCCAGTGACAATTAGTTTCTCAAAATTTTTGCTGTAATTGGACCAAGGTTATCATATAAAGCTTCATTACAGACACCTTACAGCTGATCATTGTAGTCTGGGACTATAGTAAAGCATCCAGACACTTCACCAGCGGTCACAGTGGGCAGAGGGGTCTGTCTTTAACTATGAGTCGTCTGCAAATCGGGTGTCCTTAAGTAGGGGACCGCCTGTATAGGGTTTAGGGGTGCCTTTACTTTTTTAATCCGTTTTATTGCTATATTTTGAGGTTGTGACGGTCTTAAAGTTTCTAGCTGAAAAGCAGATTTTTGGTTATTTCAGTTTTAGTGATGTTATGATGATTTATTCATGTGAACATATGACTATGCAGTATCTGTGAAATTACACATTTTCATCTATTACATTTAGTCAATTTAAAAGACATAAACATGTCCTTGGGGGAGTAAATCTAGGAGAGTCCCTTGTTGAGAAGGACCTGGGCGTACTAGTGGATCATAAATTAAATAACTGAATTCAATGTCAATCAGCTGCCTCTAAAGCTAGTAGGATCTTGTCATGTAGCAAAAGTGGTATGGACTCTCGTGATAGGGATGTAATATTACCACTGTACAAGGCACTGGTTCGGCCACACCTGGAATATGCTGTACAGTTCTGGGCACCAGTCCATAAGAAGCATGCCCTGGAGCTGGAGAGGGTTCAACGTAGAGCCACAAAAATTATAAGGGGTATGGATGGTCTTAGTTACGAGGGGAAATTAAAACAACTAGATTTATTTAGTATGGAAAAGAAACGGACATGATTAATTTATATAAATGTATGAATGGTCCATACAAACAATATGGTGGTAAGTTGTTCCAGATTAAATCAAATCAAAAGTGGAGGGGGCACTGTCTCCGTTTGGAGAAATCAAGGTTTAATCACCAGAGGCGACAGGGCTTTTTTACTATGAGAACTCTCAATCTGTGGTATAGCCTGCCTCAGGCGCTGGTCACAGCAGGGACAGCGGATAGCTTCAAGAAGGGTCTAGATGCCTTTTTACACCTAAATAACATTGATGGTTATGTTATATAGAATTTTTTTCCCCATTAATCTCTTTTTCATCCAATCCCTTCTTTTTCTTGTTTGAACTTGATGGACATGTGTCTTTTTTCAACCGTATAAGCTATGATACTATGAAAGCTATATATTTGTTTGGGGCACATTTTTTGTCAAAGTAAATTTTTATGCATTTTTTAATTTTACTTTTTAACCCCTTCCCGACGCGCGTCGCGGGCCGAGCCCTCTCCATAGCCGGCAAGTCTTTGCTGCATATTGCAGCAAAGGCTTACCGGTAACACCCGCGATCGGTGCTCGCGGGTGTTTTCACCTCGATCGCCGCCGGCAATGCTGCCGGCGGCTTCAAAGAGATGGCGCCGCATGGGACTATTTATATATAGTCTAGGTATGCATATTTCCCGTCAGACTCCACTACTACTCACTACTTCCCTCTCCCCTTTCTATCAATGTCTATGCAATCTGATTAATCTGCAGTCTGGTAAAACAGACATAGCAGAGATTTCAGATTGTAATAAACTCATCTGTCCAGAAGGCTGATAAGCAAGAGGTCTGCATACTTACATACTGGTGTCTGCCCTCTCTGAGAGGATCTGCTCTTCTTGGTTTTCACAAAAAAGGAGCCTGGGGCCCCTCAGGCTCATTTGCAGAGTTAAAAAAAATTGTATAAAATATGGCCATAAGAAGCTAAAAGAACAGCAGATCCTGCTAGATGTGACGCATACCTATATGTTATTGTACTTGGGTTATAATCCCTGATCCTGGTGGTAGATTTCCTTTAACCCCTTCCCGACTAGTACGGCGCGCGCCGGGTCCCGGTGCATGGAGAGGGCTCGCGGGCCGAGCCCTCTCCATAGCCGGTAGGTCTTTGCTGCATATTGCAGCAAAGGCTTACCGGTAACACCCGCGATCGGTGCTAGCAAAGAGATGGCGCCGCGTGGGCGCCGCCATCTTGTCGTGGATCGCTGCTCCCCGATGGCGTCACAGGGAGCGGCGATCCGTCGCCATGGTAACCTCGGGTGTTCCGAATACCCGAGGCTACTTCATTTTAACCCATGCATTACAATGTGCTAATTGCACATTGTAATGCATGGGGAGTAAAATCCACATATACTGCCATACTGTAGTATGGCAGTATATGATAGGATCGATCAGACTGCCTAGGGTTAGAGTACCCTAGGGAGTATGAAAAATAGTAAAAGTAAAAATAAAAAAAAGTTTAAAAAAAAAAATTATAATAAAAAAACCTAAAAATTCAAATCACCCCCCTTTCACGGGGAGCGGCGATCCATCGCCATGGTAACCTCGGGTGTTCCGAATACCCGAGGCTACTTCGTTTTAACCCATGCATTACAATGTGCTAATTGCACATTGTAATGCATGGGGTGTAAAATCCACATATACTGCCATACTGTAGTATGGCAGTATATGATAGGATCGATCAGACAACCTAGGGTTAGAGTACCCTAGGGAGTCTGAAAAATAGTAAAAGTAAAAATAAAAAAAAGTTTAAAAAAAAAAAATTATAATAAAAAAACCTAAAAATTCAAATCACCCCCCTTTCCCTAGAACTGATATAAAAATAAATAAACAGTAAAAATCATAAACACATTAGGTATCGCCGCGTCCAAAAATGCCCGATCTATCAAAATATGATAATGTTTTTTCACTACGTTTAACCCCGTAACGGAAAATAGCGTCCAAAGTCGAAAATGGCATTTTTTTGCCATTTTGAAAAATATAAAAAAATGAATAAAAAGTGATCAAAAGGTCGCACAGTCCCAAAAATTATAGTAATGAAAACGCCATCAAAATTCGCAAAAAATGACACTATCCACAGCTCCGTACACCAAAGTATGAAAAAGTTATTGGCCCCAGAAGATGGCAAAATAAAAAAAAAAATATTTTGTACAGGAGGTTTTAATTTTTTTAAATGTATGAAAACATTATAAAACCTATACAAATTTGGTATCCACATGATCGTACCGACCCAAAGAATAAAGTAGACACGTCAATTGGGGTGCACAATGAAATCTGTAAAATCCAAGCCCACAAGAAAACGTCACAAATGTTGTTTTTCACCATTTTCACTGCATTTGGAATTTTTTTCCTGCTTCCCAGTACACTCCATAGAATATTAAATACCGTCACTATGAAGTGCAATTTGTTATGCAGAAAATAAGCCATAACACAGCTCTTTATAAAAAAGATATAGATTTTTGAAGTTGGTGAGTGAAAAATGGAAGTGAAAAAACTAATGCCCGATCTATCAAAATCTGATAACGGTTTTTCACTATGTTTAACCTCGTAACGGAAAATAGCGTCCAAAGTCGAAAATGGCATTTTTTTGCCATTTTGAAAAATATAAAAAAATTAATAAAAAGTGATCAAAAGGTCGCACAGTCCCAAAAATTATAGTAATGAAAACGCCATCAAAATTCGCAAAAAATGACACTATCCACAGCTCCGTACACCAAAGTATGAAAAAGTTATTGGCCCCAGAAGATGGCAAAATAAAAAAATATATTTTGTACAGGAGGTTTTAATTTTTTTAAATGTATGAAAACATTATAAAACCTATACAAATTTGGTATCCACGTGATCGTACCAACCCAAAGAATAAAGTAGACATGTCATTTGGGACGCAGAGTGAAAGCTGTAAAATCCAAGCCCACAAGAAAACGTCACAAATGTGGTTTTTCACCATTTTTTTCCCGCTTCCCAGTACACGCCATAGAATATTAAATACCGTCACTATGAAGTGCAATTTGTTACACAGAAAATAAGCCATAACACAGGAAATGTCCCATCTTTCCCTGTGTTACAGCGCCGTGCATCGCTATGGAGAGGGGACGGGTCACCCCTCCTCCTCTCCATTGCGGCAAACGTATGCCTGCCGGGCCACATACATTCGTGTGAATGCAGCCCTGCTGTAAGGGGGGAACATGGACTGCTGAAAGTCATCTTCATAACCTCTTTGGATCAGGTAATGTCAGCAGGAAAATATTTATAATTGTCCTCATTTCCTTGAGATCTCCTTTTCATCAGGTTTTTATTCTTTTTTTTGAGGCATAATACACTAATCTACTGAGTACCTATAAGGATCCATCAGAAAGACCAGTGTGGACAGGGCCGTGACTGTTAGTGTGTCAAATTCTTTCTAGAACAGCGTCCAAATTTCATCAATATACAGTATACACATCCAGAGGGTTCTCTTGGACAGCCCAATAAAAGTAAATGGAGCGAAAAAGTTCGTATTGTCAGAATGGTAAAAAGCATTTTTCTCCCTATCACTGTCAGTTTCAGCAGTGATCTGTAAATTGGTTAGGGAATCCGTTTCTTTCATGGGACAACCCATTTTAAGACAGTTATTTCCTATTCCTGGAGTACATGTCTGACTCCTGCGGACCAGACCACTGGGACCCCCAAAAATCAAGAGAATGAGGGATCACCAGTGGACTTACAGGCGGTCCCCTACTTAAGGACACCCGACTTACAGACAACTCATAGTTACAGACAGACCCCTCTGACCTCTGGTGAAGCTCTCTGGATGCTTTACTATAGTCCCAGATTGCAATAAACAGCTGTAAGGTGTCTGTAATGAAGTTTTATTGATAATCCTTGGTCCCATTACAGCAAAAAATGTTTAAGGGGACTGCCTGTATTCGCATGATGTTCAGCCAACACAATGGGACTGGAGTGAATACAGCACTGACTGCGAATGTATAACAGTGCTCCTTCCCCATCGATGGGTACTTATGAGATAACCCCTTGAAACCAAAATGTCAGGTTTCTTCTACAAATATCAACTCATTCAGGAGGTTGCCTTTGAATTGAGATTTCACTTCCATATCCTATTTTGAAAACTTCTTCCACTTTTAAAAGCGCATAATTGGTTTAAAAAAAGAATAGCTAATGTAATGAACTTGTATAATGTTTTATATGTAGCTCTAAGTTTAGCAACTTTGTTCCGCAAGTAGCTACATTCAATTTGGTAATGGATCAAAGTAGAAAATAACCCAAGCGTAGTGTCATCACTCCCTCTAGTGGTCATTAGTAAGAAAACAGCGAGCGGTAGGACAAGACAGTGTTAGTTGGTAGCATTTAAAGAACACGTTTTCACAAAAGTCATTAAGTAATTAAAGCCAATGTAACCACAATACTTCAATGTGTCTATCAGGTTCATAAAAAGAGACCCAAGTGTGAATTTGAGCATGTAAAAAGAGACCCAAATATGAGCATGTATTTTTTTCAAGAAACAATGCTAACACAGTCTGTGGTGTGAATAAGCCCCTACAGAAAATAAGTAATCAACATAGCTTAGGACTAGCAAATCCTCAAAAAGAAGTCTGACCTTTGGAATCATTCAGGTGCAGAGCTTTAAGGTATGAGAGCCCAACAATCTTATCAAACTCGTCTAACATATTCTGGAGACCAGTCTTTTCTGACAGGTTGTGACCTGAAACAAAAAGGGTCATAGGGAAAGCAATGACACGTCACCATCTGTGATTACGATACAGAGAAGGAGATTGACAGGATTAAGGGGAAATAGAACGCACCAGCAGCAAAGGCGTGACACGTGTCCAGGCACACGCCAATCCGGGACTTGTCATTGATGTGGTCAATGATTCCTCGCAGCTCCTCAAAGCGACCTCCAACTGTGCTGCCTTGACAGCTCATATTCTCCAACACTGGAGAGACGACAGAAAAAGAAAACAATAGTACGAAGACAAGAAAAACATATACAGAAAGATATAGAACATGCAGAAAGAAAGAAATTTGTAAAACATGCAGATAGAATATGGTTCAGTAAAGGGGTATTCCCAATTCAGAAAATTAATGTTATTGTTAATGTTATTTATGATTAAAAGTTATACAATTTTCCAATATAATTTCTATATCAATTGCTCATGGTTTTCTAGATCTCTGCTTGCTGTCCTTCTATATGGTTCAATCAAATTGCCGTCCTTCTATAGAATGTTTACTTCCAGTGGACAGAAATCTGACCATGATAACACAGGTGCGCGGCTCGGAATATCACAGAAAATTATCAGAGCTGTGTGATATAACGAGCTGTGCACCTGTGTAACCGCGGTCAGATTTCTGTCCACTTGAAGTAAACATAGAAGCTTTCTATAGAAGGAAAGCAAGCAGAGACCTAGAAAACCGTCAAGAATTGATACAGAAAGTATATAGGAAAACTATAAAACTATATTTCATCATAAAAACAATAACATTAATTTGCTGTAATGGGAATATCCCTTTAAGTCTTTGGTCCATTCCAACAAAAGAACTGTAGCACAAATTGCTATAAACAATCAGTAAAAAAAAGGTAAAAAAAATAAAAATCTGTTGCAGTAACTGGACCCAATTCACAAAACTAAATCTCGATAACAAAATTCCTTCCCAACACAATGAATTAAAAGGGGTTGTCTAGGACTCATAAGATGTAACCCCTTTAGGATAAAGGTTTACTGCCTTTCAATAAAAATAATTTTTTTTTTGCTCATAACATATCCAAGGATTTGTTCCTATTGTCATAATAAAAGATATGCAGATAATATTTAAAACAAAACAAAAAAAAACAAACAGTCTGCTTACCGACAGTAACCGCAGGAACTTGTGAGTGGGCACAATTTATGCCATCAGCAATGAGTTCCAGGCACTTACTGATTGGCATTTCACCAATATGGGATCCAGGGTGAATGTTGTATAGTGTAAGGCCCAGTTTCTGGCATCGGTTTAATTCTTCCACTAGCATAGCACGACTCTTCTGAAACACATCTTTAACCAAAATCCGACAATACAGCATGAACACTGAGAAAACAGAACATTTCAACTGTAGTCCTTTTAGCTATGCAGTACCTGGCTTAGGTGAGCCCAGATTCATAAGATACGGGCTATGTGGCAGAATATAACGAGACCCAAAGCCCAAATCGTCGCATGTTCTCCTGAACTTCTCAGCGACCTCTTCATCCAGGGGTTTACTGTTCCAGCTTCTCTGTGACCTCAGAAACAGACCAAATGCTTTGGCACCAATCCGTTTGGCCTCTAGTGCTGCGTTCCATAGTCCCCCTGTGCCCTCATAAAAAACTCTGATGAGTTCTGATATCATATCAACTGTTAATTATTCTATTCTATGTATGTACTCCCACATACCTTGAATGGACACATGTGCTCCTACAAACTTGTGAGAGCCCACACTGGGGTGGAGAGGTCTAGGTGCTGTTTCAGATACATCCTCTTCTTCCTTTACTTTCTTGGTGTTTTTTGGTTTCTTCACAATTTTTTTCTTTGTATTGTATGTTTCGTTTTGAAACTCCTCTAAATAAGAAATCATTACACAAAAATCTTACAGTGGATCCTGTACAAATTGTGGTGTACAATCTCTCCTTAAAGGAAATCTACCACCAAAATCAAGTGTGATGAACTAGGGACACTTACTCAGGGGCGTAACTTGAGGGGGTGCAGAGGTCGCACCAGGGCCCAAGAGGTTTAGGGGGCCCTTATGGTGTTACTTTCCCATATGAGAAGACTGGTACTATAAACCACACATTATAGTCGGGGGCCAGGCACAGACTTTGCACTGGACCCATCAGCTTCTAGTTACGCCACTCCACTTACTCATTGACCCAGACACAGTGACTGTGGTAATCTGCTTATATTTGTTATTCATGGTCTGCTTCCTTCTAAAATCAACTTATTAAATTATGCTAATGAGGCAGAATAGTTACCAGAGCCCCTCAGTGCTGCAGATTCACATCTGTCTTTTCCGCTGCTCCCTCAGCACTTCACCCCACCCTCTGCCTTATCTAATCTCACAGAGGGACTCTAGTAACACGCCAGAGCCATTCAGGCTTATTAGCATAATAATACAATTTAGTATTACAAGGAAGGAGGCAGATAACAAATATAGGAAGATTACAACAGTCACTGTTCCTGGATCTATGAGTACTGTATGTACTCGTGTATAAGCCGAGTTTTTCAGCACAAAAAAATGTGCTGAAAAACCTCACCTCGGCTTATACACAAGTCAATAAAAAAAAAACAAACTTACATACTCGCTTTCCAGCGCCCAGATGCTCGTCACGGCTCCTCTTCGGTCCTCTCTCTGCTATATTAACCACCAGAGACGCTTCCCAGCGTCTCTGCCGGCTAATAGAGCAGATAGAGAAATTTTTGTTACACTGTGGGTGTGTACAAAGACACAAAAGTTGTGCACAAAGGCCAACACACTCAAGTAATGAGCTGGAAACAAATGAGAAAAGAGCAAGTGTGTATAGGCTACAAAATCAAAAAACTTTATTCCAATCAACAAAAATACAAAAAAGTCCAACATAAATGTTTTAAAACCACTTAAAAAGTGTACAGGTACACATATATACAAAGAACAGAGTGGGTCCGAGCCAATACCAAGGGCCCACTCACAGCCACAGATGCATGCACAGCACAGCGGTATAGACAATGGCCTCCCTCAAGATGTACACAACAGTTCAAGTATAGGTGCCCAAATGAGGTCCTATAGAATGTGTAACTGTCAGGCCTCCAGAATAAACAACAACGTGATAACATCAAGGTAAGTATAAATAAATCAAGGTCACATGTATGCAAGAAATGGAAGGTCCAGAGAACCTGGCATAGGGCACAGAAAAAAGGCACATTGAGTAGCAGTTTAAACTGAGGTAAATGGAGGCAATGCTGGCTAATGAACCTGTGGCTGAAGGCACCCCACGCGTTACGTCGCCTACTCGCGACTTCCTCAGGGGTAAGATATATAAATAGAGCAGATAGAAGACCGAAGAGGAGCTGTGATGAGGATCGGGAAACAGTATCCGGCCCCATATAAATATATCACCCCCCAGAATAACAGAGTACGGTCCCCAATATAAATATATACAGCCCCCCAGAATAAACAGAATACGGCCCCCCATATAAAATATACACCCCCCAGAATAAACAGAGTACGGTCCCCCATATAAATATATGCAAGCCCTCCCCCAGAATAAACGAGTACGGTCCCCATATAAATATATGCAGCCCTCCCCCAGAATAAACAGATACGCCCCCCCCACCATATTAAATATACAGCTCACAGAATAAAACAGATACGCCCCCCCCCCCATATAAATATATACAGCTCCACAGAATAAACAGAATACGCCCCCCCCCATATAAATATACAGCCCCCCCAGAATAAACAGAATACGGCCCCCCATATAAATATATACAGCCCCCCCCCCCAGAATAAACAGCATCTGGCCCCCAATATAAATATATACAGCCCCCCCCCAGTGTAATAGAATTTGGCCCCTCATATAAATATATACAGTCCCCAGAATAAACGGAATCTGGCCCCCCATATAAATATACAGCCCCCCCCCCCCCCCCCCCCCCCCCCCCCCCCCAGAAAAATTGGATCTGGCCTTTATAAATGTACACTGGCCTCATATAAGCAATACAGAAGATATACTAGTACCACTACAACAACCCCCCCCCCCCCCCCCCCGTTACAGGAGAATCGCCCCCTAATATATATATGGCCACATTTAATTGATTGGACAGTAAAATAATAAAACTTCTACTTACCCCGGGCCGGGTGGTCCCACGGCGCGCGGCCTCCCGTGTCTTCAGGACGCCTCTTTTGGAGCCGCGGCTTGCTGAGTGGACACGCGGCGCTTACAAATCAGCAGCCGTGTGTCACTGCACTGTACGGAGCGACGGCCAGCAGCCGGAAGGCGCTGTGTCGCACAGCATGTAAATCGCACCTGTTTCTTAAAGAGACAGTGCGATTTACGGGGAGGGCGATCGGGCGCCGAGCGGCCCCGAATCGTCCGCATTGGAGCGGCCAAAACCGCGCTATAATTCCAGTAGACATATATATATAATGAAGGGATGTGTTATATGTGGGGTAGCGTGCGATCAGTTGTGTTGTGAGGGGTATATATTATTTAGGAGCACAGTGTTGTTATCCAGGAGACTTCATACTGTAAGTGACTGTGGTATTTTTAGGGACGCTGGGTGGAGATGCTGCACGGAGCTGAAGATATCTGGCCGTGAATTGAGCAGTGATACGTCATGGATTGGAGAACCCGGAAAAAAGTTCTACTGATGGAAGAGATTGTCATCTATAAGGTACTAGATGCCACTAATGACTCTCAGATCCTGTAGTCAGTCACACAGTGTCAGGGAGCTGTCTGTAGGGTTGTTACTTGTTAGTAAAGTTTTCAGCATTTACTTAACAGGGAGCATTGGGGTCAGCATTTTAATATTCGCCTCAGGCAGCAAATATGCTAGAATCGGCCGCGGCCCCTCCTCCCTCCATAGAGAATAGCGGCGCACGGCCGCACACACGCCAAAAGATAGAGCATGCTCTATCTTTTTGCGGTGTGCGGGCCGGATCGGTGCCACACATGTGTGGCACCGCATCTGCACCGCGCCGCTATTGCCGTCTATGGGGACGTACATGCGGCCGCATGTACGTCCCCGCAGACGGCCATGTGAATGTGCCCTAAAACACTACCTCCAGAAAGGACATTCTGTACAGTGGCGTATAAACAGGGGTAGCAGCCATAGCAGGTGCTATGGGGCCCTTAGTGTCAGGGGGGGCCTCGAGACCCAATCAAACACACTAAAGAAAGGAGGATGTGCACCATAATATAAATATTATGCTGCACATTGTACACCGCTGAAAAACCTCACCTCGGCTTATACACAAGTCAATAAAAAAAAAAACTTACATACAGTACTCGCTTTCCAGCGCCCAGATGCTCGTCACGGCTCTTCTTCGGTCCTCTGTCTGCTATATTAACCACCAGAGACGCTTCCCATCGTCTCTGCCGGCTAATAGAGCAGATAGAAGACCGAAGAGGAGCTGTGATGAGGATCGGGAGCCGTGACAAGCATCGGGGTGCCGGAGGGTGAGTATGTAAGTTTGTTTTTTTTTTACGTGCTGGGCGGGCTGGTTGCATACTACAGGGGCTGATCAAAGAATCGGTTTGGGACATTTTCTTGAAAAGTACAAAGAAAATAAAAAATTATGTAGACTTAAAGAAGACCCATGTAAGTTATAAGTCACTACTAATACCCCATCAAGTAATACGTTATATGTAAAACAAGGGCTCTGCCAGCAATTCAATTACTGCCTGTACTGGGGAATGGGTTAAATTCTCTTTTGTGACAAAAATTATTAGTGTCATCTGTGAGGCTCACCCGTTTCAGGTTTCGTATCAGTAGCAGTGTCTGTATCCGGCTTCTGGACTTTCTTTGTAGATACTTTACTCTTAGATTTTTGCTTCTTGTCAGGATCTGATTCTATGTTTTCTAGAAGCAAGGTCAAAATATTAGCCAGTAACTCATACAGCTAGGTATAAAAATTTGGAGAAGAGGAGTCCTTTTCTTACTAATGGGTGGAGCAGCAGTTCAAGTATGCATCCTCCATAGTATGGCAGTGTCAGAAATTGCTGAGCACAACACTTGGCTATCGATGGCACTCCCATTCACTTGTTGTAGCTGAGTACTGAGATGAGCAGCAGGATTCATGCCCTTCCTACCCCTCCACTCATCAGTGAGAATGTGGCCCCCCGTTTACTGGCTTGGTGGGGATCATGTGTATAGGGGATAGTTTACCTCTTTATTCTGTTGCCGTCTTGCACATTAATATTAGGATTCTCTAACTGCTAAAGGGAAAGATACATTCTATAGTTGCACAGTAATTTAACCCCTTAAGGACGCAGCCATTTTGTAGCTTAAGGCTCAGTCCCATTTTTTGTATTCTGACTTGCGTCTCTTTATATGGTTATAACTTTTGAACTCTGTTACTTATCTAAACGATTCTGAGATAGTTTTTTCCCCCACATGTTGTACTTCATTTTAGTGGTAAATTTTGGCTGATAAGTTTTGCGTTTATTTACAAAAAAAAAAAAAATATATATGAATTTTTTGAAAAATTTGCCATTTTCGAAATTCGAAATCATTGCAGGCACAAAAAAATGTGTTGAAAAACCTCACCTCGGCTTATACACAAGTCAATAAAAAAAACAAACTTACATACTCGATCTCCAGCGCCCAGATGCTCGTCACGGCTCCTCTTCGGTCTTCTCTCTGCTATATTAACCACCAGAGACGCTTCCCAGACCGAAGAGGAGCCGTGATGAGGATCGGGAGCCGCGACAAGCATCAGGGTGCCGGAGGGTGAGTATGTATGTTTGTTTTTTGTTTTTTTTAGGCAGATAGATTTACCACCAAAATAACTTGCTGAATAACATTTCCCATATGTCTATTTTACATTTTCATCATTTTTAAAATGTCTGGATAATTTATTTTGATGTCACGCGGCTTACAAATAGATTATCGATTTTGCGTATTTTCAGAATTTACTATTTTGGGGATAAATACTGTTTTAAATTAAATTTTACATATTTAGCATTAAAACCCCTATATAATCAACCCATTCAAATCCGCACTCCTCAAACTATCAGAAACCGCTTTTAGGAAGATTTTTAACCCCTTGAGATCTTCATAGCAATTGAATCAAAATGACGGTGAAATTTAGAATGGTCAAATTTTGTCGGTTAAACGTTCATTTAGCCCTAGAATTTACATATTTCCAAAAGATAAAAAGAGAAAACCCACCATACAATTTGTTCTGCAATTCCTCCCGAGTACAGAGACCCCCCCTCATGTGGCCGTTACTTGTTTTATGGGCGCACAGCAAGATGTAGAAGAGAGGTAGCACCCTGCAGCTGCCAGTATTTTAGTTTCCTCATTGGCCCCTTTTGAAGGCTATAAAATTTTTGCTTTTTCGTTATTGGGGCCATGTGATGGCATTTTTTTGCGGGATGAAATGCTTTTTCCAGTGCTACCATTTTGGGTTTGGTATGCGGGATGAAATGCTTTTTCCAGTGCTACCATTTTGGGTTTGGTATCCCTTATTGTTGAAAATTTAGGAACTTTTTTTTGAGGTCACAAGTAGAAAAGCATCAATTCTGTACTGGATTCTTTCCTTTTTTTTTCATGTTCACCGTAAAGCCTAATAATCATGTTATCCTTATTCTATGGGTCCATACCAGACATGAATATTTTTTCTTATTTTTTTACTAAATTTGCCAAATAAAACCCTAATGTGGGGGGGAATCTATCATTTTTGGATTGCCATCTTCCAAGTGGCATAACATTTTTACTTTTTTGGCTACAGAGCTGGTTGATGGCTTGTTTTTTAAGCGTTATATGTCTCTTTATATGTTTTGGGGCTTACGGGCATTTTTAGTGATTTATAAACATTTTTTTTATTGAAAAACTTTTTTTTTTTTTTTTACTGATGTATTGCAGGGTATTAGCTGTGTCAGCCTATGCACAGCCTATGCTTGTCTTTGCCAATCTTGACATACTAGGGCAGTGATGGCGAACCTATGGCACTAGTGCCAGAGGTGGCACTCAGAGCCCTTTCTGTGGGCACTCAGGCCATAAGCCTAGGACAGAGTTCACCAAACAGGACAAAATCAATTAAATCTTCCTGCAGTCCTAGGCAACTTATGAGATGCTGCGCTCAGCGCTATTTTACAGCGACACTTCATTGACTGTTTGGAACTGCTTGAAAAGTGAGACGGTGTTAAAAGAAGTGCATTATCTTTGGAGGTCCTCCTGCTGGACCCACCATTCTTCCTAAACAGAGACACCCTGGAGAGAAGCTACAATGATAGTCTGAATTTGCCCACCTTCTTTCAACTGTATTGGTGGGATCAGGCGGCCGATACAATTAAAGAAGTGGAAGAACAGGTAGCAATAAGTTACTGCTTAAAATGGCACATTGGCACATCAGGGTAAATAAGTGGATTTTGGTTGTAGTTTGGGCACTCGGTCTCTAAAAGGTTCGCCATCACTGTACTAGGGGATCACCTAAGAAAAGAGAATTACATAAAGCAGCCCGGAGCATAGGGAAAAGATGTCCGTAGCTCCAGGCTGGCAATTATCTACGCCTCTCGCAGGATGTCACCTTCCTCTCCAACATGGGAGAGGGAGGTGCGAGAGGCATGAATAATTAGCCGCCCAGAGCACTGGAATTCTAATCCCCATGCTCCGGACTGCTTTTTATAAGTCTTTTTTTTTTAGGTCATGTCTGGCGTGTCAAGATTAGCGGAGACAAGCGCCGGGGATCAAGATGAAGAGGAGCATAGGCCAGTATTTTCAGTGGGGTTTTTTTACATTTTCCGATGGGTAGATTTCCATTAAGTAAAAATAGATTATACAGATTTACTTAACATAAAAATTACTAATAACAAATATTGGAGTATTCATTATATAATTTACATTCTGCACTTTTAGCAGTTTTCTTCTTGAAATGCAACTTTGACTACTCTCTGAGCTGCTGGGTGCAGACATAGCTGCTATGACTCTGCTCCTGCTTACTACCCCTCATCCTGCATGGACCTCCAATCTCACTGGATACCAACAAAATTTACCACAAAATCACAAAAAGGGAGAGGAGAAAGAAGCACTTTTCTCTAAACAAGGTTTTATAATTTCACTTATACTTTGAATATTGAGAAAGTTTGCTGGAAAGTAAGTGACCATTTAATTTGTTCCATAATCATACCATCTTTTCTCTTTCTCCTCTTCACTTTTTCACCATCAGGTACTTCTTTCTTGAGCGCTTGGGAAGCCATGGAACCATCTTTCCCATCCATAATCTGCGACTGATCTGAAAACAATGACATTTTTCAGTGGTGGTAAATGGAAAAAACCTAGAAGGCTCACTATTTGTATGCACAACCATGATTACTCTGACATAATCAGAGCTGTCAGTAAGCCACACCTCCGACTCAGACTCCTTAATTTACCGAACTTCGACTCCAGCTCCACCAAAATGGTCAAAGACTCCACCGTCCTGGACAGTGGACTCCAGTATCATTGTCTGCTCATTTAGTTTATTTTCTGAATGCAGTATTTGGTGGGATGGCATTAATGCTGTACTGTGCCTTCCAAGAAAGGAATCGTAAGGAGACCTCCTGCAGGGGTTTGAATGGAGATGATTGAAGAGCCTCCAGAACTAGATGCAGGTCCCAAGGTATCTGGCCTTTTCTTTGGCCCCTCTTAGTCCTGGACTTTAAGGGAACCAGTCATCAGGAAGGTCACTTTTACATAATAACAGGTTCCAATAGCCTCTAGCACAGTGATGGTGAACGTTCTAGGGACCGAGTTCCTAAACTACAACCAAAATCCACTTATTTACTGTGAAGTGCCAACATGGCATTTTAAGCAGTAATTATTGCTACCTATTCTTCCTCATCATTCAATTGACCCCCTGAGGCCATTAATACAGTTTAAAGAAGGAAGGCAAATTCAGACTCGTTGTAGTTTCTCTCCAGGGTCTCTCTGTAGGAGAAGAATGGTGGATCCAGCAGGAGGACCTCGAAAGACATTGCAGTTCTGTCAATACCTTCTCGCTTTTCCCGCAGTTCCAAACAGCTAATGAAATGTCGCTTTAAAACAGCGCTGAGAGCAGCATCTCCTAAGTTGTCTGGGACTGCAGGTGGATTTGTTCCTATTTGGTGAACTCGGTCCTGGAGCGATGGTCTGAGTGCCCACAGAAATGGCTCTGAGTGCCACCTCTGGCACCAGTGCCATATGTTCGCCACCACTGCTCTAGAATGTTGATTCATAAAATGCCTTTAAAATGCATCTGAATAATTCCACTGCTTTTTAAAAGTTCTTAAAGCTTACTTACCCGGCTCAGTGTGCCCGCCGTGTGAGGCAAGTCCTGAGGTGGGGGTCGGATGAGCCATCTTCTCCATAATGTCACCAACACAAGCAAACTGTCCCCTTTCCCTAGGACTCCACACGCTGGTGGCAGAGTGCCAGGTAAGAATAAGGAAAAGATTAAAAAAAGTAGTGGAATTATTGCAAGACAAGGCACTATTGGAACCTGTCATCATGTAAAAATGACCTTCCAGATAACAGTAACTTGTAAAGGAAACCTGTCATCAGCAGACATGTGTTGGCATTAATTTACAACAGTCTGTAATCCGACGTTTTATTGTAACACTCACAGTAGTCCGGTTTCTCCTCTTTATTCCGTGTCCGGGATTTTCTTGCAGGTTCCTTTTTCATAGTTTTTTGCTTTTGAGGTTCTAAACGGTCATCTGAACCAGGATTTTCTGTGTAATAAAAATACTGTATATGTAAATTATTATGACACATTTACAGAAGACCATCTCCTAAATTTACAGGCAGTCCCCGGGTTACATACAAAATAGGTTCTGTAGGTTTGTTCTTAAGTTGAATTTGTATGCAAGTCGTAACTGTATATTTTATCATTGTAACCCCAGCCAAATTTATTTTGGTCTCTGTGACAATTGGATTTTAAAAATGTCCTCACCCTGGCTAATGGAGAGGACATAATGATCAAGCACATTTAGTTCAAGTAATATGCAGTCACGGAAAAGAACCAACTAGGGATGTGAGCAATGCTTAATCATAGTTTTTTTTTTATTAATACCTTAATGATGCGGCGTTTAAAGGCTCTAATGACCAGGTATTTTTAGTGAATTTTTGTATGTAGCGGTTTAAGGGCCTGTAACTGGGACATCTATACACTCACCGGCCACTTTATTAGGTACACCATGCTAGTAACGGGTTGGACCCCCTTTTGCCTTCAGAACTGCCTCAATTCTTCGTGGCATAGATTCAACAATTTTGCCTTCAGAACTGCCTCAATTCTTCGTGGCATAGATTCAACAAAGTGCTGGAAGCTCCTCAGAGATTTTGGTCCATATTGACATGATGGCACTCAGAGATTTTGGTCCATATTGACATGATGGCATCACACAGTTGCCGCAGATTTGTCAGCTGCACATCCATGATGCGAATCTCCCGTTCCACCACATCCCAAAGATGCTCTATTGGAGTGAGATCTGGTGACTGTGGAGGCCATTTGAGTACAGTGAACTCATTGCTCATTGTCATGTTCAAGAAACCAGTCTGAGATGATTCCAGCTTTATGACATGGCGCATTATTCTGCTGAAAGTAGCCATCAGATGTTGGGTACATTGTGGTCATAAAGGGATGGGCATGGAAAGCAACATTATCAGGTAGGCTGTGGCGTTGCAACGATGCTAATTGGTAACAGGGGCCCAAAGAGTGCAAGAAAATATTCCCAACCATGACACCACCACGACCAGCCTGAACCGTTGATACAAGGCAGGATGGTCCATGCTTTCATGTTGTTGACGCCAAATTCTGACCCTACCATCCGAATGTCGCAGCAGAAAATCGAGACTCATCAGACCAGGCAAGGTTCAATCTTCTACTGTCCAATTCGATGAGCTTGGCAATTGTGCCTCAGTTTCCTTTTCTTAGCTGAAAGGAGTGGCACCCGGTTTGGTCTTCTGCTGCTGTAGCCCATCTGCCTCAAAGTTCGAGGTCCTGTGCGTTCAGAGATGCTCTTTGCCTACCTTGGTTGTAAGGGTGCGGATTGAGTCACTGTTGCCTTTCTATCAGCTGAACCAGTCTGCCCATTCTCCTTGACTCTGGCATCAACAAGGCATTTCTGCCCACAGAACTGGCTCACTGGATGTTTTTCTTTTTTCGGACCATTCTCTGTAAACCCTAGAGATGGTTGTGCGTGAAAATCCCAGTAGATCAGCAGTTTCTGAAATACTCAGACCAGCCTTCTGGCACCAACAACCATGCCACGTTCAAAGGCACTCAAATCACCTTCTTCCCATACTGATGCTCAGTTGAACTGCAGGAGATGTCTTGACCATGTCTACAGCCTAAATGCCCTGAGTGCCGCAGTGATTGGGTGATTAGAAATTAAGTTAACGAGCAGTTGGACACAGAGGAGAGATGAGGGCGGCACAGTGAAATGGATTCAAATCCAGGTGGGTGCAAGCTCTTTGGGCCTGACTCAGGGCACCAGAAGGATCCAAAAGAAATGGGGAGAGCAGCACTCCGTGTTGAGTAGGGTTTATTCAAGCACCAGTGGCAAAGACATGCAACGTTTCGGCTAGCTCAATGAAGCCATTTCAAGCAATTGCTTTAAATGGTACATTGAGCTAGCCGAAACGTTGCATGTCTTGCCACTGGTGTTGAATAAACACTACTCAACACGGAGTGCTGCTCTCCTGTATTTCTTTGGAGGAGCAGTTGGACAGGTGTACCTAAAAAAGTGGGCGGTGAGTGTATATCCCCAGTTAAAGGGGGAAAAACACCCCCTTTGAGGGCTTATGAAGATCACTGCAGTACTGGGTCTGATCAGACCCAGCAGCCTGATTAAACCTCTTTAGACTCCGGGTCACGGACCTCCAAGTCTATGGAGCAGCGGCCGTGCCGGCTCTGCTCCTCTATGTAAGGAGTGGAGAAGGGAGCGGTGATTAACTACTCCTAGGTCTCCATGTGTCTCCGAAACCCAGAGTTGCAGTCCTGCTCCTAGCGCACGCGGAGAACAGTAGAATACTTCAACGTTAAAGACCTGCGCCTGCTGACGTCTAAGTCAGCGGGTGGCCAGAAAGAAGTTAAAGAGGTCCTGTCACCCTGTGTGTCGGCACGCCCCGTAATGAATAAGCCCGACTGCCAGCGCCCGGATACACAATCCGACCTTTATTTAGTAAGAAGTCGGATCGTGTAAATCAATTTACTGCACAAAATTAAAATAAAAATGGTAGGGAGAAAGGGCTGGGGGGAGGATTATGGGGGCACATTTGGTGGGTGGGTTTTCCAGGCGACAGTCCTATTTAAGTATTTATTGAGGAAAACAACAGTTCGCACAGGGTTCCCATGCTTGTGGTAGTGAAGGGTTCTAGAAGTCACATTCTCATACCGTGTTTCTTTGTCGTTCTTTTCACTTTACTACCACCTAAGAGCTTACTTAGCTCTCTGAGCAGTGGAGCCTCTTGCTTTTCTTGTCCATCCCTATATTTATGTAAGCGTTAAGAGCAAAAAGCTAAAACTTATAAACTCAATATCCATCTTTGGGAAAATATCCTTTTAGAAAATTCATACTTTAATGAATGAGAAGTGCCAGGATTACTTATGGCCAAGGCGTACAGCTGAGTACACCAATTATGGCAGTCATTTATAAAAAAATATTAATTTTATGTATATTGTGCACAGATTACGCGCAGCGTTGCACAGACCTTGCCAAAATGGTCTTTACTACTTGAGCACCTGATTCTCTCAGCTGAGTGACATGTATTTACTAAATATAGTCTGACCTGGCTACAGAAACACTGGGGGACACATTCATGGGTTGTATGTCAGTTTTCAGGTGTACAAGCCGTGAAATTGTCGCAAAAAGCCAGGCATTGTGACTACAATCCCCTTTACGCCAGCTCCGCGCAAGGGAGGTAGAGGGGCATAAAGTGGACCCAGCCGCGGAGTGTGGGCTGAATGGTTGCTAGTTAATAGTGCAAATTTACATCAAGCAGGGCCTGCCATAGATTTGTATGCTGCAAGATACCTCAGTGGGCTGAATCATCTTGATGTATACCGAGGCACTTGAGACATGATAAATGACCCCCCATTGGGGTGTAGAGGTTACATCATCTTGCAGCAAAGTAAACACATGGGCACAGTCTACCGGATTTATCCGGGGAGTATGGAGATCTGTAGTCTTGAAATCTGTTGCGTACAAGAGGTGGGAAAAAAAGGGGGTTTCGCCAGTGGCTATTTCTGTATTAACAGATAATAAATAGTAGGAGAAAGAGACACCACAAACACTACAGAGGACATCATACTGCCATTCTGGCTAGTCAACAACTGACTTGAGGGCCAGGGGAAAAGGATGCCTGAGCAGAGCAAAAATGTAACAGTATAATGGAAAACCCATTTATTAAAGTCAATCAATGAGAGAGAAGTGATGAGATCTACTGCGTTTAAACATTACAACTCTTCCAGAAAAACAATCCCTCATACAATTGCCAGAAAAAAAAAATTAAATAAAGTGCTTAAGCTCTTGAAATGCTACAACATTGAGGTCGCATTCACAATTATTTTATAAAGTCGAAAAATTTTTGTGCAACCGCTAATCTAGTACAGCAGTAGAACAGTGGAGGAAACCTGTGTTGTGCAAAAACTTTGCATTCTTTGAAGCAAATGCGCCAAAATATAAAATTGTTACTTTTTTTTTTTAAAGGACAACATCTGGTTCCAAAAATAAAATGAAATTAATAACAACACAGGAAATACAATTGCAGTGAACTGTGCTGGGAAGTGAAAAGTCAAAAATATTTGCTCAAGTCGACCAGCCTAAACCGTCATTTCACTAAAGGCTGAACAGGACAGTGATGAAGTGGTTAAATTAAAGTGACCACAAGGCAGGTAACAAACCACAACTCAGTTAAAGGAATCTACCACAGTTTATGGGTGGTAGACTTTCCTATAATGTATGCTCGATACCTAGGGGTGCATCTACGCATTCAGTTTTTCAGATGCAGTTTTTGATGCCCAAATCAGGAGGGAGTAAAAATTTGACTAGGAGCAGCACTTCTTAATGAGAAGTTATCACTCATTATGGTCCACACCTGCTTTTGGCTTCAAAAACCGCATTTGAAAACCTGAACTTGTGGCAGCACTCTAGGGGCTGATGAGCCTGTTTTCCGCTAGATCCTGAGCCTCCTGTGATGCAGAGAAGGTTCTAAAATATGCTAATGCCCGAGGCACCACCCCAAGGTTGACACGATGAATTGCATTTTTGGCTGCGTTTCATGGCATTCCAAACGCTTGAAACGTGCTTCTTATATGCGGAGGTTACATTGCATTTTAGCAAATGCAGATGAAACACAGTGGGGGCGAATTTACATTACCCGGTCCGGTCGACGATCCAGCGGCGCGTTCTCAGTCGGGATTCGAGTCTTCCGGCGATTCACTAAGGTAGTGCGCCCGATGTCCACCAAGTGTCGCTGCTGAGTGAAGTCCGTCGGAGTTCACCATTTGTTGCTGGGTGGAGGTAGGTAAGCGTGTGTCAAGCAACACTTTTTTAAAAAAATTCCACGGTTTTTCCGAATACGTCGTGTTTTCCGACGGCCACGGCCCCGATGCGCCCACAATCCGATCGCTGTCGCCAAAAACCTGGGGCAATTCGGCGCAAATGGAAAAAATTGGAAAACGACGAAAGAAAGCGATTCGCGCCCTTAGTAAATGACCCCCAATGTAACCTAAGCATGTGATCAAGGCTGAAGCCTATGGATGCCAACAAAGATAAAAAAAAAGGTCACGTACCGTGTAAAATCGCCTCATGTTCACTCTACTAAATTTATACACCCCCGGTAATTAATATTTACCCCTCCCACTCCTCGCTCTGGCCAGAATGCCCGGGATGCATCCAGCTGTTCTGCAAATCTTGCACATGGATCGCTTGGCCAGCCGCACTGGAAACCTTCAAGCTTCGTGTAGAAAAAAACAGACGGATGAAGGCCTCCAAAACGCAAAAGGCAGGGCTTAACCAAATCGCATATGCGTTGCAACTGAGAACGCATGGTATCAGCCAAGCACACCCCCCACTTGGGAAGAGGCCCTCATGATCTAGCCGAAAGTCATTCTCGGGTAACGAGCATACATATAGTAAAGTCTACACTGATAATCTGGTGGTACATGTCCTTAAAACCGTTTACCAACCATGTCACGTATTAATAAATCAATGCCGCCTGCGTGGGTATGGAGAGGACTCATGGGCTGATCCCTCTTCATACAAGGTGGCCGTTTGATGGATATTTCAGCAAACACCATGTAACACCCGCAGTCGGTGCTGGTACAGATCCGGGTGTCAACCCTATAATGCCTCCGGGGCTTTTGCAGAGGCATTGTAAATCCTGGGCCTCATGGACGCCGCCATTTAATAAGGCATTGGGGGGTGGCGATGGTTGCCATGACCGCCGTGGTCTCGGAAGACAGCCTTCGGGTTGGTTTAACCTATTCATTCCATGTGCGATATTAAAAATTCATAAAAGTGATCAGAAGGCTGCACAGATCTACCATAGAAGCATTCAAAACAACATCCAAGTCGTAAAAAATGACACCACTCGCAGCTCTGTACAAGAAGTATAAAAAGTAATTAACGCCAGAGGATGGCAAATTTTTTGTTTGTGCAAGGGTTTTAATTTTTTGTTAATGTATGAAACATAAAACCTATACAAATCTGTTATACCCGTTGATCGTACCGACCAAAGAATAAAGTGGACCTGTCATTTGAGGTGCACAGTGAAAGCGTAAAAACCAGACCAAAAGATTACTGTTTGCAAATGCGTTTTTTCATAATTTTAAAATGCATTTGGAATTTTTTTTCCCCCTCTTCCCAGTACAAGGCAGGTAATTTATATACTGTAGTATCAAGTGAATTTTGTTACGCAAAAAAACAAGCCATCACATAGCTTTTAACCGCAAAATATGAAAAAAAGTTATGCATTTTGAAGGTGGGGAGTAAAAATTGAAAACTCAAAATGAAAAAGGGCCTTGGCGTTAAGGGGTTAAATATGGGATGCACATTTGCAAATCAACCTTCTACATTATAGACTCAGTAGGTAAAGTCCTTTGGGAGCAATGACCTTTATTTGGGAGCCTTAACACTACTGTGCTTGATTCTACACATACCAAATTACCAGTCAGGGGAAAGCAGCTACAAAACCAAACTGCATTGCAATGTACATATAATATATATATATATAATCTAACATAGAACTAGACACGTGAACACGTTACACGTCTGTTGTCAGCAACGTCACGGTTACAGTAGGGCGGGCCGCGCGTTCCCCGTCCACATCACAGACACAGCCGATAAGCTCGCCCCATCCGAACTGCAGAGGTCAAAACTGTATTTAAACGTTCTATAAACTGCAGCCGTTACCCCGGAGCTGCCTCTAATTCCGCTTTCACAGCAAAAGAAAAAAAAAAGGCTTCTTAAAAAATGGCCGCTTACTACATAAGCCATAGACAGAATGCAAAGAAACAAGAAGCATTTCCCTCTATCTAATGGACAGTGTAATAGTGCAATCCCCATAACTTGTGGAAGCTCTTAGAGTTACTTCAGCAGAAGGAAACTTACAGGTCACAGGTTTATGAATGTGGCTTTATAAAAGGAACTTTGGTCATTAAGCTTCTGCATACACAAACAGACTAGAGTTACCGAGTGTGTGGCGCCCTCTATGCGGCCCTGAAGACTATAGCAGGGCTGTGTGATTCTTATGGCATCGTAATAATGCAGCTTTTTAAAATAATGTCTGTCCATTAGTGATGGGTCTGGCAGGGACTGTTTAGCAGGCTCAGTTAAAAGATGCCGGCTCCCTGGCTCTAACAGTCCCATGAATTGTATTTTTGGTGAGTCAAACCCCTTTCCACACACTTCACAAACCAATTTTGTGTGTACCTGATTGTTAACGAGCGATCTGTCACACGTGGCGCTTTGTACCCGTTTTTCAAAACGCATCCGGTTTTCCAGTATCTTGATTAAAACCGGTCAAAAACGCATGAATTTTTTACGAATTGCTAAAAACGTTTCAAACCGCCACGGGTGCCACGGCCTAAGGCCGGCAGCACACATGATGTTTTGGGGCAGTTCGTAAGCAGTCCTTTAAAAAACATCCATTTTTTTTTTCAGCTTTTGACTGTGTTTCCCCAATACCATATTATCATAATTGGGGAAAAATGGACAAAAACTGTAAAAATGGCTGGCTTAAACGAACTACTTAAAACAGCCCAAAAACGGGTTCACAAACACCACATGTGCGACGGCCTTAGGGTGAAGACCACATGGCGTTTTTGGGCCGTTTTTACTAAGTGCGTTTCAGATCGTAAAAAAGCATCCGTTTTTTAAAAGTTGCGTTTTTTTAAAAACTGATGCGTTTTTAACGCATGCGTTTTTGACATCTAAAACGCACTTAGTAAAAACGGCCAAAAACGCCATGTGTGTCTCACCCTTAGGGTGGTAGCACGGGCATTGAACCCGGTTTTAGGCTGTTGATAAGTAGTCCGTTAAAAATGCATCTGTTTTGACTGTTAAGATAATTGGAAAAACTGTAAAAACTGCATGCATTTTTAAGGAGGTGCTTAAAACGGCCTAAAAATGCGTTAAAAACTACGTTTGCTGCAACCTTGGTCACGTTGACAGTTGTGTTATGGTTGAATTTGTGGCATATCGCAGCAAAGACTAGGGTGAAGACACAGTGCCGTTTTTGGGCCGTTTTTAGTTAGTGCGTTCATCTAAACTAAAATGGCTAAAACGCCACATGGGTCTTTGCTGCGATATGCCACAATCAACCATAACACCACGTGTAAACGCGACCTAAGGGTGCCACTTGCGTTGAAGCGACGTCAGAGTTTGATCAGGGTGCGATCAGGGTTTGTTCAGTAAAAAACTGACATTTTGCATCAGAGGCAAATTTCAGTTTCCACAGAGTTGGTTCATGTCTCAGTTTTTCAGCGTGTTTTCATGCAATTTCAATGGTTTTTCATGCGTGAAAAGACTCAGGACTGAGGCTCTATTTTTCTGACAATTGTGCGTGAAAAACGCATTGTTCTGCTGTGTCTCGGTGCAATGCGTGTTTTGATGCGTCTCCATAGCTGTATGGTGCGTTTGGTGTGCAAAAGCCAGGATTCACATAGGTCAGTGTGCAATGCAAGTTTGCACGTCAAAAAGCACGCGCAGAAAAATGTCGTGAACAACGCCAAGTGGAGGGGCCTTACCGTAACACACCGTGATAGGTGCTAGGCATTGGCTTGCAACGATGCTCAATTGGTACCAAGGGGCCCAAAGAGTGCCAAGAAAATATTCCCCACACCATGACCAGCCTGAACCGTTGATACAAGGCAGGATGGATCCATGCTTTCATGTTGTTGACGCCAAATTCTGACCCTACCATCCGAATGTTGCAGCAGAAATCGAGACTCGTCAGACCAGGCAACGTTTTTCCAATCTTCTACTGTCCAATTTCGATGAGCTTGTACAAATTGTAGCCTCAGTTTCCTGCTCTTAGCTGAAAGGAGTGGCACCCGGTGTGGTCTTCTGCTGCTGTAGCCTTTTTTCTTTTTCGGACCATTCTCTGTAAACCCTAGAGATGGTTGTGCGTGAAAATCCCAGTAGATCAGCAGTTTCTGAAATACTCAGACCAGCCCTTCTGGCACCAACAACCATGCCACGTTCAAAGGCTCTCAAATCACCTTTCTTCCCCATACTGATGCTCAGTTTGAACTGTAGGAGATTGTCTTGACCATGTCTACATGCCTAAATGCACTGAGTTGCCGCCATGTGATTGGCTGATTAGAAATTAAGTGTTAACGAGCAGTTGGACACAGAGGAGAGATGAGGGCGGCACAGTGAAATGGATTCAAATCCAGGTGGGTGCAAGCTCTTTGGGCCTGACTCAGGGCACCAGAAGGATCCAAAAGAAATAGCGGGAGAGCAGCACTCCGTGTTGAGTAGTGTTTATTCAAGCACCAGTGGCAAAGACATGCAACGTTTCGGCTAGCTCAATGTAGCCATTTTGTTGTGCGTGAAAATCCCAGTAGATCAGCAGTTTCTGAAATACTCAGACCAGCCCTTCTGGCACCAACAACCATGCCACGTTCAAAGGCACTCAAATCACCTTTCTTCCCCATACTGATGCTCAGTTTGAACTGCAGGAGATTGTCTTGACCATGTCTACATGCCTAAATGCACTGAGTTGCCGCCATGTGATTGGCTGATTAGAAATTAAGTGTTAACGAGCAGTTGGACACAGAGGAGAGATGAGGGCGGCACAGTGAAATGGATTCAAATCCAGGTGGGTGCAAGCTCTTTGGGCCTGACTCAGGGCACCAGAAGGATCCAAAAGAAATAGCGGGAGAGCAGCACTCCGTGTTGAGTAGTGTTTATTCAAGCACCAGTGGCAAAGACATGCAACGTTTCGGCTAGCTCAATGTAGCCATTTTCAAGCAATTGCTTGAAAATGGCTACATTGAGCTGAGCAGTTGGACAGGTGTACCTAAAAAAGTGGCCGGTGAGTGTATATCCCCAGTTAAAGGGGGAAAACCACCCCCTTTGAGGGCTTATGAAGATCACTGCAGTACTGGGTCTGATCAGACCCAGCAGCCCTGATTAACCTCTTTAGACTCGGCGGTCACTGACCTCCAAGTCTATGGAGCCAGCGGCAGTGCCGGCTCTGCTCCTCTATGTAAGGAGTGGAGAAGGGAGCGGTGATTAACCTACTCCCTAGGTCTCCATGTGTCTCCGAAACCCAGAGTTGCAGTCCTGCTCCTAGCGCGAGAACAGTAGAATACTTCAACGTCTAAAGACCTGCGCCTGCTGACGTCTATAGTCAGCGGGTGGTCAGAAAGAAGTTAAAGAGGTCCTGTCACCCTGTGTGTCGGCACGCCCCGTAATGAATAAGCCCGACTGCCAGCGCCCCGGATACACAATCCGACCTCTTATTTAGTAAGAAGTCGGATCAGTGTAAATCAATTTACTGCACATAAATTTAAAATAAAAATGGCTAGGGAGAAAGGGGCTGGGGGGAGGATTATGGGGGGCACATTTGGTGGGTGGGTTTTCCAGGCTGACAGGTCCTATTTAAGTATTTATTTGGGAAAACAACAGTTCGCACAGGGTTCCCATGCTTGTGGTAGTGAAGGGTTCTAGAATGTCACATTCTCATACCGTGTTTCTTTGTCCGTCTTTTCACTTTACTACCACCTAAGAGATTACTCTTAGGCTCTTGAGCAGTGGAGCCTCTTGCTTCTTCTTGTCCATCCATATTTATGTAAGCTGTAAGAGCAAAAAAGCTAAACTTATAAACTCAATATCCATCTTTTTGGGAAAATATCCTTTTTAGAAAATTCATACTTTATATGAATGAAGAAGGTGCCAGGATTACTTATGGCCAAGGCGTACAGCTGAGTACTACCAATTATGGCAGTCATTTATAATAAAATATTAATTCTTTATGTATATAGTGCACACAGATTACGCAGCGTTGCACAGACCTTGCCAAATTGGTCTTTACTACTTGAGCACCTGATTCTCTCAGCTGAGTGACATGTATTTCTACTAAAATATAGCTGACCTGGCTACAGAAACCATGGGGGACACATATCATGGGTTGTATGTCAGTTTTCAGGTGTACAAGCCGTGAAATTGTCGCAAAAAGCCAGGCATTGTGACTACAATCCCCTTTACGCCAGCTCCGCGCCAAGGGAGCGTAGAGGGGCATAAAGTGGACCCAGCCAGCGGAGTGTGGGCTGAATGGTTGCTAGTTAATAGTGCAAATTTACATCAAGCAGGGCCCTGCCATAGATTTGTATGCTGCAAGATACATCAGTGGGCTGAATCATCTTGATGTATACCGAGGCACTTGAGCACATGATAAATGACCCCCCTCATTGGGTTGTAGAGGTTACATCATCTCTGCAGCAAAGTAAACACATGGGCACAGTCTACCGGATTTATCCGGGGAGTATGGAGATCTGTAGTCTTTGAAATCTGTTGCCGTACAAGAGGTGGGAAAAAAAGGGGGTCTTCGCAGTGGCATTATTTCTGTATTAACAGATAATAAATAGTAAGGAGAAAGCAGACACCACAAAACACTACAGAGGTCACATAACTACTGCCATTTCTGGCCTAGTCAACAACTGACTTGAGGGCCAGGGGAAAAGGATGCCTGAGCAGAGCAAAAATGTTAACAGTATAATGGAAAACCCATTTATTAAATGTCAATCAATGAGAGAGAAGTGATGAGATTACTGCGTTTAAACATTACAACTCTTCCAGAAAAACAATCCCTCATACAATTGCCAGAAAAAAAAAATTAAATAAAGTGCTTAAGCTCTTGAAATGCTACAACATTGAGGTCGCATTCACAATTATTTTTGTAAAGTCGAAAAATTTTTGTGCAACCGCTAATCTAGTACAGCAGTAGAGCAGTGGAGGAAACCTTGTGTTGTGCAAAACTTTGCATTTATTTGAAGCAAATGCGCAAAATAATAAAATTGTTACTTTTTTTTTTAAAGGACAACATCTGGTTTCCAAAAATAAAATGAAATTAATAACAACACAGGAAAATACAATTGCAGTGAACTGTGCTGGGGAAGTGAAAAAGTCAAAAATATTTGCTCAAGTCGACCAGCCTAAACCGTCATTTCACTAAAGGCTGAAACAGGACAGTGATGAAGTGGTTAAATTAAAGTGACCACAAGGCAGGTAACAAACCACAACTCAGTTAAAGGACATCTACCACCAGTTTATGGGTGGTGGACTTTCCTATAATGTATGCTCGATACCCCTAGGGGTGCATCTACACATTCAGTTTTTCAGACGCAGTTTTTGATGCCCAAATCAGGAGTGGAGTAAAAATTTGACTAGGAGCAGCACTTCTTAATGAGAAGTTATCACTCATTATGGTCCACACCTGCTTTTGGCTTCAAAAACCTGAACTTGTGGCTGCACTCTAGGGGCTGATGCAGAGAAGGTTCTAAAATATGCTAATTAGCCCGAGGCACTCACCCCGAGGTTGACACGATGAATTGCATTTTTGGCTGCGTTTTCATGGCATTCCAAACGCTTGAAACGTGTTCATATGCGGAGGTTACATTGCATTTTAGCAAATGCAGATGAAACACAGTGGGGCAGATTTACTTACCCGGTCCTGTCGCGATCCAGCGGCGCGTTCTCAGTCGAGGATTCGAGTCTTCCGGCGATTCACTAAGGTAGTGCGCCCGATGTCCACCAAGTGTCGCTGCTGAGCTGAAGTCCGTCGGAGTTCACCATTTGTTGCTGGGTGGAGGTAAGCGTGTGTCAAGCAACACTTTTTTAAAAAATTCCACGGTTTTTCCGAATACGTCGTGTTTTCCGACGGCCACGCCCCCGATGCGCCACAATCCGATCGCGTGCGCCAAAAACCTGGGGCAATTCGGCGCAAATCGGAAAAATTTGGGAAACCCGACGAAAGAAAGCGATTCGCGCCCTTAGTAAATGACCCCCAATGTAACCTAAGCATGTGATCAAGGCTGAAGCCTATGGAATGCAGCACAAAGATAAAAAAAAAGGTCACGTACCGTGTAAAATCGCCTCATGTTCCACCTCTACTAAATTTATACACCCCCGGTTAATTAATATTTACCCCTCCCACTCCTCGCTCTGGCCAGACTGCCGGGGATGCCATCCAGCTGTCTGGAAATCTTGCACATGGATCGCTTGCGCAGCCGCAATGGAAACCTTCAAGCTTCTGTAGAAAAACAGACGGATGAAGGCCTCCAAAACGCAAAAGGCAGGGGCTTTAACCAAATCGCATATGCGTTTGCACTGAGACGCATGCGTATCAGCCAAACCACCCTCCCACTTGGGAAGGCGCCCTCATGATCTAGCCGAAAGTCATCTCCTAGGGGTAACGAGCATACATTATAGTAAAGTCTACACTGATAATCTGGTGGTACATGTCCTTTAACCGTTTACCAACATGTCACGTATTAATACATCACATGCCGCCTGCGTGGGTATGGAGAGGACTCATGGGCTGATCCCTCTTCATACAAGGTGGCCGTTTGATGGATATTTCAGCAAACACCCAATGGTAACACCCGCAGTCGGTGCTGGTACAGATCCGGGGTATCAACCCTATAATGCCTCAGGCGGCTTTGCCAGAGGCATTGTAAATCCTGGCGGCTCATGGACGCCGCCATTTAAAGGCATTGGGGGGTGGCGATTGGTTGCCATGACAGCCTCGGGTCTTCGGAAGACAGCCTTCGGGTCTGGTTTTAACCTATTCATTACAATGTGCGATTAAAAAATTCTATAAAAAGTGATCAGAAGGCTGCACAGATCTAACAATAGAAGCATTCAAAACAACATCCAAAGTCGTAAAAAATGACACCACTCGCAGCTCTGTACACAGAAGTATAAAAAAGTAATTAACGCCAGAGGATGGCAAATTTTTTTTTTTGTGCAAGAGGTTTTAATTTTTGTTAATGTATGAAAACATAAAACCTATACAAATCTGTTATCCTCGTGATCGTACTGACCCAAAGAATAAAGTGGACCTGTCATTTGAGGTGCACAGTGAAAGCTGTAAAAACCAAGACCAAAAGAATACTGTGCAAATGCGTTTTTTCATCATTTTAACTGCATTTGGAATTTTTTTTCCCCCTCTTCCCAGTACATGGCAAGGAATATTATATACTGTCAGTATCAAGTGAATTTTGTTACGCAAAAAACAAGCCATCACATAGCTTTTAACCGCAAAATATGAAAAAAAAGTTATGCATTTTTGAAGGTGGGGAGTAAAAAAATTGAAACTCAGAAATGAAAAAGGGCCTTGGCGTTAAGGGGTTAAATATGGGATGCACATTTGCAAATCAACCTTCTACATTATAGACTCAGTAGGTAAAGTCCTTTGGGAGCATGACCTTATTATTCTAAGCCCTTACACTACTTGTGCTTGATTCTACACATACCAAATTACCAGTGCAGGGGAAAGCAGCTACAAAACCAAACTGCATTGCAATGTACATAAATTATATATATATATCTAACATAGAACTAGACACGTGACACGTTACACGTCTGTTGTCAGCACGTCACGGGTTAACAGTCAGGCGGACCGCGCGCTCCCCGTCCACATCACAGACACAGCCGATAAGCTCCGCCCCATCCGAACTGCAGAGGTCAAACTGTATTTAAACTGTCTATAAACTGCAGCCGTTACCCCGGAGCTGCTCTATTATCCGCTTTCACAGCAAAAGAAAAAAAAAGGCTTCTTAAAAATGGCCGCTTACTCATAAGCCATAGACAGAATGCAAAGACACAAGAAGCATTTCCCTCTATCTAATGGACAGTGTAATAGTGCAATCCCCATAACTTGTGGAAGCTCTTAGAGTTACTTCAGCAAGGAAACTTTACAGGTCACAGGTTTATGAATGTGGCTTTATAAAAAGACTTTGGGTCATAAAGCTGTCTGCATACACAAACAGACTGAGAGTTACCGAGTGTGTGGCGCCCTCTAGCGGCCCTGGAAGACTATAAGCAGCTGGCTGTGTGATTCTTATGGCATCGCTAATAATGCAGCTTTTTAAAATAATGTCTGTCCATTAGTGATGGGTCTGGCAGGGCTGTTTAGCACGGCTCAGTTAAAAGAGCCGGCTCTCCTGGCTCCTAAACAGGTCCCTATGAATTGTATTTTTGGGTGAGTCAAACCCCTTTCCACACACTTCAAATCCAATTTTGTGTTACCTGATTGTTAACGGAGCGACTCACCTAAGGAGCCGACTCTTCACACGTGGCGCTTTGTACCCGTTTTTCAAAAACTCATCCGGTTTTCCCAGTTATCTTGATTAAAACCGGTCAAAAACGCATGCATTTTTTAACGAATTGCTTAAAAACGTTTCAAACCGCCACGTGTGACCACGGCCTAAGGCCGGCAGCACACATGATGTTTTGGGGCAGTTCTTAAGCAGTCCTTTAAAAAAACATCCATTTTTTTTTTCAGTTTTTGACTGTTTCCCCAATTACCATAATTATCATAATTGGGGAAAAATGGACAAAAACTGCAAAAACAGATGCATTTTTTAACGAACTACTTAAAAACAGCCCAAAAACGGGTTCAAAACACCACATGTGCCGACGGCCTTAGGGTGCATGAGGCTACACAGCGCGGCTACTCCACGCCCCAGTAGCCACATTACTCCTCCTACCCTGTTGCGTGTGGCGTCCGTCATGATGGCGTTCTGCACATGCGCAGAACGCAGGCCGGCGGCTGAGCAGCCCCAGCTCCGAGGTTGTCGGACGAGGGCGCGCAGCTACGAGGAGCTGCGCGACGCACACAACCGGTTTTTAAAAATGCATGCGTTTTTTGAAAACGCATCCGTTTTTGTCCGTTTTTAATTGCGCAAATTCGGGAAACCGGACAAAAACGCATGTGGTTTTTACAATCTGAAAACGCACTTAGTAAAAACGGCCCAAAAACGCCATGTGTGTCTTCACCCTTAGGGTGATGCAACACATGGCGCTTTGAATCCGTTTTTTTTTTAATCCGTTTTTAAGCAAAACGCATGCTTTTTGTTTAAAAACGGGCCAAAACCGGCATTTAACTTGCCTTTGGAGGGGTCTCTCCCGCACGATCGCCCCCCCTTCTGGGGGCGCCGATCGTTGCTATGGCAGCACTATGGCAGGCACTGCTTTTAAAATGGTTTGTGACGTCATTTTAAAGGCACTTTTTTTTTTTTTAATAAACGCAAAACTTATCAGCCAACATTTACCACTGGAATGAAGTACAACATGTGGGGAAAAACTATCTGAGAATCACTTTGATAAGTAACAGAGTTCAAAAGTTATTACCATATAAAGCGACGCAAGTCAGAATCCAAAAAAAGTCGTAAAATGGCTGTGTCCATAAGGACAAGACCTAATTTGGACTTCAGGACAAAGCACTTTTGTGTGACCACGGCCTAAGGCCGGCAGCACACATGATGTTTTGGGGGCGGTTTTTAAGCGGTCTTTTAAAAAAAAATCCTTTTTTTTTTTCAGTTTTTGACTGTTTCCCCAATTACCATAATTATCATAATTGGGGAAAAATGGACAAAAACTGCAAAAACAGATGCATTTTTTAACGAACTACTTAAAAACAGCCCAAAAACGGGTTCAAAACACCACATGTGCCGACGGCCTTAGGGTGGTAGCACATGTGGCATTTGAACCCGGTTTTAGGCTGTTTATAAGTAGTCCGTTAAAAAATGCATCTGTTTTTGACTGTTAAGATAATTGGAAAAAACTGCATGCATTTTTAAAGGGGTGCTTAAAACGGCCTAAAAATGCGTTAAAAACTTCACGTTTGCTGCCACCCTTAGGTCGCGTTTACACGTTGTGTTACGGTTGAATTTGTGGCATATCGCAGCAAAGACTTAGGGTGAAGACACACGTGGCGTTTTTGGGCCGTTTTTAGTTAGTGCGTTTTCACATCTAAACTAAAAACGGCCCAAAAACGTCCTAAAAACGCCACATGTGTCTTTGCTGCGATATGCCGCAAATTCAACCATAACACAACGTGTAAATGCGACCTAAGGGTGGCACTTGCGTTGCAGATGACGTCAGAGTTTGATCAGGGTGCGATCAGGGTTTGTTCAGTAAAAAACTGACATTTTGCATCAGAGTGCAATCAGTTTTCAGTCAGAGTTTGTTCAGCGTCTCAGTTTTTCACGCGCGTTTTCAATGCAATTTCAATGGGTTTTTCACGCGTGAAAAGGACTCAGGGCTGAGCTCTATCTTTTCTATGACAATTGATGCGTGAAAAACGCATTGTTCTTGCATGTGTCTCAGAGTGCAATGCGTTTTTGATGCGTCTCCATAGACTTGTATGGTGCGTTTGTGTGAAAAAGCCCATTGATTACAATAGGTCAGTGTGCAATGCAAGTTCTGCACGTCAAAAGCACGCGCAGAAAATGTGCGTGAAAAACGCAAGTGTGGAAGGGGCCTTACCGGTAACACCCGTGATAGGTGCTAGCATTGGCGCCGCCATCATGTTGGAGATCACGCTCCCAGTGAAGTCATCGGGGAGCGGCGATCCATTGCCATGACAGCCTCGGGTATTCCGAAGACCCGAAGTCTGGATTTAACCCATTCATTACTATGTGCTAATTGAACATTGCAATGTATGAGGACAGGGACGCATCTGCCATGAGGCGAGATGAAAATCTCGCCTCGGGCGGCAGAATGCGGACCTCTTTAAATGCAGCACTCATCTAGACACCCCCATTATTAATAACGACCCCTAACTTTGGTTTACATGATGCAAAGTAATCCTATGTATGGTTTCTTATAACTAATACATCCCACCCTGTTTATTATGTTACATGTGAATTTATATAGAATGCTACCCTGATTAATGTAAATATATAGCACCCCCTCAATGAATATATATTATAATTTTTTTTTATAGCCCCCCCCCCCCCCAGTATAAACAGTTATCCCGGCCCCATATAAATATATACACCCCCAGAATAACAGAGTACGGTCCCCATATAAATATATACAGCCCCCCAGAATAAACAGAATACGGTCCCCCATATAAAATATACCCCCGCCAGAATAAACAGAGTACGGTCCCCCATATAAATATATGCAAGCCCTCCCCCAAATAAACCAGAGTACGGTCCCCCATATAAATATATGCAGCCTCCCCCAGAATAAACAGAATACTCCCCCCCCCCCATATTAATTATACAGCTCCACAGAATAAAACAATAACGCCCCCCCCCCCATATAAATATATACAGCTCCACAGAAAAACAGAATACGGCCCCCCCATATAATAAATATACAGCCCCCCCGAGATAAACAGAATACGGCCCCCCATATAAATATATACAGCCGCCCCCCCCCAGATAAACAGCATCTGGCCCCCAATATAAATATATACAGCCCCCCCCCAGTGTATAAATTTGGCCCCTCATATAAATATATACAGCCCCCCCAGAATAAACGGAATCTGGCCCCCCATATAAATATATACAGCAGCCCCCCCCCCCCCCCCCCCCCAGGAAAAATTGGATCTGGCCCTTTATAAATGTACACTGGCCTCATATAAGCATATACAGAAATATATACTAGTACCACTACACACCCCCCCCCCCCCCCCCCCGTTACAGGAGTAATCGCCCCCTAATATATATAAATGGCCACATTTAATTGATTGGACAGTAAAAATAATAAACTTCTACTTACCCCCCGGAGGTGGTCCCACGGCGCCGGCTCCCGTGCTTCAGGCGCCTCTTCTTGCAGCCGCGGCTCGCTGAGTGAACACAGGCGTGCGTTACATCATCATCAGCAGCCGTGTGTACACTGCACTGTACAGCGACGGCCAGCAGCCGGAAAGGCGCTGTGTCGTCAGCATGTAAATCGCACCTGTTTCTTAAAGAGACAGTGCGAGTTGGTACGGAGGGCGTCGGGCGCCGACGGCGCCCGAATCGTCCCATTGGAGCGGCAAAGCGCTTTTAAAGAGGTCCGCTTCTGCCGCCCGAGGCGAGATTTTCATCTCGCCTCATGGCCGATGCGTCCCTGTCTCATACATTGCAATGTTCAATTAGCACATAGTATAGATGGGTTACCCAGACTTCGGGTCTTCGGAATACCCGAGGCTTCATGCAATGGATCGCCGCTCCCCGATTGACTTCACTGGAGCGTGATCTCCAACTGATGGCGGCGCCAATGCTAGCACCTATCACTGGTGTTACCGTAAGGCCCCTTCCACCTGCGTTTTTCACGCACATTTTCTGCGCGTGCTTTTTGCGTGCAGAACTTGCATTGCACACTGACCTATTGTATCAATGGGCGTTTTCACACAAACGCACCATACAATTCTATGGAGACGCATCAAAAACGCATTGCACTCTGAGACACATGCAAGAACAACTGCGTTTTTCACGCATCAATTGTCATAGAACAAGATAGAGCTCAGTCCTGAGTCTTTTCACGCATGAAAAACCCATTGAAATGCATGAAAACACCGTGAAAAACTGAGACACTGAACAAAACTCTGACTGAAAACTGATTGCACTCTGATGCAAAATGTCAGTTTTTTACTGAACAAACCCTGATCGCACCCTGATCAAACTCTGACGTCATCTGCAACGCAAGTGCCACCCTTAGGTCGCTTTACACGTTGTGTTATGGTTGAATTTGTGGCATATCGCGCAAAGACACATGTGGCGTTTTTAGGCCATTTTAGTTAGATGTGAAAACGCACTAACTAAAAACGGCCCCCAAAACGGCACGTGTGTCTTCACCTAAGTCTTTGCTGCTATATGCCACAAATTCAACCATAACACAACGTGTACAACGTGACCTAAGGGTGGCAGCAAACGTGAAGTTTTTAACGCATTTTTGGCCGTTTTAAGCACTTCCTTTAAAAATGCATGCAGTTGTTACAGTTTTTTCCAATATCTTAACAGTCAAAAACAGATGCATTTTTTAAAAAACGACTACTATAACACCTAAAACCGGGTGTCAAATGCCACGTGCTACCACCCTAAGGGTGAGACACACATGGCGTTTTTGGGCCGTTTTTACTAGTGCTTTTTCAGATTGTCAAAAAGCATGCGTTAAAAACCATCAGTTTTTAAAAACCGCAAGCGTTTTTAAAACGGATGCTTTTTTACATCTGAAACGCACTTAGTAAAAAAAGTTTAATAACTCATAATCAGCAGATGGGAATCTATGAAAATACATCATCTTCATTTGGTTGATGCCTCTTGAAATCCTTGTCTCAGTTTATTATCGAAAATACAGCTGAAAACCAAGCATTTTTGATGATACCCAAGCTGACAACACTGCGACGAGAATCTCTCTGGCATGCGTCCATACAGCCTCTCCCGATCACCCTCTTTATTACCACTATTCTCCAAAACCCAAGCACTTGAAAATCCCCCCGTCTATCTACGCCTACTGGGATCTTCCTTTGATCCATTCTGGATGTCGGTGGAGGAAACCTGTAAGAAAATGACACCACCATCCACTTATCTGCATTCAGCCAAGACCTTGAAGTGCCAGTCGCCTACCGGTACGAAGCTCATCCATGAGGCTCAAAACATGGACTTTGCTCACTAAACTTGCCTGCAGACCTCTGCTAACAGTAGCCATCTCATGCCTTAAATGAACTCCGCCGGTGGTTAGTGGCAAAGAGGCCACCTGTATAAGCTGACATCCACATGGGTGGATTCTGGGACCTGTTTTTTGGCCACGTTGGGTGAGGCCACAACGGACTTATGAGAGTAATACTGGGTGCTCCTGCCACCAGGGATTGGAAATGTCGCCAAGGCTCAGATTACTCAATAAGATAAATATGCATGGCATTGCTGGATGCAGACGCTGGCAAAGGCTGGGCATCACAGAACTGTGATGTGGAGACAGTACCCTACCCATTGGTGGCTGCATGTAAGTGTGCCTGTAGGTAATAATGTGAGGGGACTTGTTCTGGGACTGATCTCCTGTCCATTTTGTTTATTCAAGTACGACTAAAATAAGTTTTATGGTAAAAAATAAAGCAGCTTTGAAACTTTTTTTTCTGACTTTTAGTTTTTTGGTTAATGAGGCAGTGAAAGTGTTAAATATGTATCAGCGTGTGCCATGGTTGTGTTGTTTCTTTATAGTCAGCTGAGACAGCTTGTCGAGGATACAGAGTGAAGGTCACAGGGTAACCCAAAACACAGACCGCAGTTAAAAAGGGTACAAGTAACCAGGGCATGTCATACAACTCAATTCCAAAATATACATAGATATATGCTATACTGTAACACATACATGACTGGCAAATAAACATGCACTATAGACATAGTCATCATTTCATTTCCCAGAACATAGTAAATATCAATATTCCAGAAGGTGCAAAAACAGTATATATGTATGATTTTCTACTTTTAACAGCTACCCTATCACATTGTATTGCAGTCTTCCATCTCAGGCAGGCAGAGTAGATTCTTTCTAAACAGATCACAGCCCCATATGGTGGGGGGGGGGGGGGCGGTTTGAGGAGTACAGGCGAGCACACAGCATGGTGAATGAGGCCATATACTGATGCTAAATGGAGAAGAAATAGTTGTGCATGCTGCCTGAACAGTGCTCATTATTTTTTGGCACCAATCAGGGTATCAACCTTACATATCACTTACATACTGTGTTGATTTATTGGTAGAAACGTTAACCCATTTAGAGCATGCTAAACATTGGTTCTCAACCTTCTAATGCTTGTGACCCCCCGCAATAATTCCAGTTCCTCATGTTGCAGTGACCCTCAAACCACGTACATGAATATTGTATTTGTGTCCCAAATTGCAATAAAATCATGGCTCCGATGGCTTTAGTGGCGACCCCTGTACTTTGGGTCGTCGACCCCCGCCGGGGGTCCGCACCCACAGGTTGAGAACCACTGATCTAGAACCTCTGTTTCCCCTCTATTTTAAGGCTGGGGACACACTTGGGCATTTTTTGATAAATGTGGGACAATTAATTGAATTTGCCTCCCTGTCCCACGTCTGTGGCCTGTCTGCATAAAATAGCTTGTGGGCATTGGCCCGAATTCTTCCAACTCACATTTGTGCTTGATGGAATGTCCGGCCTGAACTCATAACCAGAACCGAACTCAGCAGGTCAGTTCAGGTCAGGTCAGTGAGCCTCGTGCTGAATGTTCCAGCAAATCACTTATTGTGAGTTTGATGCTCAAACTTTCTTGTTGGGCCAATAGGCCCTAGCAAAACCATTTCTCTACTGGGTTCTGACAAGATGAAATGACGCATCCTTTCTCAACTTCTTTAAAACGGTGTACCCATACCAGATATAGACAACTTGGACATAAGCTTGTTTAAACACATAGGTAAGGAAAATATAAACAATAATAAAATAACACTTAAATTTGCATGTCAGAAACAAACTGAATTCACACAGGACAGATTCATGCAAGTCATGATCAAGTCACCTCCAATATTAAAAATATTAAGCAGAAATAAGCAATGGGTTGAGGTATACACTATTTAAAGTTTATGTTTTTTTTAGGCTGTAAACGTTGAGTATTAAAACACTGTATTCTTTGGTATCTCTCCCCGCCAAATGGGATAAATTCTTCAAATCTAGTTCTCTGTCCTATGGCAGCTTCATTTGATATTATTAGTATATATAAATTGTGATGGTCAGGCATGTCCTCTGGTCTTTCTTCTTATAGGGCAGACCACGCCTGCTTACAGCCCCACCTCTGTAAACGCCTGCACACAGTTGTCAATGTTCTCATCACTGTGACTGCGGAAATCTGAACGCGGATGCGAGCTTTTGCCCTTAGGGACTACTGGAACTAAACCCGATGACATAGATGCCTAACAAAAAGAAGAAAAGAAAACATAGTACAGTGATACTACTGATGTAGATTAGGTGTAATTATGAAAGCTAACATCTTGAGAATCATAAATTAAATCCAATGTAATGGTATGCAACAACAGAATTTAGGTCAGTTTCCAAGTAAAAAGACCATCAATCAGAAAAAAAAATATGGTTTTTGTCTCACAGACCATAGACCTCATTGATAAAGGATAAAGGTTCCTTCTTATTTTGTCTTCTCTTCCGTTTTTAGGCATTTTTTGACTGTGGGTAAAAATTAATTAACACTACTAAAAATGGCCTGTGCAATTATAAATGAGATAAACGCACCTCTCCTCTCAACATATCGTCAGCCCATAGTTGAAGCCAGTCTGGCATCTCCGAGCATCACTGGCAGATTGGATGATCCTTCCCACCAATGGTAACCCTGCAGCCGTCATCTTCGTACGGAACTAGTTTAAAAAGAAGTTACATTAATCCTCGGTCTCTCATGCCTAAAATGATCCCCATGTTCCATGCTGGACTATCAAAGATCAAAGATCACTGCAATTTATTTTTGGTACCACATCCCCTGTCTCACCATTGTGGAGTTGTAATTAGTCTCAGGATTAATACATTGGGCACATTTACTAAGGGGTCCGCGGACCGCATTTTCCGTCTGGTTTCCTGACTTTTTCCGTTTTGCGCCGCAATTAACAGAGTTTTTTGCCGCACGTGATCGGATTTTTGCCGCATTCGCGCCGACATTCATGCGACACAAATAGAGGGCGTGGCCGTCGGACAACCCTAACTGTTTTGGACTAGCGTGGGAATTTACATTCAAAATTGTGTCGCAACCATGCACATACATGCACGGGATGAAGATCGTGACTCCGGCAGTCCTCTGCGGGGAACACACATGCAGGAATTGGACCACGATCTTAGGTGAATCGCGCAGCTCCGGATCCTGTCGGACAACGCACCTCGGTGATTTCGGCGGGACGGGTAAGTAATGTGCCCAGTGTCTAAGAAATATTTTCATGACTAGATACAGGCTTCTCTGTACCTGGTTCTTACCGTGCTGTTTTTGGCAGACATAGATGGTGCATTTCATTGCTTTCCATCAAGAGTCTAGTGCTTTGGAGGCGCTGCCAACCACGGCTGGAGGAAGAGTGTTTGAGACAAGTACGGTCGAGAGTCGTTGTCGTAGTAGGTCAATTAAGGCTTTGGGCCGGTTGTGTAACCACCTAGAAAGATACAGCAACAGGTTATAAAGGGCAAAATAAAACACTACAGTTTTATCCAGAAACTATGGACTATATGTAAAATTAGTTAGGTTTGAAATATGCATGGAAGATAGAACAGCTTCTGTAAGACCCCTTTCACTCTAGCGTCTTTCACAGTGTTTTTGACATGCAGAGCTCGGATGGGCCCATTCTGTCCCATTGTATTCAATGGATTTTGTCAGACCTGCGTGAAAAATGCTCTTAACAAGTCTATGGAAACACATCAAAAAACATTCCACTGATTAACTGCCATAAAAAGGATAGACCATGGTCAATATTTTTTAGCGAACATGAAAAACGCTAAATGCTAGCGAACTGATGAAATCACATGCAATATGTCATTTTTTCATACGTTGCACTTTTACATGATCTACTACCGATAGATTGCTCTCAGAGCTTTGCCCTCCTGTCTCCGCCATAACATTCACACTTAGCTCAACCAGGTTTATTTTAGTATGGAGAAGGAATAAACCAGATCAACACAGGAAATCGTGTGTATGTAAAGTCTCTGGAGCCTCGGAATAGACGCATTGAAGTAATTGCAATTCTTGCCATTGCAAGAAATCGTGAGTATATTGCAACTAATCCCCTCCATGCCATGTGGGAGTGAGGGGCACGGCCGCCGGTGGAGTGCCCTGCATACTTTCAAAAACCTGTGAACATTCGTTCGCAGGTTTGTTCCATAAAACTAGGACAGGTCGGGATACAGCGAGAGGTTAAAATCGCAGGGAAGGGGGACGCAGGCCTTTATCATACGCTGGCGCATGAGCACCGGCATACTTGATGTATCCATCGGGCGGTGAGGCTGCCACACAAAACTACCCCAGGTCACGCTGCTGTAGTTTGAAACCCTGAAACAAAGTTTTTTTTTTTTTAAACTCCACATGGCGTGGGGTGGAATAGTTGCGATAAAATCATATTTCTTACAATTCTCCTCCATAGTTCTAGGAAACGTGTGTGTGGCAAGATTGTAAACCCAAACAACATGCAAAATAGCCAAAATGCTTCTCGCCTGCAAACTGAACAGCGGGAGGCAAAGGTCTATAGACCCAACACTAGTCTGACACGAACTTTATATAAGATAGGAAACATTCCTGAAAGACATGGAATGAGACACTTGCTGACCTGGCAGCTCCACCTAGAAGCTTGCCTAGGGTGGAATTTATAATCGTCACTTGGTCCATACCTCCCACGTTCGTCTGTGCCCCTGTTACAAGAAGGAACTTGTGAGAGAGGGACTTATTTTTATCTCTATACTGAAGAATTCTTATAACATATATATGAATGAGAAAAGAATGTATATCCAATGTGGATCTTCATATAGGGGTATGGAAGGCAGGGCCTTCAGCTTCCCAAGGCCGTTTTCCGCTGCAGACTTTTCTGCAAAGGGGGAAGATCTATCCTGTGGACATTTCTGTAAGGGGACCATATGGGCTGCAGTGTGCGGTGAGATTAGACCTCACACATGAGGTTGTGTTTGGATGCTGGTGGGCCCCTTTGTTGTGGAATAGCCCAGGGGGGCCCCCATGGGGCACTAATCTGCCACACTGAATAATATAATATATATATATATATTATTATACACACCCACACACACTGTATTTTCAATGAAAGTTTTCCGCCAAATAACATGACATGTATTTAAACCAAAGCAAACAACACAACACATAAGTGTGGTTAACAGGTCAGACCTCTGGGAATCATAAAAAAGATCAGTACACACCATAATATAATATCAATGATTAAATCTGTGTGGCCATTCAGATTAGTCAAGCACTGAGCACATAATACACTAACAGCTCTACTTGGCACAGCCCTCACATTTATTCCTAATCTGTGGCTCCTTCTCCTACACCATTATTTTACTGTTCAAATCCAAACTATATTATAGCCATGAACAATGCTGTGTTTGTCTGGATTACATATTAACTATTCTCCCTCCCCCATGAATGATGTAATGCCTATAAGTGGTGCAGAGGTTTCTTTCCGCTAGAATAATTTCTCTGGCCGCTTTGATGGATGGCGTATTAAGGACTGCGTCCGCTACTTCTGCATTGGGCTGAGCTGCACAACCATACAAGGTGCGCCCCTATTATTCACCAATAACTAAGACTATGTAAACCAGTGACCGGTCAGTCGTGGCCAGGAGATTACAAACCTAAAATCATTTTATATGGTCACCATGCCACTGTCAAACCATACAGCCTGATAAACTGACTTCTTTATCCACCCCCAGATATACTTTATCCACAGACCGAAATGTACATTTATACAGTCTATATAAAAGCAGATGTACACAAGCAGAAATTGCAATAAAAAGGTAGGCACTTCAGAATTTTCCAAAATTTAAAAGATCATTAAATATATAGGGAATCATAACATAAAAATAAACAATTACTTATGGACATAAAATATATTTTTCTTCTTATTGACCTTTTTGTAGCCAGATATCTTCTGTGAACAAGAAGCCGAAACCTCCCATTCTTAAAGGGGGGCGCTGTATGTGTGGAAGCAGTGTAGCCGCGTTAATCCTCACCCTGGTCCATCTTTTATCAAAACTGTACCAAATGAGATGGTGCAGCAATATCTTGCATAACGCGTCTAAGTATACAGACCAAGGCTTCATCGTTCATCAGAAGATTTGGCTTTTTTGAACACGATGAACATACAAGACAATTAAAAAATATAGGTTTTTTTCTACAACTAAGTTTTTCATTTGGACAATCCCTTCACGCTGTCAAATCTCATTTAAAACAATTATAATGTCTATATTCATCATAAAAAAAAAAATTAAAAAATAAATATTCAAAAAGAAAGAATTATTGATATGAATTTTGCTTGTGCTTGTGAGACGAGGGCAGCAGCATGGTGCACAATATTTTTTTGGCCGCAGCCTAGAAAATACAATCATTGCCGCCTTACCGTCCGTTTGGTCCCATAAAACCGGTGGCATGACATTCATCTATGAATACTAAAGCACTGTATCGCTTTGCAAGGTCACAAATCTCACGAAGAGGCGCAATATCGCCATCCATAGAGAACACACCATCTGTGACTATGAACGCAGTCGGTGTTTTTCTGGGGGAGAATGAAAATAATAAACACTAATAGATACCTAAATTATAATAGACAGATACATTATACAGTAAATGTAATTACAGCCCAACAGTGAGTGAATTACTTATGGTTTCTCTTTCAACTTTATCCTCTGCTTATTGTATACTTTATAAAATGTAAAGGCAGATTCTGATGGAGGGGGAAGCAGATGAGCAGTGATACAAAACATTCTGCAGATGGGAAAGGGAAGTACAACGTTCAGCAATGTGTGGAGGAGGGGAAACTTATTGACCCTGAAAAGCTGTACTCCGCAGCAGTAAATAACGCCTTCAGTGCACATGAGGGCTGCCATCACTCTTTATGGATTACTTGCCTGCTCAGGCCAGCAAATTAAACAATCTCGAGCTGAATTTTTATTGCTAGTTTTAAAAACATAAACAAGAGAGTTTACTTTTAAACATTTAAAGAAAGTCTTGTATCAAAATACTGTAGTAGTATTGCATATTGCCACTGTATTGTTTAAACAGAGGCACCTAAACACAAAAAAAAAAAAAAAAAAAAAACACTATGACTCAAGTATAAGCCTATAGGTGGGAAAGGCATTGGTCCCAGTTCCTGCTGCCCCCAGTGTATAGCCCGCCAGCCCCTGCTGCCCCCATTGTATAGCCCGCCACCCCCTGCCTGCCCCCAGTGTATAGCCCGCCAGCCCCTGCTGCCCCCAGTGTATAGCCCGCCACCCTTCTGCCCTTTTGTTTGGCAGCCTCACCGCCCGATGGATACATCAAGTATGCCGGTGCTCATGCGCCAGCGTATGATAAAGGCCTTGCTCCCCCTTCCCTCTGGATATTTTAACCTCTCGCTGTATCCGACCTGTCCTAGTTTTATGGAACAACCTGCGAACGAATGTTCACAGGTTTTTTGAAAGTATGCAGGCACTCCACCGGCGGCCGTGCCCCTCCACTCCCACATGGCATGGAGGGGACTTAGTTGCAAATATACTCACGATTTCTTGCAATGTGCAAGAAATTGCAATTACTTCAATGCTTCTATTCCAGAGGCTATTCCAGAGACTTTTACATACACACGATTTCCTGTGTTGATCTGGTTTATTTCCTTCTCCATACTAAAATAAACCTGGTTGAGCTAAGTGTGAATGTTTATGGCGGAGACAGGAGGGCAAGCTCTTGAGAGCAATCTATTCGGTAGATCATGTAAAAGTGCAACGTATGAAAAAATGACATATTTGCATGTGATTTTCATCAGTTCGCTAGCATTTAGCGTTTTTCATGTGCGTAAAAAATATTGACCATGGTCTATCCTTTCTTATGGCAGTTAATCAGTGGAATGCTTTTTTGATGTGTTTCCATAGACTTGTTAAGAGCATTTTTCAAAAATATTGGGCACCATGCTGCTGCCCTCGTCTCACAAGCAAAATTCATATCAATATTTCTTTCCTTTTTTTTAAATATTTATTTTTTTAGAATTTTTTTTTTTTTATGATGAATATAGACATGTATAATTGCTTAAATGAGATTTGACCGCTTGAAGGGATTGTCCAAATGATAAAACCTTAGTTTGTAGAAAAAAACCTATATTTTTAATTGTCTGTAATTGTTCATTCTGTTCAAAAAAGCCAAATCTCTTGATGAACGATGAAGCCTTGGTCTGTATACTTAGACGCGGTTATGCAAGATATTGCTGCACCATCTCATTTGGTACAGTTTGTGATAAAAGATGGACCAGGGTGAGGATTAAAGCGGCTACACTGCTTCCACACATACAGCGCCCCCTTTAAGAATGGGAGGTTTCGGCTTCTTGTTCACAGAAGATATCTGGCCTACAACAAGGTCAATAAGAAGAAAAATATATTTTATGTCCAATAACTTAATTGTTTATTTTTCTGTTATGATTCCCCATTCATTTAATAATCTCTTTACATTTTGGAAGAATTCTGGAAGTGCCTACCTTTTATTAGCAATTTCTGCTTGTGTACATCTGCTTTTATATAGACTGTATAAAATGTACATTTCGGTCTGTGGATAAAGTATACTGTGGGTGGATAAAGTAGTCAGTTTATCAGGCTAAGGGTTTGACCATGTGCATGGTGACCATATAAAATTTTTTGGGTTTGTAATCTCCTGGCCACGACTGCCGGTCACTGGTTTATCATAGTCTTATGTTATTGGTGAATAATAGGGGCGCACCTTGTATGTTGTGCAGCTCAGCCCAAAGCAGAAGTAGCTGACGCAGTCCTTAATACGCCATCCATCAATGCGGCCAGAGAAATTATTCTAGCGGACAGAAACCATCTGCACCACTATAGGCATTTACATCATCCATAGGGGAGAATATGTGGAACATGTAATCCAGACAAACACTAGCATTGTTCATGGCTATTAACTAGTTTGGATTTTGAACAGTAAAATAATGTGTAGGAGAAGGAGCCACAGATTAGGAATAAATGATGAGGGCTGTGCCAAGTAGAGCTGTTAGTGTATTATGTGCTTGACTAATCTGACATGGCACACAGATTTATCATTGATATTATATTATGGTTGTACTGATCTTTTTTATGATTCCCAGAGGTCTGACCTGTTAACCACACTTATGTGTTGTGTTGTTTGCTTTGTTTTAATACATGTCATGTTATTTGGCGGAAAACTTTCATTGAAATACAGTGTGTGTGTGTGTGTATATATAATATATATATATATATTATATTATATTCAGTGTGGCAGATTAAGTGCCCCATGGGGGCCCCCCTGGGCTATTCACACAACAAGGGGCCCCACCAGCATCCAAACCAACCTCATGTGCTGAGGTCTAATCTCCCCGCCCACTGCAGCCCATATTGGTCCCCCTTTACAGAAATGTCCACAGGATAGATCTTCCCCCCTTTGCAGAAAAGTCTGCAGCAGAAACGGCCTCTGGGAAGCTGAAGGCCCTGCCTTCCATAACCCTATCTGAAGATCCACCAATGGATATACATTCTCTTTCTCATTCATATATATGTATAGAGATATCTTTCAGTATAGAGATAAAATAAGTCCCTCTCACACGTTCCTTCTTGTTAACAGGGGCACAGACGAACTGCTGGGAGTTATGGACCAAGTGACGATTATAAATTCCACCCTTGGCAAAGCTCTAGGTGGAGCTGCAGGTCAGCAAGTGTCTCATCTTCCATGTCTTCAGGAATGTTCCTATCATTTATATAAAGTTCGTGTCAGACTAGTGGTTGGGTCTCTAGACCTTTGCCTCCCGCTGTTCAGTTTGCAGGCGAGAAGCATTTTTGGCTATTTTGCATGTTGTTTGGGTTTACAATCTTGCCACACACACGTTTCCTAGAACTATGGAGGAGAATTGTAAGAATTATGATTTTTATCGCAACTATTCCACCTCCACGCCATGTGGAGTTTAAAAAAAACAAAAACTTTTGTTCTCAGGTTTTCAAACCTACAGCAGGTCGGACCTGGGGTAGTTTTGTTTGGCAGCCTCACCGCCCGATGGATACATCAAGTATGCCGGCGCGTATGATAAAGGCCTTGCTCCCCCTTCCCTCTGGATATTTTAACCTCTCGCTGTATCCGACCTGGCCTAGTTTTATGGAACAACCTGCGAACGAATGTTCACAGGTTTTTTGAAAGTATGCAGGCACTCCACCGGCGGCCGTGCCCCTCCACTCCCACATGGCATGGAGGGGACTTAGTTGCAAACATACTCACGATTTCTTGAATGCTTTTTTGATGTGTTTCCATAGACTTGTTAAGGGCATTTTTCACGCAGGTCTGACAAAATCCATTGAATACAATGGGACAGTGCCATCCGAGCTCTGCATGTCAAAAACACGTGTGAAAGACGCTAGTGTGAAAGGGGTCTTACAGAGCTGTTCTATCATTCCATGCATATTTCAAACACATACATTTTACATATAGTCCATAGTTTCTGGATAAAACTGTAGTGTTTTATTTTGCCCATTTATAACCTGTTGCTGTATCTTTCTAGGTGGTTACACAACCGGCCCAAAGCCTTTAATTGACCTACTACGACAACGCTCTCGACCGTACTTGTTCTCAAACACTCTTCCTCCAGCCGTGGTTGGCAGCGCCTCCAAAGCACTAGACCTCTTGATGGAAAGCAATGAAATTGCACAATCTATGTCTGCAAAAACAGCACGGTAAGAACACGGTACAGAGAAGCCTGTATCTAGTCATGAAAATATTTCTTAGACACTGGGGCACATTTACTTACCCGTCCCGTCGCAATCCCCGAGGTGCGTTGTCCGGCGAGGATCCGGAGCTGCCGCGATTCACTAAGATCGTGCGTCCAATTTCCTGCATGTGTCGCTTCCCCGCAGAGGACCGCCGGAGTTCACCATCTTCTTCCCGGTGCATGTAAGTGCATGGCTTGCGACACAATTTTGAATGTTAAATCCGACGCTTAGTCCAAAACAGTAGGGTTGTCCGGCGGCCACGCCCTCTATTTGTGTCGCATGAATGTCGGCGCGAATGCGGCAAAATTCGATCACGTGCGCCAAAAACTCCTGTTAATTGCGGGGCAAAACGGGAAAAAGTCAGGAAACCAGACGAAAATGCGGTCCGCGGACCCTTGGTAAATGTGCGCCATATGTATTAATCCTGAGACTAATTACAACTCACAAATGGTGAGACAGGGGAATGTGGTACCATAAAAATAATTTGCAGTATCTTTGATTCTTTGATAGTCCAGCATGGAACATGGGGATCATTTTAGGACATGAGAGACCGAGGATTAATGTAACTTCCTTTTAACTAAGGTTCCGTACCAAGATGACGGCTGCAGGGTTTACCATTGGTGGGAAGGATCATCCAATCTGTCCAGTGATGCTCGGAGATGCCAGACTGGCTTCAACTATGGCTGACGATATGTTGGAGAGAGGTGCGTTTCATTCTCATTTATATTGCACAGGCCATTTTTTAGTAGTGTTAATTTAATTTTTACCCACAGTCAAAAATGCCTAAAAACGGAGAAGACAAAATAAGAAGGAACCTTTATCCTTTATCAATGAGGTCTATGGTCTGTGAGACAAAACCATATTTTATTTTTCTGACTTGATGTCCTTTTACTTGGATAACTGACCTAAATTCTTTGTTGCATACCATTTACATTGGATTTAATTTATGATTCTCAAGATGTAGCTTTCATAATTACACCTACTATACATCATGTATATCCACTGTACTACTTGTTCTTCTTCTTCTTTTCTGTTAGGCATCTATGTCATCGGGTTTAGCTTCCCAGTAGTCCCCAAGGGCAAAGCTCGCATCCGCGTTCAGATTTCCGCAGCTCACAGTGATGAAGACATTGACAACTGTGTGCAGGCGTTTACAGAGGTGGGGCGTAAGCATGGCGTGGTGCCCTAATATAGAAGAAAGACCAGAGGACATGCCTGACCATCACAATTTATATACTAATAATATCAAATGAAGCTGCCATAGGACAGAAGAACTAGATTTGAAGAATTTATCCCATTTGGGGGAGAGATACCAAAGCATACAGTGTTTTAATCTCAACGTTTTACACGCCTAAAAAAACAATAAACTTAAATATTGTATACCTCAACCCATTGCTTATTTCCTGCTTAATATTTTTAATATTGGAGGTGACTTGAATCATGAATCTGTCCTGTGTGAATTCAGTTTGTTTCTGACATGCAAATTTAAGTGTTATTTTATTATGTTTTATATTTTCCTTACCTTATGTGTTAAACAAGCTTATGTCCAAGTTGTCTATATCTGGTATGGGTACACCGTTTAACAGAAGTTGAGAAAGGATGCCGTCATTTCATCTTGTCAGAACCCAGTAGAGAAATGGTTTTGCTAGGGCCTATTGCCCACAAGAAAGTTTGATGCATCAAACTCACAATAAGTGATTTGCTGGAACATTCAGCACGAGCGCTCACTGGACCTGACCTGAACTGACCTGCTGAGTTCGGTTCTGGTTTATGAGCTTCAGGCCGGACATTCCATCAAGCACACAATGTGAGTTGGAAGAATCGGGCCAATTGCCCACAAGCTATTTTATGTCAGACAGGCCACAGACGTGGGACATGGAGGCAAATTCAATTAATTGTCCCACATTTATCAAAAATGCCACGTGTGTCACCAGCCTTAAATAGAGGGGAAACAGAGGTTCTAGACCAGTGGTTCTCAACCTGTGGGTCGCGACCCTGGCGGGGGTCGAACGACCAAAGTACAGGGGTCGCCTAAAGCCATCGGAGCCATGATTTTATTGCAATTTTTGGGACAAATACAATATTCATGTACGTGGTTTGAGGTCACTGCAACATGAGGAACTGTATTGCGGGGTCACAGCATTAGAAAGGTTGAGAACCACTGTTCTAGATGCTCTAACCTGATAACGTTCTACCAATCCATATCATCACAGTATGTAAGTGATATGTAAGAGTTGATAACCCTTGATTTGTGCCCAAAAAATAAATGATTGCACATGTTCAGGCAGGCATGCACAACTATTTCTTCTCCATTTAGCATCAGTATATGGCCTCATTCACATAGCTGTGTGCTCGCCTGTACTCCTCACCCCCCCCCCCCCCCACCATATGGGGGCTGTGATCTGTTTAGAAATCTACTCTGCTCTGCCTGCAGATGAGAAGACTGCACATACAATGTGACAGGGTAGCTTTAAAAGTAGAAATATACATACATATATACTGTTTTTGCACCTCTGAATAGTGATATTTACTATAGTCTGGTGAAATGATGACTACATGTCTATAGTGCATGTTTATTTGCAGTAATGTATGTGTTACAGTAATAGATAATATCTATGTATATTTTGGAATTGAGTTGTATGACATGCCCTGGTTACTTGTACCCTGTTTACTGCCGTCTGTGTTTGGGTTACCCGGTGACCTTCACTCTTATCCTAGACAAGCTGTCTCAGCTGACTATTAAAGAAACAACACAACCATTGGGCACACGCTGTACATATTTAATCCTTTCACTGCCATGCATTAACCAAAAAACTACAAAGTCAGAAAAAAAAGTTTCAACGCTGCTTTATTGTTTTACATAAAACTTATTTTAGTCGTACTTGAATAACAATAATGGACAGGAGATCAGCTCCAGAACAAGTCCCCTCACATTATTACCTACAGGCACACTTACATGCAGCCACCACTGGGTAGGGTACCTGTCTCCACATACAGTTCTGTGATGCCCAGCCTTTGCCAGCGTCCTGCATCCAGCAATGCCATGCCAATATTTTAATCTGAGTAATCTGAGCCTGGCGACATTCCATCCCTGGTGGCCAGGAGCACCCAGTATTACTCTCATCACAGTCCGTGTGCCTCACCCAACGTGGCCAAAAAACAGGTCCCAGATCCACCCATGTGGATGTCAGCTTACAGGTGGCTCTTTGCACTAACCACCGGCGGAGTTCATTAAGCATGAGATGGCTACTGTTAGCAGAGAGGTCTGCAGGCAGTTTCAGTGAGGCAAAGTCCATGTTTTGAGCCTCATGGATGAGCTTCTTACGGTAGCGACTGGCACCTTCAAAAAGGTCTTGGCTGAATGCAGATAAGTGGCTGGTGGTGTCATTTTCTACAGGTTTCTCCACCGACATCCAGAATGGATCAAAGGAAGATCCCAGTAGGCGTAGAAGACGGGGGATTTTCAAGTGCTTGGGTTTTGGAGAATAGTGGTAATCCAGAGGTGATCGGGAGAGGCTGTATGGACGCATGCCAGAAGAGATTCTCCGTCGCAGTGTGTCAGCTTGGGTCTCATCAAAATGCTTGGTTTCAGCTGTATTTTCAGAATAAACTGGAGACCACAGGATTTCAAGAGGCATCAACCAAATGAAGATGATGTATTTTTCCATAGATCCCATCTGCTGATTATATCAGTTTATTAAACTTATCTGCCTCTTGTCTTCTCCCTTGTATGTGTGCAGTAGTCCGTTTATAACTGAATACCCTTCTCCTTGCCATCCCCTTTTTCACTTTTGTCTACCTCCGTGCACTTATCTTCTGCGGTCTGTCTGACCCTGGCTATTTCTTCGACATCAGTCTACTGTTCCTTGACATACTTTCTGATTACTCCTACTCCCCTCTCACCCATTATATCTGGTATGAAGATAGGAGTTGTGTAAGGTTTAAGAGACCCTACAGTGAATGATTGTAAGACTTTATTAAGGGGTATTAAGTGTTAAAGGAATTGTACCAAGTATTATTGTTGTCCCCAATCCACAGCATTGTGGATAACAATCTAACCAGTGGGAGTCTGGCTGCTGGGACTCCCACCATTCCTGAGATCTGGAGACTTTTTCTCATTAACTGAATAAAGCTACAGGCCAAGCATGTGTCCTCACCCACAAATGCACTAATCATACAAGCACTGTCTGTCTATCTATCTATCTAATGTTAACATCCCTATTAACCAGATGTTCCTGCCAGACACAAGCTACACCAGCATCTAAACCATCTCTACATCTATCTCGGGTTGCGGGCTCACCCGTGCCCCTCTCTGTGCCCCAGATCTCCAACTCACCTGTCTTCGCTCCTGTTCCTGGTCAGTGGCCAGCTTCATAAGATTTAAAGGGCAAGCGCACCATTAATTGGCGCTGGCCATTCCCAGAATTCCTTATAATCCTGCCTCTCCCTGCGGGATCTTTGTGCCTTGTGCCGTTGATAAAGCTTTGTTCCTGATATCCTGTGCTTGTGTTCTGAATTCCCGTTGTGACCCTGATTCCGTTCCTGACTACGCTCCTCTGCTGCCTGCCCTGACCTACTGCTTCATCCTGGACTCTGATCCTGTGCTGCCAGTCCTGACCTCCTGTCTGTCCCCGACTATGATTCTGCTCAATGTCTCTGTACCTCTCCTTGACCGCCATTGCGCACAACGTCGCGCCTGTGGAACGACCTGGTGGTACCACGCCGCAACAAGTCCAACCTGATTTGTGGCGGGCTCTATTGAAAACCGGATGACACTTAGACTCTTGTCCCAGGTGTCGGCTTACATCATCGTGCGCAGTGGTCCAATGGGTCCACTACCCCTGGTGCCTGATGCTGTCTATCTATCTATCATCTATCTATCAATCTATTAGTTTATATATACTAATATATATGGCAGGAACATCTGTAAAAAATCATAATGGAAAGTATCAATCTATTATGCTTCCAGATTTGACGTCCTGCGACATACCTTCCGCCCAACGGGACAGAACCTGATGGTAAGAGTGAAGCTAAAGGTCCTGTGAGGAACGGAGCTTATGTGTGGGGCAATATATATACAGGGTGTGCACGGCTTTGTATGTCATGGTTAGTATTTTAAATTGGATTTACTGTGCAATCGGTAAACAGCGGAGAGACTGGCAGTGGAGACTGATGGATTAGCGTTAGAGAGTTAGTTGGGAGACCGCAGAGAAGAATGTCGCAGTAGTCCAGATTTATCAAGCTGTCTGAAAGTCAGAATATTTCTAGTTGCCCATGGCAACCAATCACAGCTCCCCTTTAAAATATTCATGAGCACTGGTAAAATGAAAGCTGAGCTGTGATTGGTTGCCATGGGCAACTAGAAATATTCTGACTTACAGACAGCTTGATAAATGAGTTCTGTTTTATCCATGTTAAGTTTTAGAAAACAGGAAGAGAAGATGGAGGATATGGCCAGTAGATACTTTGGAATTTAGGCTAGAAGAGAGGAGATATATGAACCAGAAATATAGATCTGTGTTTCATCTGCATAGTATTGGAAGCCATGGGACTTAATTAGATGTCCCAGGCAAAAAGGGTTGAAAAGTAGGGGTCCCAGGACAGAACCTTGAGGGATGCCAACAAAGAGTGGGCGAGGTGAAGAGGTGGTGTGAGAGTGATAGACACTGAATGTCCAGTTGGAAAGGTATGAGGAGATCCAGGAGAGGGCCTAGTCAGTGAGAAAATAGGGACGCATTTTCGTCAGGTTTCCCGATGATTTCCGTTTGCGCTGAATTGCACATGGGATTTTGGCGCACGTGATTGGATTTTGGCGCATCGGCGGCGGCTTGCACGTGACAGAAATTTTGGGGCGGGCCGTCGCAAGACACGCACTTACAAGCACTGGGAAGAAGCAGGTGAACTCCGGCGGACCTCGGGGCAGAAGCGAAGGATGCAGGAACTCAGGATTACGAGCTTAGTAAATCGCAGCAGACCCGAATCCTCGCCGCACCCCGGATCCCAACAGGACCGGGTAATTAAATCTGCCCCATAGTGTTTGCAGCAGGAGAAAATGGTCAACATTGTCAAAGCTAGAGGACAGATCAAGGAGGAGGAGAACACAGTAGTGATGTTTTGCCCAGTGTATAGCCCGCCAGCCCCTGCTGCCCCCAGTGTATAGCCCGCCAGCCCCTGCTGCCCCCAGTGTATAGCCCGCCAGCCCCTGCTGCCTCCAGTGTATAGCCCGCCAGCCCCTGCTGCCTCCAGTGTATAGCCCGCCAGCCCCTGTCCCGAGTATGGCAAGCATTTCAGTTTAAAAAAAATTAACACTGTATTCACCTTTCCAACGCCCCCAACCCCCCCTTCCCCACCACCACCACAGGTCCTCTTCTTGCTTTGGATGCTCCATTGCGGGGACCCAAAAAGGCACCATCCAAAGCAAGAAGAGGATCTGCAGGGGGCATTGGAAAGGTGAATACAGTGTTAGGTTTTTTCAGCACAATTTTAGATGTCCACATATTAGCTTCTATATCTGGGTTAAGGGAAACTTTTTGGCTGAGAGGGCCATGAACGCCAAATATTTTAAAATGTAATTCCATTAGAGCCATACAATAGGTTTAAAACTTAATACAAGTAAATTTGTGCATTTTATGTAAAACCAACACTTTTAAAGTACAATAAGTCTCGGAAATATTTTTAATAACATGTTATGCGGTTGCTCACCAATGATTATTAAAAGCACTTTTTACCATTAATGTGACTTCTGGTACTGCATGGTTTTGGTTGTGGCTTTGTAGTGTGATTGATACTTAAGGTGAAGCTTCATGCAGGTATCCCCAGTAGCCACAGTGATGCCCCCGAAGATAATCACACCTACAAAGCCACACCAAACCATGCAGTACCAGAAGTCACATAATGGTTAAAAAGTGGCTAATAATCATGGGTGAGCAACCGCATAACAAAAATGTTATAAAAATATTTCCGAGACTTATTGTACTTTTAAAAGTGTTGGTTTACATAAAATGCACCAAATTACTTGTATTAAGTTTTTAAACCTATTGATGGCTCTAATGGAATACATTTTAAAATATTTGGCGTTCATGGCCCTCTCAGCCAAAAAGTTTCCCTTAACCCAGATATAGAAGCTAATATGTGGACATCTAAAATGTGCTGAAAAAACTAACACTGTATTCACCTTTCAATGCCCCCTGCAGATCCTCTTCTTGCTTTGGATGGTGCCTTTTGGGTCCCGCAATGGAGCATCCAAGCAAGAAGAGGACCTGTGGTGTGGTGGGGAAGGGGGGGTTGGGGGGCGTTGGAAAGGTGAATCAGTGTTAATTTTTTTAAACTGAAATGCTTGACCAACTCGGGACGGGGCTGGCGGGCTTACACTGGGCAGCAGGGCTGGCGGGCTATACACTGGAGGCAGCAGGGGCTGGCGGGTATACATGAGGCAGGAGGCTGGCGGGCTTACACTGGGGCAGCAGGGCGGGGGCTATACACGGGGGCAGCAGGGGCTGGCGGGCTATACCACTGGGGGCAGCAGGGGCTGGCGGGCTATACACTGGGGGCAGCAGGGGCTGCGGGGTATACAATGGGGGCAGCGGGGCTGGCGGGCCTATACACTGGGGGCAGCGGGGCTGGCGGGCTATACACTGGGGGCAGCAGGAACTGTGACCAATGCATTTCCCACCCTAGGCTTATACTTGAGTCAATAGTTGTTTTTTTTTTTTTTTGTGTTTAGGTGCCTCTGTTTAAACAATACAGTGGCAATATGCAATATACTACAGTATTTGATACAAGACTTTCTTAAATGTTTAAAAGTAACTCTTTGTTTATGTTTTTAAACTAGCAATAAAAAAATTCAGCTTGAGATTGTTTAATTTGATGGCCTGAGCAGGCAAGTAATCCAAAAGAGTGATGGCAGCCCTCATGTGCAATGAAGGCGTTATTTAAATGCTGCGGAGTACAGCTTTTCAGGGTCAATAAGTTTCCCCCTCCTCCACACATTGCTGAACGTTGTACTTCCCTTTCCATCTGCAGAATGTTTTGTATCACTGCTCATCTGCTTCCCCCTCCATCAGAATCTGCCTTTACATTTTATAAAGTATACAATAAGCAGAGGATAAAGTTGAAAGAGAAACCATAAGTAATTCACTCACTGTTGGGCTGTAATTACATTTACTGTATAATGTATCTGTCTATTATAATGTATGTATATATTAAGTGTTTTATTATTTTTCATTCTTCCCCCAGAAACACCGACTGCGTCTCATAGTCACAGATGGTGTGTTCTCTATGGATGGCGATATTGCGCCTCTTCGTGAGATTTGTGACCTTGCAAAGCGATACAGTGCTTTAGTTATTAGTGAATGTATGCCACTCCGGTTTTTTATGGGACCAAACGGACGGTAAGGCGGCAATGATTGTATTTTCTAGGCTGCGGCCAAAAAAATATTGTGCACCATGCTGCTGCCCTCGTCTCACAAGCACAAGCAAAATTCATATCAATAATTCTTTCCTTTTTTGAATATTTATTTTTTTAATTTTTTTTTTTTTTATGATAATATAGACATGATAATTGTTTTTTTAAGAGATTTGAACCGCTTGAAGGGATTGTCCAAATGATAAAACCTTAGTTTGTAGAAAAAAACCTATATTTTTTAATTGTCGTTAATTGTTATTCTGTTCAAAAAAGCCAAATTCTTGATGACGATGAAGCCTTGGTCTGATACTTAGACGCGGTTAGCAAGATATTGCTGCACCATTCATTTGGTACAGTTGTGATAAAAGAGTGGACCAGGGTGAGGATTAACAGCGGCTACAGCTTCCACACAACAGCGCCCCTTTAAGAATGGGAGGTGTTTCGGCTTCTGTTCACAGAAGATATCTGGCCTACAACAAGGTCAATAAGAAGAAAATATATTTTATGTCCAATAACTTAATTGTTTATTTTTATGTTATGATTCCTATATATTATATTGATCTCTTTAAATTTTGGAAAAATTCTGGAAGTGCCTACCTTTTATTAGCAATTTCTGCTTGTGTACATCTGCTTTTATATGACTGTTATAAATGTACATTTCGGTCTGTGTGATAAAGTATACTCTGGGGTGGTATAAAGAAGTCAGTTTATCAGGCTGATGGTTTGACAGTGTGCATGGTGACCATATAAAAGATTTTAGGTTTGTAATCTCCTGGCCACGACTGACCGGTCACTGGTTTATCATAGTCTTATGTTATTGGTGAATAATAGGGGCGCACCTTGTAGGTTGTGCAGCTCAGCCCAATGCAGAAGTAGCGACGCAGTCCTTAATACGCCATCCATCAAAGCGGCCAGAGAAATTATTCTAGCGGACAGAAACCATCTGCCACCACTATAGGCATTACAAATTCATGGGGGAAATATGTGTAATATGTAATCCAGACAAACACAGCATTGTTCATGGCTATTAACTAGTTTGGATTTGAACAGTAAAATAATGTGTAGGAGAAGAGCCACAGATAGGAATAAATGATGAGGGCTGTGCCAAGTAGAGTGTTAGTGTATATGTGCTCAGTGCTTGACTAATCTGACATGGCACACAGATTTATCATTGATATATATTATGGTGTACTGATCTTTTTTATGATTCCCAGAGGTCTGACCTGTTAACCACACTTATGTGTTGTGTTTGTCTTGTTTATAAATGTCATGTTATTTGGCGGAAAACTTTATTGAAATACAGTGTGTGGTGTGTGTATATATAATATATATATATATATTATATTATTTCAGTTGGGCAGATTAAGTGCCCCATGGGGGCCCCCCTGGGCTATTCACAACAACAAGGGGCCCCACCAGCATCCAAACCAACCTCATGTGCTGAGGTCTAATCTCACCGCACACTGCAGCCATATTGGTTCCCCTTTACAGAAATGCACAGGATAGATCTTCCCCTTTGCAGAGAAAAGTCTGCCAGGGGAAAGGCATCTGGGAAGTGAAGGCCTGCCTTCCATAACCCTATATGAAGATCCACATTGGATATACATTCTTTTCTCATTCATATATATGTATGAGATATTTTCAGTATAGAGATAAAATAAGTCCCTCTAAACGTTCCTTCTGTTAACAGGGGCACAGACGAACTGCTGGGTTATGGGACAGTGACGATTATAAATTCCACCCTAGGCAAAGCTCTAGGTGGAGCTGCAGGTCAGCAAGTGTCTCATCTTCCATGTCTTCAGGAATGTTCCTATCATTTATATAAAGTTCGTGTCAGACTAGTGGGGGTCTCTAGACCTTTGCCTCCCGCTGTTCAGTTTGCAGCGAGAAGCATTTTTGGCTATTTTGCATGTGTTTGGGTTTACAATCTTGCCACACACACGTTTCCTAGAACTATGGAGGAGAATTGTAAGAATTATGATTTTATCGCAACTATTCCACCTCCCAAGCCATGTGGAGTTTTTAAAAAAAAAAACTTTGTTCTAGGTTTTCAAACTACAGCAGGCGGACCTGGGGTTTGTTTTGTTTGGCAGCCTCACCGCCCGATGGATACATCAAGTATGCCGGTGCTCAAGCGCCAGCGTATGATAAAGGCCTTGCTCCCCCTTCCCCTTGGATATTTGAACCTCTCGCTGTATCCGACCTGTCCTAGTTTTATGGAACAAACCTCGACGAACGAATGTTCACAGGTTTTTGAAAGGATGCAGGGCACTCCACCGGCGGCCGTGCCCCTCCACTCCCACATGGCATGGGGGGAATTAGTTGCCAATATACTAAGATTTCTTGCAATGTGCAAGAAATTGCAATTACTTCAATGCTTCTATTCCAGAGGCTATTCCAGAGACTTTTAAACATCACGATTTCCTGTGTTGATCTGGTTATCCTTCTCCATACTAAAAAAACCTGGTGAGCTAAGTGTGAATGTTTATGGCGGAGACAGGAGGGCAAGCTCTGAGAGCAATCTATTAGGTAAGATCATGTAAAAGTGCAACGTATGAAAAAATGACATATTGCATGTGTTTCATCAGTCGCTAGCATTTAGCGTTTTTCATGTGGTAAAAAATATTGACCATGGTTTATCTTATCTGATGGCAGTTAATCAGTGGAATGCTTTTTGATGTGTTCCATAGACTTGTTAAGAGCATTTTCACGCAGGTCTGACAAATCCATTGAATACAATGGGACAGAATGCCCATCCGAGCTCTGCATGTCAAAAACACGTGTGAAAGACGCTAGAGTGAAAGGGGTCTTACAGAGCGTGTTCTATCATTCCATGCATATGAAAATAAACTCGAGTTTCTATTTTTTACATATAGTCCATAGTTTCTGGATAAAACTGTAGTGTTTTATTTTGCCCAGTTTATAACCTGTTGCTGTATCTTTCTAGGTGGTTAACAACCGGCCCAAAGCCTTTAATTGACCATACCGACAAGCTCTACGACGTATGTCTCAAACACTCTTCCTCCAGGTGGTGGCAGCGCTCCAAAGCACTAGACTCTTGTGTGAAAGCAATGAAAGCAAACTATGTCTGCCAAAAACAGCCGGTAGAACACGGGCACAGAGAGCTGTATCTAGTATGAAATATTTCTTAGACCGGGGCCCATTACTTACCCGTCCCGCCAGAACACCGAGGTGCGGTTGTCCGAGGATCCGAGGTGCAGGATTCACTAAGATCGTGCGTCCAATTTCCTGCATGTGTTCGCTCCCCGCAGAGGACTGCCGGAGTCAACGGATTTCGTGGTGCATGTATGTGCATGGCTGCGACACAATTTTGAATGTTAAATTCCAACGTCTATGTCCAAAACAGTTAGGGTTGTCCGCCGGCCGACCTCTCATTTGGTCGCCTGAATGTCGGCGCGAATGCGGACAAATCCGATCACGTGCGGCAAAAAACTCTGTTAATGGTGCGCGAAAACGGAAAAAGTCAGGGGAACGGAACAAGCGAAAATGCGTCCGCGGACCTTAGTAATGTGCGCATATGTTTAATCCTGAGAATATTACACCACAAAGGTGAGACAGGGGAATGTTTTGTAAATAAATTATAATTTGCAGTATTTTGATTTTTATTGTATAGGTGAAGCTTCATGCAGGTATCCCCAGTAGCCACAGTGATGCCCCCCTTTACTCAGTAGTCACAATGATGGCTCCCAGTAGCCACAATACCACCAGTAGTCACAGTGATGACCCCTGTAGCTATTAGTCGCAGCATTGATGCCCTCAGTAGCCACAGAGATCCCCTCAGGAGCCACAGTGATGTCCCCAGTAGCCATTTGTCACAGTGAAGCCCCTAGTAGATATTAGTCATAGTGAAGCCCCCCAGTAGCCACAATAACACCCCCACTAGCCAGTAGTATTAATTGCAGTGATGCCCACTGTAGCCACAATAATGGGGGTCATTTACTAAGGGCCCGATTCGCGTTTTCCCGATGTGTTACCCGAATATTTCCGATGTGCGCCGATTCCCCCTGAATTGCCCCGGGATTTTAGCGCACACGATCGGATTGTGGCGCATTGTCGCTGGCATGCACGCGACGGAAATCAGGGGGCGTGGCCGAACGAAAACCCGACGGATTCGGAAAAACCACCGCATTTAAAAAAAATAATCTGTCGCGGAGCTTGCACTTACCTTCACTCAGCCCGGCTCGGTGAACTCCAGTGCGTTCCGATGCTTTTCAGCGCAGCAGCGCCACCTGGTGGACGGCGGAGGAACTGCCTTAGTGAATCCCGGCCGGACCCGAATCCACCGGGTAAGTAAATCTGCCCCAATGTCTCCAGTAGTCCCCAATAATCAGTGATATCCCAAGTAGCAATTAGTCACAGCAATGTCCCTAGTAGCCATGCCCCCATTAGCCAGCAGGCATGCCCCAACTATTAACCAGCAGGCAAGCCCCCACTGTGGTTTATACTCACCTGTCTTCTCCGTTGCTGCCGACGCGTTCAGTCCCTTCCCGCGTGGTGCTGTATTGACTTCATTGTGTGTGCCCGAGTCAGACAAGGACCCCATGCAGGCACATGCGATTAGAGCCTGGCAGCCCATTTCCTGTGCTGAGGCGCACAAGAGGAGGGAGCCAATACTGGTCCACAGTTAGATATCCTATCCTTGGTTCTTAAATGTCAGATCCCTATAGACCCGAGTACCTGTCTGTTAAACCTTTACCCACAAGGGATGCGCAAACACACCTCTAGACTACTCCTACATCTCCTTACAGCAGCAAAGTGTCTAATCTCTGCAAAATGGAAACAAGCCACAGCACCCTCCCGGGTGGAGCTTTATACAAGAATACAAGAGATACGCACTCTAGAATACCTCACCGCACTTTTGCATAAACAGTAGAAACATTTAACCGCATATGGGCCCCATGTGATGATTATTGGACAGGTCGAAATGTTTGCTAGTGAGATTTCTTCCACAATGGGGAGCACCCACTATTTCGCTAACTTAGATACCACCCTACACCCCTTTCCTCATGTTTCCAGTCTATTGTCAGTCTTCCCTCACTTTCTTTGTTGATTATATCTGTTTATTAGACTTGCGTCTCTAGGAAAACAACCTAGAGGGCTTATATTGTTTTATACAAGTTGGTCTCTGTCAGTTGATAAGACCCTGTTGATCTACTTTGTTAAAACTTGGATACCTTGCTAAAATGCTACTTTCCACCTGTATGTAGTGATTTGAATGATGCATAAGCTGTAAAACTGAAAAACGAAATAAAAATACAGTTAAACAAAAAAGAGGAGGGAGCCAAATGCAGAAGTCAAAAGAGCCACATCTGGCCCCTGAACCATAGGTTCCTGACCCCGGATCTATATTGTTGCGGCTACAATGGAATTTTCTGCTGAACGAATACTGAAGATATATCTAAACCATTAGAAGCAGATTTTCTCAGAGGTTTTAATATCTTAGGAAATCCCTGTAATGAATGTATTGTATAGCAACAAAATAAATAAGCCCGGCCAACCCGAGTCAGTGCCAGGGGCCCAGACTGCCCCCGGATCAATTGTACCAGTGTCTCAAATGATCACCATCCGCTTTGTTCACTTTTCTGCCTCTATGCTGCACTTGTTGGGAGCGCAGCATAGAGGCAGATTCTAAAACTGACCTTTCCTCGTTCCCCCAAAGCGGCGCTCCACACTGTATGCGACGGCTCTGAAGCCGGCGCACATGATGTCATAAGATCACATGTGCCAGCTCCAGAGCCGACAGGTACGGCAGGCATATGCCGAAGAAAGACGGCTGCTGCAGGCGCTGCTCCGTGGGAACGAGGAAAGGTGAGCAAGTCTTTCCCGGAGGGGAGGCAGTGTAGCAGGAGGAAGCAAGGGGGGCAGTGTGTCCACAGGAGGAGGAGGGGCAGTGTGGCTACGCTGGTTAGAGAGGCAGTGTGGCTACTGAAGGGCGACCCACGAAGGGACCCACTAAGGCTCTGTCGCCCAGGGGCCCAATAAAACCTGGAGCCGGCTCTGCAGACACTAATCCATCTCTAGTTCAAAAATCACACTAGGGTTGCCTTGCTTTACCTGTGCTTCTTTCAGTTTGGTCTCTAGGTCCTCCAGGTCCATATGTTTATATCGGTACTTGTTGGCCTTGCAAAGACGGATGCCATCGATAATGGAGGCATGGTTCAGCTCATCTGATAACACTGCATCTTCAGGCGTCAGCATAGCCTGAAAATAAATATAAATAAATTCAATAAATTTTTTGATTGAGCTTTCAGTGATCACTCTTCAGAAACTTCAGCAGCAAAAAAAAAAAAAATATATTGTTAAAAATCAAAAAATGTTTTTGATCCAATTTTCAGCAATAAACACAAACTCACCTCAAATAGGCCAGCGTTGGCATCAAAACAACTTATATACAAGATGGCATCTTCTCTTTGATGGAACTGTGCAATCTTCTGCTCAAGACTCTTGTGGATGTTCTGGGAGGAAGAAAAATGTGGGATAACATGAGGAAAGGGTGCAGTAACAAGACACACCGCTCTGTTCTATATACTGTAATAGTTTATCCCCTTCTGCTACTGGTAATACCCTAGCATTGACTAAACTGGATAGAGAAAGATTGGTATTAATGTACACTACCTTTCTTGAAATTTTATGAAGTTATGGAATTAAATAGCCTCCTGTTATTATTACTTAAAAGGGTGTTCTCCTTTGAAATTTTTAAACATTTCTTCAATTGTTAAAAATTGTACGTGTGTGAAGAGAATTTCCCATAAATGTAGTCATGTTGTCCCTTACAAAGGAGATCGCTGTCCCTGGATATAACCACCTCACACTTTGTCAAAGGTGGATATGCATACTATGGAGGCGCCCAACCACCTGGATTCAGTGTTCATTAGCACAGGACGGCTTTGGGACATGCAGTAACTCGCAGACCTTTCATATGGAAAACCAATTTTTTTCTTTGTGCCATCATGCCAGCAGCAATGGTCATATCCAAGGACAACTAAGGGGCAAAAATGGCAATATTTATAGGCAATTATTGTCACACAGGTGCATTAAAGATTAACATTTTGGAAAGTAAAAACCTTTAAGGCTATCTGCACACGTAATGTAATGTATACGGAATTTGTCCCAAAAGAAATTCTTCAGTTATTCTGCTGTTTATGGCACAATTTTTCTGCTACAGGGGAGCAGAGCTCAACCATTGATTTGCAAAAGTTGAACTCTGCACCAGGATCTACAGTAAACAAACAACATCCTGTGCATAATAAATCTAAAATATTTTAAGCAATGTGTCCATGAGATGTTCATAAACCTCAAACTACATTGCTACTTTATTATACTGTGGAAAATCGCCATGTTATACACCGCTTATGCAGCCAGCCTAACCGTCATACAATTTGTTTTGCTGCAGATTTAATTGACATGTTGCAGATTTAGCAACATATGAATGATATGTAATAATTTAGCAGGGACTGTAAAACACGGAGACTGTGATACACTGTTTCCGTAACTATTCACCTTTATGTGAATTATGGATACATCTTATCCTTTCATGCAGTTCCTCATGTTGTGGTGACCCCAACCATAAAATTATGAACTGGCATCTGAAGTGACACTGCAGCCTCTAAATTTTACTTTTTTTGATGATCTTCACATGATTTTGGAGGATATATTTCTATAGCTTTCAGATAAAAGAAGGAACTCTAGAAAGTAAATTTCATAACCTACCTGACGGGACTAGGTGTTTAATGGGGTATAATTTGGGGAAAGTGTCTTGTATGTGAGGATTTGAATTTGTGTCAGACAATAAGAAATAGTATTACATAGTAGACATACAGATTTAGGCAGGGACATGGAGAGTATAGAGAATATATAATGATTTTTAGAAAGAAGTCACCCAGCTCTACCTCCCCAACTTTCTATGTAATTACATTCCATCTATATCCTCGTTTTTATGGACAGGCTTCTCCATACACGGAAAATTTGTACTTTTGAAATGAGGCTGCGGTTCTCCTGGGTAGGGGGGTGGGGGAGGCTTCTAGAGTTGCAGGGCTTTTTCTACTCTGCAGTAAGTACCGTCAAGTTTTTATTTATGTTAAGGTCGATGTTGAGGATTATGGCTTACAGCCAAGGACTTTGTATATAATTTAGCGGCTGATGGATGGTTCAAGCAGCAGCATTTTTATTTATTACATGATTTTATTCCATCTCCTTATAAAAACGGCTGGACCATTATAAAAGCTTTTATACCTCTGCACCTTTACACACAACAACAGGTCAGCTAGATATGTTTGGGATACTTAATCACAACTGTATAAAAGCCTGCAGGTGGTTTAGTAGTCCTAAACAGCCTGACGGATTCCCTTTAAAGTATCTTTACATGGTCCTAGTAGTCTGGCAATTTGGCACACTAAACAACGCACTGGTCCTTATAGACCGGTACCTTAGTATCCCCTATGAAATTACAGCATTCCTCCATAGAAGATGGGGAGGAGTAGAAGTCCCTGGAGGAATTCTGTGATTTAATGTAATCAGATACATACATGGGGTACATTTTGAATATATAAAGGGTATAGGACCTTAGATGACCTCACACTGGTCACATGACATGAATGTAATGCAAGGCACCGTGTAAAAAAAATTGATACAATAAGTAAGTACAGCTTTATAGGTCTGTAGTTGAATATTGGCAGACAGTCCCCAGGTACAAGGCAGCAGAGCAGTGATTTGAAGAGCTGGCAGTCAATACAAGTGTTCTTTACTGGCAGCCCAGTGGAGGAGAACGGTCAAACCAAAGAGATAAGAGTCAAGAAAGCCAAGTTGCATATCAGAAAAATGGCTGCAATTAAGGCAAGTGTCTCAATGGTAGCTAATTTTAGGTGATATGGGGAGGAGTTATAATCTTTTACCAGCAGGCATTGTTGGTTTGGGGGCTAAAATTCTGGTGACAGGTTGTGATAAATGTGACCAGGGGGAGGGGGGCCTTTTCCTACCCCACTTTCCCTCAGCCTCAGCTTAATTGGCCTAATTGATTTAGGTTGTTTACGATCACTCCAGGAGCTGTAGCTTCAAAGGACCTCTGCAACTGAATCGTCTCCATGCATCCCCCCCCCCAAACAAAGAGTCATAAAAACTCTTAAACCAATAGGTTGAATAGGGAGAATTATAGAGTTATGGTCCATTTCACCAGAAGAATACATTTTTGGATATGTTATTTTCAGGAGATGACAATAGTCCAATTCACTTGGGTCCAGAGATATCAATGTCTCTGGATAGGATCATAGCAAATGGGTCAGGTTTGGTATCAATGCAATCCAGGTATTCACCCGGACCCAATGATACCAGAAGCATGACCCTACAACTTAACCTTGAGAAGCTATGGCTTCTCCAGGGCTCTGGTTGTAATACCAGGTAGGAGAGACCCATGACTCCTCCTGTTGGGTGGGCAGTGGTGCGACTCCGCCTGATATAATCAGGCACCTCTAAGGCAGCATTGTCTTTTGTCTGGGTGCCATTTTAACATCAAGAGCAGAGAAGGATCTTAAGGTGTGGACTAAAAGGTTCCATTAGGCCACACACAAGGTAACAAACTTACTGAACTGCTGTTGCTTGTAGTGCTACCTTGTATTTTGCACTCTGTAACTGTATGTATTGTTGTTTCTAGTGTGCCCTTAAGACAATTAAATATAAAATGTAATCTGTGTTGGTCTTTTATCTCGATCCACAAATCCCCACGTCCGAGTCTCGCATATATACATGCTACAGAGTTGGTTCCTCACCGTATATTATCCCGTTACGGACCGGGCTTATATTAAAGGAGAACTGGTGGCAGCTCCTTCAGTTCAGAGCTGTGATTTATTGTTGTGCCATATCCGGAAGTTGTGTGGTGTCATCAGATTCAAACATTTTTATAAACTAGGGCAGTGATGGCGAACCTTTTGGAAACAGAGTGCCCAAACCACAAGCTAAATCCACTTATTTACCATGAAGTGCCAACATGGCTTTTTAGAAGCAACTTATTGCTACCTGTTCTTCTACATCTTTCAATCATATCGGCCCCCTGAGGCCACCAATACAGTTGATAGAAGGAGGGCAAATTCAGACTCTCATTATGGCTTCTCTCCAGGGTCTCTCTGTAGAGGAAGAATGGTGGTCCCAGCAGGATGAGCTCCAAAGATAATGCAGCCCTGTCCACACCTTCTCACTTTTCCCACAGTTCCAAACAGACAATGAAGTGTCGCTTTAAAATAACATTGAGAGCTGCCTGGGACTGCAGGAAGGTTTGGTGGATTTGGTCATATTTGGTGAACTCTGTCCTGGTTCCTGCCCACAGAAATGGCTCCGAGTGCCACTTCTGGCACTCGTGCCATAGGTTCGCCACCACTGAACTAGGGTAACAACCTGGATGCTACAGATAATCAAACTTTCCTATGTACTAGTTTTAATCACCCATCTCTAGTAGGGAGGTTTTTTTTTGGTTGAATGGGCTCACCTGGGTACCACAGATAAATCTTACAGAGCTTAACCCAGCACCATATTCTTCCAGAGCCTTAAGTCCAGCTTGAACGACCTCTGGGTGGCTGGAGAGACCGAGGTAATTATTGGCACAAAAATTTAAGATACCTGCAAAAAAAAAAAAGAAACCCTCATTTTTCAATGAATGCACAACATTACAGTATAATAGTGATTATTGAGTTTAAGTTAGAAATGTTATGGAATGTCAAGAGCATAGAAGCCGACTTAATTTTCTGTGATAACACAGCTAGCGTGTGCCAGAAATGTGTGACTTCCGAGTAAAGCCTGGCCAGAGGCAGATTGTGCAAGTTGTGATGAGGATGAATTTTTGCATCAGCAAATTCACAGGAAAGTCAGTTATTGTGTAAAGCATGACTGGTTTATGATTCATAGATAATTCTATCATTTATATGATCTGGAAGAAATGTCCAGGGTAAGGGAACATTATCCATCTAGACTGTTGCACTTGCAGGTTTAGAAAAGTAATGTTTTAAAACAGTGATATCTATAGAAATTGCAATAAATTAAATTCTGGGGTTCAGAGTAAAACCCGATGTGAATATTTATTATAACCGAACCATTCCATGGTCACCAGAGCAAAACTGCCCGATTCCCATACAGTTATCCATTAAAAATAATCAATAAAGGAGGGAAATACATAGTGATTTACAGATACCCTTCACCCCGAGGGTGCAGTTTTCAATGTCTAAACCAGTAATGGAGTGAGAAAAATAGGAGGAGTAGCAGCACCTTTCTATTATATGTTCTCACTCATTATGATCCACACCTCTTTTTGGCATTGAAAACTGAACGAGTGAACACATCCAGGAAGCATTTAATTTTGGAAAAAAGATTCATCAACAATTTCAGTAACGTTGCTCTCAAAGACGATGTTTTAGGTGCTACTTTAAAGACCATTGTACAGTCTACATACACGTATACTTTAATGTGCGACAATTGACATTGGAAGAGGGAGCAGGTGGGAAAAAAAAAAATTAGCTAATGTTTTGTGCTCGGTTTCTACTACTGCAGTACAGATGCTCAACTAATGGTGACCAAGGTATATTAACACGAAAAAACACATTGCTACCCAAGTGTGGTCTTGTCTGCATTGCATGTAACAATAATAATGCTGATGTAATTACTTGCTGCGACCACAACAATGGTGAAAAAATGCAAAAAATGAACTGATATGCAGTGAGTTTGCATTGAAGAAAATATTGCTGAGCAGGTATCATCCAACTATCTGCTAAAACAACAGAAGGTCTAAGGGAGGATGTAAAATCTGTCCCTCAACAAACTAATGCTCAATTTCAGGAGGTTTTCAGAGAAAGCTGGGAACTACTGGGGAGACGTCTTTGCACGATTTCGAAACAAGTCCAAATAGAATGTAAATAAGAAGGGGGACAAGCGCGCCGGATTCAAAGAGTATCTTACTAAATAATTGGATTAAAAATGTTTCCAGGTGGGACAGACACAGGAGAGATTTCGGTTCCGTTTAGTTGATGTGATACAAACTCAGTGAATATTTTTTAAATATTATTTATTTAAATCAGTGAATATTATTTAAACCTATGCAGGTGCAGTGTACAAAGCTTGAATGTCCGCAGTAGGCATAAACCATGCTTGCCTACATTCACACTGCCGTATGGGGGGGGCGTATATACGTCCCCCATAGACGGAAATAGGCGCACGCCGCCATACACGTGTGGCACTGTATCGTTCCATAGCCAGGAGGAAGATAGGACATGTCCTATCTTTCCCCGGAATACGGCGCCGTGCCCCGTGTTTCTCTCCTCCTCTCCCTGTCACCGACGTGTACTCTGATACGGTGGGCACGGTGAATGTAGCCCAAGGGTGAGGCCGCATGTCACGTTTTGGACTGTTTTAAAGTCATGCATTTTTGAATGTTTACCCTGCATTTGGCTGCTTTGAACCTGTTTATCTGTCTTTCTAGAAGTGTAGGCAACTGTGGAACAGATTAACTCATCTTTTGTACTCATCTGCACCAAATGCATGGTAAATATTCAAAAACGGCAAGCGTTTTTTAAACGGACTGAAAACCCATGCTTTAAAACAGACCAAAAACGTGCCGTGTGGCATCTCCCTTAATGGTTTTCAATAGCAATTTTGCCACATATACAGTATAATCCTCCCTATTGTGCAACTGTAGCAGGGTTGTTAAAGTTATCTAGAAAAAAGTGCAGGTGAAAAAATTTTCATGGACAAACTAAAAAACCACAATAAATGATAATGGATATAAAGCAATGAATGTCTTCAGCGGATAAAACCTGTGCAAATAGATCAGTATTGTATTTTCGGTATCACAATAAAGTCTTCCAGAGTCAAAATTATTCTGAATACTGGAAATTATTTACAGACAATGGAAAAAGTCTCTTTTTGTTTCAGTCTGTCCAGAAAGTTAGAAGTGACAACTTTGCGGTGCAGCTTAACCCTCCCTGAAACACGACACTAGCTGAGGTCACACTCTGTGCAGTATCGAACGTTTTTAGAGACGTAATGAACACTTTGTAACAATACAACGTGCATGTCTCCTAGAAGTCATTATACTATTAGTCATATACAACAATACCTGTGTTCTTCCCTTCTACAGTGATGTGCGGTCCTTGCTTTGAGGTGATGATCCTCTCACTCTTCCAGGTTCCTGCTTCCTTAATATTTTCAATTTCCTTATTTAAAATGCCCCTGAGGTTGGCAACAGTAGAATGTGCCCGTCCTGACCTCAGGGGCAGCCTGGAAACCCATGTAGTCCACATCATAGCAGCTGCTGCAGCACCACCTTCTTCATGTACTGACTACACCATGTGGACAGAGGGGTGTGTGCAGCTGCAGCCAATCAGGAGTTAAAACATGCAGGGATCCTCCTACTGCTGCTGTCATCTGACAGCACCTCCTATTTAACCCCTGCACAGCCAGTGCAAATCATCCCTATATATCCAGGAATATTGTATGAGTACGGATATGAATCTTTTCATCCAATTCTGCTTTCTGGATGCGTTATTGTACTGTCAGTCACTACAAGAATCTGCATAATGTAACAACACTTCCTATAACCCACACCTCCAGGCTCCAAAGACTTATTCATAGGGAATACCAGCCATATATAATTTTTTATAATTCCTGGAGAGCCTTAAAATATTTGCATAAATTGTAGGCATGTAAAGTGTTGCTGGTTGTTTGTATACATTTAGGTTGCATTCACACGTTCAGTTTTTCAGATGCAGTTTTCAAGGCCAAAATCAGGTGTGGATGGTAATACGTGAGAATATATAATTGAATAAAGCTCCATATATCTCCATATATCCTGTATACACAGTAAACCAGAAGCCAGACGTCATTTTATTCAGCTATTTTAATTTATATTTATTTTTAGTTAGTGGTATTAGCAGAACTAGTGTGTAAATTAATAGCATTACAGCCTTGCAGCGCTGGGGACCTGGGTTCAAGTCCCAGGGTCAACAAAGGGTTTGTATGTTCTCTCTGTGTTTGCGTGGGTTTCCTCCGAGTCCTCTGGTTTCCTCCCACATTCCAAAACATACTGGTAGGTTGTTTAGATTGTGAGCCCCATTGGGGACAGGGACAGATTTGGCAAGTTCTGTGCAGCACACAGAATATAAAGACATATAAAGAATAAAATAACCCGGGCCGGAATGTGAATAGGTGCTTCGTAAGGTGCTGGAACATTCTCCATCTTTTTCCCGTGCACGGTACAGCGGCACCATAGGCATCTGGGCGCCATAGGTGTCTATTGGACAGAGGGCTTCTATTGGGCAGAGGGCTTCTTTAGGTCCATTCACACATTGCATTTTGTATGCGTTTCAAGATGTGTTTTTGTACTCATCCGAAACACAAGTGGGAGGTGCTTGACCCAAACGCATATGTGTTTCCAATGAAACACGTGCATTTTGGAATGAGCAACATATGTTTTGAATGTCAAAAATGCTAAACATACGTTGTTCATTCCAAAACGCATGTGTTTCAGTTGAAGAGCATATGCATTTTGGTCTAACCCCTCCCGCTTGTGTTTCGAATGTGTTTTTTAACAATGTGTGAATGCTCCCTTAGGCCGGTGACACATGTGGCCGTTTTTGTCACGTTTCTCCAGGGATTTCAAATGCATTGAAAATGTGTGCGTTTTTACGTATGCGTTTTACAAATGTTTGCTTGAGTTCGCGTTGCGCAATGCTTTATGTGCGTTAATTGTAGGCTGCTGTGTCTTTTGGAATTTGTAAAAACGCACTGATCTTCTCCCTGCTGTTTGTGCATGCAATCACATGCGTTTCAAAACACAGACCACAAGTGCATGCATTTTCAAAAACGCAATCCCTTTGAAAAAAGCAATGAAAACGCACCTCAAAAAACGCACACAAAAAAACGCAGGGTAGAAACCGCCAAGTTACAACTATTTACCATATATACTCGTGTATAAGCCGAGTTTTTCAGCACAAAAAATGTGCTGAAAAACGTCCCCTCGGCTTATACACGAGTCTATAACAAAAAAAATTACCCACTTAAAAAAAAATAAACTTAAATACTCACCCTCCGATGTCAGCGCGGCTCCCCGATGTCGGCGCGGCTTACCGATGTCCCCGATGTCAGCACGTCTAGTCTTCTTTCTTCTCCGCGGCTCCTCTTCTCTCTTCTATCTTCCGGCATGGACGCGGCCATGTCTTCTTAGTGGCCGCGCATACTATGACGTCAGCAGCGGCCGTGTCACAGCTTGCGCATGCTAGAAGAAAACACGGCCGCGTCCATGCCGGAAGAGAGAAGAGGAGCCGCTGTATACTACTAGGAGCTGCTGTATACTACTAGGGGGCTGCTGTATACTACTAGGGGGCTGCTGTATACTACTAGGGGCTGCTAAATACTACATGGGACTGCTAAATACTACATGGGGGCTGGCAGGCTGTATTCTTCTGGGGGCTGGCAGGCTGTATACTACTGGGGGCTGGCAGGCTGTATACTACTGGGGGCTGGCAGGCTGTATACTACTGGGGGCTGGCAGGCTGTATACTACTGGGGGCTGACAGGCTGTATACAACTGGGGGCTGGCAGGCTGTATACTACTGGGGGCTGGCAGGCTGTATACTACTGGGGGCTGGCAGGCTGTATACTACTGGGGACTGGCAGGCTGTACTGGGGGCTGGCAGGCTGTATACTACTGGGGGGGTTTGACCAATGCATTTCCCACCCTCGGCTTATACTCGAGTCAGTAGTTTTTCCCAGTTTTTGGTGGTAAAATTAGGGGTCTCGGCTTATACTCGGGTCGGCTTATACTCGAGTATATACGGTAACTTAAAACCCATTAAAAAAGCAAATATGTATTTCAAGGAAGAAAAAAAACGCAATGAAAAAACGCAAAGAAATGCCACGCGTGTCACAGGCCTTAAAGGAAACCTACCACTGCTCGCATGATAAAATCATGCGAGCAGACCACCTGTTAGGCTATTTAATACTGATGCCGGCACATACTTTAGTTAGGCACGGCGATCGTTAGTTTAGATAAAAAAATGTTTTACTTACATATGAAAATATCCCTCCGGTGCTACCCCTACGTCATCTTCGGAAGGGAGATGCCTTCCGATCTTTAATTATTCCCGCCTCCTTCATTGTAGCCGTCCTCCTTCGGGTGCCGAGAGCCATGACGTCACCAAGCTCTCGGCACCTATCGCTGTCCGGCTGTGTGAGAGTTAGTATCTGCGCATGCGCGATAAGTGCCGAGAGCTTGGTGACGTCACGGCTCTCGGCACCCGAAGGAGGACGGCTACAATGAAGGAGGCGGGAATAATTAAAGATCGGAAGGCACACTGGGCTGGGCCGTGGCAGATCGCATTTGTATTTAGACACCGGTATTTAGCCAAAACTGAATCATAACGTGAATGTATGACAGCACCCTTGTTCCTGAGGGCACATTCACACAATGGGGCAGATTTACTTACCCGGTCCTGTCGCAATCCAGCGGCGCATTCTCAGTCGAGGATTCGGGTCTTCCGGCGATTCACTAAGGTAAGGCGCCCGATGTCCAGCAGGTGCGCTGCGCTGAAGTCCGTCGGAGTTCACTAGAGTGCACGTGTCAAGCAACACATTTTTTTTTTAAATTCCGCGGTTTCTCTGAATCCATCTGGTTTTCCGATGGCCACGCCCCCTATTTCCGTCATGTGCATGCCTGCGCCGATGCGGCACAATCTGATCGCGTGCGCCAAAAACCCGGGGCAATTCGGCGCAAACTGGAAAAATTCGGGAAACCCGGCGAAAAAAAGCGATTTGGGCCCTTAGTAAATGACCCCCCAATGTGTTGCGTCATGTTTTTTGATGCATTTTTGACACATTCAAAAGGCTTCAGCCTTGATCACTTGTTGAAGTAACATTGCGTTTTAGCAATGTGATCAAGGTTGAAGCAAGGCTGATGGTTGAGGGCGCGTTCACACGTTGCGTTTTGACCTGCGTTTTCATTGCGTTTACAAACGTAAACGGTAATGTAATTAGGCAAATTACCTCACATCAGCTGTTGTATATGTGTTTCAAACGCAATGAAAACGCAACCAAAACGCAACGTGTGAACGCGCCCTGAAACGCATCAACAAACGCAACGCATCGTGTGAATGTGCCCTCAGTAAGAATGACGTTTATCTCTGCGGATTGGGAAGGTGTTGCTATCTTTCCAATGATCTTGCTGATCTGTGCTGATTATCGTATACTTGTCGGATACTTGTATATCACTTTTATTCTTGTAGAATTTTTGCATTCATGCATAATTGTCACAATTGTAACATTCTTTGTAATAAAATATATGCTGGATGATCATTATTTGTGGCTGTGCGCAACATGTAAAAGGAAGGGTTAATTGTTTGCTGAATGCAGCCTGCTCACTGCCTCTACCCCAAATCAATTCTTTCTTATCACAAGGCTGCCCTCTACTGCATCTTGTACAGACAGAAACCTGGAAGCAGAGACTTGTCACGTCCACTTTTCACCTGCTTTTGTCTAGTATTTCAGGATCTTCTATAACATTGCTTCATTATATTCAGTATAAAGCTTATTCACACATCGCTCTCTGTGATTTACAGATATCATAATGGCAGAATGAGACCTCGGCCTCTTGATGTATTTACTGTGGTGGATATACCTACTGGCTTTGCGAAAGAAATGGCAATTATTTCAGCCCTTTTATGATAGTTTTGTGGCATAGAAGCAATGATAAAGCTCCCCCCATTTATTATCTCCCCCCGTTTATTTACATTTCCATTTTTACTTTGTTCATCTGCAGGTAGCTTAACAGATTTGTCAGGCGGTGTGTGCCTTTAGTTAGTAAGTAAAGCAGCCAACACTTCTAATCTTATCTCAAACACTACTTGCCCATGAATTCTCTCAGATGTCTTAACACCTTCCCGACCGATGTTATACAGCTCACAGGCAGAGCCCTCTCCATGTATATTGCAGAAACCACCCACCGATAATGCCTTCTGGAAATGGCACATTATATGGTTTGGGGTTAGATATAGGATATTTGTGATGCAACTAGAGATGAGCGAGCACTAAAAAGCTTGAGTGCTCGTTACTCGAGTCGAACTTTTTCCGATGCTCGAGTGCTCGTTTCGAATAACGAACCCCATTGAAGTCAATAGGAGACTCAAGCATTTTTCAAGGGGACCAAGGCTCTGCACAGGGAAGCTTGGCCAAAAACCTGGAAACCTCAGAAAATGATGGAAACACCATGGAAATGGACAGGAAACAGCAGGGGCAGCATGCATGGATGCCTCTGAGGCTGCTTAATCGCACCATTATGCCAAAATTATGGGCAACAGCATGGCCATGACAGAGTGACAGAATGAAGCTAGATAGCATCTAAAACATCCAATAATTGACCCTGACACTATAGGGGACGGCATGCAGAGGCAGCGGCAGGCTAGAGAGTGGCATGGCGACATACCCCAAATGGACTCGGGCTGAATGTCCCGGTACTAATGTGAACAAAATAACTTATTAGATTACACCACATGTGACGTACAGTACGCTTCACTGGAGAGAATGTGGATTGGGATTTCTGGAGACTAGCTTGATAAACAGTAGCAGGCAGACTAAGCTAGATGAAATTGCATTTGCACCACTGACAGCGCACAAAAGGATTTTGTGCTGTGACTTTCACTTTCAAAAAAAAAAATCGGCAAACTGTGCCTAATTCAATCAAATCCCCAATAAATTGGCCCACTTAGCTGTTTGAATTGGATATGTGTGTCACTATGAGCCAAAAATAAAGTTCGCAAATCTCCCTGCAAATTCGTCACAATATGGTACTAGCTGCACTACTAGTGCCAGCAAGCCCAGCCACAAGAAAATAAAAAAATAAATAAAATAACGCTATTGTAGCCCTAACAAGGGCTGTTGGGTTCTTGTAGACTCACTCCTGCCTAACAGTAAGCTAATATAATACCCTAACGCTTTCCCTGACCAGCAGCAGCTCTCTCCCTAGCGGCATCCAGACAGAGAATGATCCGAGCAGCGCGGGCAGGGGCTAGTCTATTCCAGGGTCACCTGATCTGGCCAGCCAACCACTGCTATCGACATGTAAGTGTACCATGTGATGCTGGGTGCACTGCAGAGTCTCCTGGCTTGTGATTGGCTCTGTTTCTGGCCGCCAAAAATCAAAACGGCGGGAGATGCCATTTTCTCGAGCTGGTGAAATATTCGTCACAACGAGCAGTTGCGAGTATGCTAATGCTCGAATGAGCATCAAGCTCGGACGAGTGTGTTCGCTCATCTCTAGAGCCAACCAATTTTTTTTCCAAGGGAGCATGGTAAGGGGGTTACACAACCTGATCCTTGGAAAAAAATCAGTTCGGACTGCGGTGGTGTCATCGGTTGGAGGAGATTAGGCCTCCAGGCATGATCCCGAGGATGGTAAAGTTCAGCTTCAGAGCACATAGGGGCCAGGCCAGCCAGAGTCCACATCTCCTATACTGGGAGTGTCACAATCTATGGGGATTAGTCCCTTAGGACTAAGTAAGTGTACTCCCTGGACCACCGCGGGAGATAACAATACTAGCCGCAACCGGGGAGCGGAGTCTAAGTGAACTCCTGGTCTTCGCCAGAGCCCACCGCAAAGCAAGATGGTCTTGTTGCCATGGGGAGTCACCAGGTCTCTCCGCGGCTGCGACTAGGCCCGCGGTGACAGCCAAGGTAGGGACACGGGGACCACGGGAAGGCAGGACCTCGAATGGCAGGCAGGACCTCGAATGGCAGGCAGGACCTCGGATGGCAGGCAGGACCTCGGATGGCTGGCAGGACCTCGGAAGGCTACTGGATTACCGGACCGCCACAGGATACCAGGAACGACACAGGAGGTGTGAGATAGGGGTGAGGGCCCAGGAGGAATCATGAGGGCAATATCTCACACCTTCTTGGTAAATTTATTGGCATGGACTCGTGTTTGTAGATTTATGTTTTGTACTCCAGCTATTCCGGCATAGAGGGATATCATGCACACTTAGTGCACAGATCGTTGTACATCCTCATGCCGGATTTGCTGATTGTGGTCATTTGGGGACGGCATGCAGAGGCAGCGGCCAGCGGCAGGCTAGAGAGTGGCATGGCGACATACCCCAAATGGACTTAGGCTGAATGTCCCGGTACTAATGTTGAACAAAAAACGTATTAGATACGCACACGTGACGTACAGTACGCTTCACTGGCAGAGAGAATGTGGATTGGGATTTCTGGAGACTAGCTTGATAAACAGTAGCAGGCAGACTAAGCTAGATGAAATTGCATTTGCACCACTGACAGCGCACAAAAGGATTTTGTGCTGTGACTTCCTTCAAAAAAAAAATCGGCAAACTGTGCCTAATTCAATCAAATCCCGCAATAAATTGGCCCACTTAGCTGTTTGAATTGGATATGTGTGTCACTATGAGCCAAAATAAAGTTCGCAACTCTCGGCAAATCGTCCACAATATGGTACAGCTGCACTACTAGTGCCAGCAACCCAGCCACAAAAAATAAAAAATAAATAAAATAACGCTATTGTAGCCCTAACAAGGGCTGTTGGGTTCTTGTAGACTCACTCCTGCTAACAGTAAGCTAATATAATACCCTACTCCTTTCCCTGACCAGCAGCAGCTCTCTCCCTAGCGGCATCCAACAGAGAATGATCCGAGCAGCGCGGCAGGGCTAGTCTATTCCAGGGTCACCTGATCTGGCAGCCAACCACTGCTATCGACATGTAAGTGTACCATGTGTGCTGGGTGCACTGGCAGAGTCTCCTGGTGTGATTGGCTCTGTTTTCTGGCCGCCAAAATCAAAACGGGGAGATGCCATTTTCTCGAGCTGGTGAAATATTCGTCACAACGAGCAGTTGCGAGTATGCTAATGCTCGTGAGCATCAAGCTCGGACGAGTGTGTTCGCTCATCTCTAGAGCCAACCAATTTTTTTTCCAAGGGACATGGTAAGGGGTTCACACCTGATCCTTGGAAAAAAATCAGTTCGGACTGCGGTGGTGTCATCGGTTGGAGGAGATTAGGCCTCCAGGCATGATCCCGAGGATGGTAAAGTTCAGCTTCAGAGCACATAGGGGCCAGGCCAGCCAGAGTCCACACTCTCCTATACTGGGAGTGTCACATCTATGGGGATAGTCCCTTAGGACTAACTAAGTGTACTCCCTGACCACCGCGGGAGATAACAATACTAGCCGCAACCGGGGAGCGGAGTCTAAGTGAACCCTATCTGGTCTTCGCCAGAGCCCACCGCAAAGCAAGATGGTCTTGTTGCCGTGGGAGTCACCAGGTCCTCCGCGGCTGCGACTAGGCCCGCGGTGACAGCCAAAGGTAGGGACACGGGGACCAGGAAGGCAGGACCTCGAAGCAGGCGGACCTCGAATGGCAGGCAGGACTCGGATGGGCCAGGCTGGATGGCGCAGGACCTCGGAAGGCTACTGATTACCGGACCGCCACACGGATACCAGGAACGACACAGGAGGTGTAGATAGGGGTGAGGGCCCAGGAGGAATCATGAGGGCAATATCTCACACCTTCTTGGTAAATTTATTGGCATGGACTCGTGTTTGTAGATTTATGTTTTGTACTCCAGCTATTCCGGCATAGAGGGATATCATGCACACTTAGTGCACAGATCGTTGTACATCCTCATGCCGGATTTGCTGATTGTGGTCACTTCTCTTTAGCTCACACACGTGCCCAGCCTCCATATATTTATATTTTGGAGCTAGTGTTGTGGGATTTGTTTGTTGGGGGCTCAGGTCTGGATGACCTCACATTATCAGGTGTCAGGCTCCAGTTGGCTCTTCACCTATGGGTGCACTGGGTTGCATCCTTTTTAAATGGTTTTAACTTTTTGTCCAATTGATGTCTGCTTTATGTCTACCTTGTCAATAAAGTCATTTTTGTTTTTTGCTACTTGACACATGCTTCTTCGTTTTTTCATTTTCACTCTCCACACTCCAGATACATAGAGGAACATAATTGGCTAACAATTCCTCCACACATACCCTGTTTACCCTTGCTACACAGGCAGGATCTACCACTGCTAATAACCTCTATAAAACTGTTTAATCCCTGGGGTGAGTTGTGCAGGTCACCTGCTGGGAGAGACTCAGAATGGGGCTTATTCGCAACACTCCTCTGCCTGCACGTTGGCAGGGGTGTTGCAACTCAGCTCCAGATGATTCCAGGTAGTTGTGTGCCAGGAACATGTGTGAGACTGGTGGCGATCCATGGCGATCAATGAGAAGACATTGTTTCTTTATTGTTCTATTTATGACTTGTCATCTTTGTGTTTTTGTATTATTTATGGTGTTTTCTGTCTATTTTAGATACAACAATGCGGTCATATAATAACAACCCCTGTATCCACATTTTATATTGCTTCATATAAAAAGTATTGATACTACTACTGTCTGTACCATGGACCCAAGGGAATAACTACCAGTTAGTGTTTTTAGAGAAGACCTGGAGTACTGAGAAACGATGCACCAGAGATGGTGAAAGAAAAATGGACAAACTGAGGCGCGGAGTCCAAGCATCTCCCGAACTGACCAGTGACTCCCTGCAAAAACAAATAATTCCTTAGCTCCAAAATACGTTGAATTGACTGTATGGTGCAAACCTGAAGAACTTTCACATTGCTTTAACCCAAAAGTCATTGAAAAGTTGAAATCCTTGTTACAGGAGTCAAGGAATATAATGGGGATATTTATCAGGACCTCTGGCCATGTCAGTGGTGTAGAAGCCCTGAAATGATTGTAAATGCTAGCTTATTGCTAGCACTTGTGATTATTCACCCCAATAGGCCAGTGGGGCGTAAAGGGGGGGGGGGGACAGCTAGTGGGCCGATGTGGGGCGTTACTGTCCCCACAATAAATACCGGCTGCATTTATTTCTACGCCACTTATTTCTACACCAGGCTGGGCCTGGTGTAGAGATAAGCGCTGTGCACGACCCTGCTTGATACATCAAGAGGCTGCGATACACAAGAGCAGCAGCAGGCATAAGATAAATATCCCCCAATGTGTTTATAATAATAATAAAGTTTAATCAGTTTATATCCTAGTTTCTAGATAGAGGATATATGTCAAATCACTGGGGGTTTGACCTTTGGGCCCACAGCAATTTAAAAGAGCATTGTAGAAGAAAGAAGGGAATTTAGAGCCGTGTATCTGGAAAACTGAGATATAAAACTAATAATAATAATTCTTTATTTATATAGCGCCCATAGATAACGCAGCGCTGCACAAATAAAATATGTATTAAAGAATGAATCAGTGCAGGATGCTAAGATGTCTTTTGCATAATTTCCCTGCATTGTTGTGTCCCAGGTCAAGAATATCTCCAAGTCTAAGGCTTTTATATGTGTATTGTCTCGGTTATCATTACGGATCATAAAATAATACAGGTAAGTGGAATATAATGAGCATTAGTGCCTGGGAGAAAAATGTCTGCTGCCTATATATAATATTCTGCTGCTCTACGTTCAGCCATGATTAGTTTTACTTATTGTAACTGCAGATCATTATTTCACAGCAGGAGTGTCACTGCGTACAACAACGAAAAATTGCAACAGAGATGGAGGTGAAAACTGGACCACAAGACATGAGAAGGTGGCCACCATGTCTATATCTGGAGGTCTACACTACAGTAGAGGTTGACTCTGGGCTGTGCCTCGGCAGTCTCCATTGGACTTGTCTTTTACTGGACTTTCTGTAGTCAGATGCATTGTGGGTCATATTCCGTGCTCGGCCTCTGCCTTCCACTGGAGTTTCTGCAGTCATAAGCATTTTTATGAAAAGGTGAATTTCCTCCTGCTACGACCACCAGACTTGACATTTTAGCAGACTTGACATCCCATCAGACTTTCCGCAGATAAAAGCATTCACTTGATAAGTGAATTTCATGCAACATCCTTGAGTTAGATTCCGGGCTGTTTCTACTCTCATTTTAAAATTACACTTTCCTCTGCCAACATCAACCGTACACCATGTAAGAATATGACCACTTTAAAAATAATAAAACTTTTACTCCCTTCCTCCCACACAAAGGTCCTCTCCTGTGCTCCCCGGTCTTGTGCTAGGCAGCACTTTCTTGCATGGACACAGGCGGTGTGACGTTATCAAACGCCACCTGTCGGGAAAACGCGAATCGGGCCCTTAGTAAATGACCCCCAATGGAAAGTGATAGTAATCGGACAGGACAGACTTGCCAGCGTCAGGTCTGTACTGCAGGTTGGTGATTCGGACTTGCCACCACAGGCAGAATTTTCATCCAGCCTCACCTTTTGCAGGTGTTACTAGTGCAACATCCCCCACCGGGGCCTAGCCTTTTCTCGGGGCCTGGAGTCAGCCGGGGCCCGCAGTACCTGAGTGGCTGGCGGTTGCGGCCTAAGCACGCTTGTGTCACGGTGCTTATCACTATATACAGCTCCCCCAGCAATCACTATATACAGCTCCCCCACCAATCACTATATACAGCTACCCCAGCAACCACTATATACAGCTCCCCCAGCAATCACTATATACAGCTCCCCCAGCAACCACTATATACAGCTACCCCAGCAACCACTATATACAGCTCCCCCAGCAATCACTATATACAGCCCCCCAGTAATCACTATATACAGCCCCCAGTAATTATTATGTACAGCTCCCCCAGCAATTACTATATAGAGCTTCCCCAGCAATAAATATATACAGCCCCCAGTAACTACTGTATACAGACCCCTAACAATATCTATATACAGCTCCCCAGTAATCACTATATACAGCTCCCTAACAATTACTATATACAGCTCCCAGTAATCACTATATGCATCCCCAGTATTAACTATATATAGTCCCCCTATAACAACTATATACAAACCCCAATAATAACTAGAAACACCCCCTATAATATCTAACTATATACAGTCCCACTATTATAACTATACACATACCTATAATAACTATGTACCCCCCATAATAACTATTGCACCCCCCTATAGTAACTAACTATATACAGTTCCACTATAATAACTATATACACAACACCTCCTACAATAACTAACTATACAACCCCCATAATAACTATATGCACCCCCAATATTAACTATATACAGTTCCCCAATAATAACTATATACACAACACCTCGTATAATAACTATATACCCCCATAATAACTATATGCACCCCCCTATAATAACTAACTATATACAGTTACCCTATAATAACTATGTACACAACACCTCCTATAATAACTAACTATATACCCCCCATAATATATATATATTATTTATTATAACTATATACAAAACACCTCCTATAATAACTAACTCCAAGGTAATATAATAAAATTCTACTTCACCTTCCTCTCTTCCCCCGATGCATGACGTCCTCGTCTTCTTCCCTTGCGGTTATCCTCGGAGGTGTACAAAGATGGCGGAACCCAGCTGGAAGCCGGCGCAGTGATGTCACACACTGTGCCGTGACGTCACACAGTGCGCTGGCGCCCCCAGCAGGGCGCCGCCATCTTAGTTTGATTGTCAAATGGCAGAGCAGGGAACGTATTGTTCGCTGACTCTGGCATAGGTTTTAATTGGGTCGCCCCATGTCCCCCATAGTTAAGACCCAGTCAGCGCTGACCCAGATGCACAGTGGGCGAATCAGGTGGTTAGAAGAAGGTGAACTCTGACGGACCTGAGCGGGGAAGCGACACATGCAGGATATCGGACGCACAATCTTTTTCAATCGCGGCAGCTGTGCAGGATCGTTGGATAACGCACCTCTGGGATCGAGCAGGGACGGGTAAGTAAATGTGCCCCATTATTCTACCTATTGTGTATAACGAGAGACCTTTCAATTATGCTAGACCAGCGAGGTGTCCATGTGCCCCGCAGACTCTCCCTCACATGAACTGCAGGCAGCTCTACATGAGCCAGAAAGGCAATAGGCATAGAGAGTTGACATTACATGAGGTTAGCGAGTGTGATAGGCTTGCCTAAATAGATGGGTATTAAGTGCACGTTTGATACTTTGGAGGGTGGGTATTAGGCTACATCCACACTAACATGTGCCCCCCGTGCCGTAGCACGGTGCCCCGGATAGGGGGAGGGGGTGAGCGCTGCCAAAGTAAACAAGTTTTTCCCATGTGCCAAAGTTGTCTGTGTCCATGTTGAAAATTTCGGATAGAGAGTGGTGCCATCTCTACTATGGTTAGTAGCCAGGTTTGGACAGGTGAAAGAAGAGATTTGGAACAGCATGGTTTCTGTGAGTTGGTGAGTATCAATGGCACATGGGTTCTGGTATGAGAGATGGGTGAATGGATTCTGAGAAGGTGAAGGATTATTGAAAGTAAAAGAAATAAGGGTGTGGTCTGAAAGTGGAAAGGAACAATTGGTAAAATTAGATATTGAAGAAAATTGGTAGAAGACCAAGTTTCCCCCACTATAAGTGGGGGAATCGCAGAGTTGTGAAATACCTAGATAAGTAGTTAGTGATAACAGAGTGGCAGGAAGGGAAATGAGAATGTTAATAGGGATGCTAAAGTCTAAGATAATTGTTGGAATGTCACAGGATAGAAAGTGAGAGAACCAAGAGGAAAAGTGGTCAAGGAACTGATAGGGTGAGCCGGGAGGATGGTATAGTACAGCCACACAGAGAGAGAGAGAATGGGCGGAAAAGTCCAAGGGTGTGGACCTCAAAAGATGGGAAAGAAAGAGAAGGTACAGGAGGAATGACCCGGAAGGTGGCATGTTATTAGAGTCCCTCTGTAACACACCCATAGCCCTTCAATCTCATTAGCATGATTTGTTTAAAATCAACAATAAACTTTATTTAAAAGGAATTTTGGAGACATGGTTTGTGAAACAGGCAAAACACACAAGATTTGGTTAATTCATTGCCACCATCATTTAACTCCACCTTTGTCATGGGGCCATGTCCAAGCTTCTACTGTGCACTTAATGTATTATATTGCTAACTGAGCCAATGCTTATGACAATTTTAAAGTTTGTGTAAAGATCTTGTAGGTATGTAAGCCACCTCCACTGCCATGTGTGTCATTCTAGAACTGTTTGACCTCGAAATCTTGCCTAGACGTCAACCTCTTGGCTTTGGAATGGATGGATTGACTTTTATTCTTCCAACTGTCACGTTACTCACACAATACAGTTTGGCAATTTTCTTTGCCGAGAGACAACTAGCGATGAGCTGGATGTTGCTGTTTTTCTTTTCTCTGGAAACCTTTTTCATGGCTACTCCTTAATTTGAACTAATGACCCTCTGATTTGGAATCAGACTTATGTTAGAACAGATTTTAATTTGGAGTATACAAGAAGAAAACTGTTACATGACACGAATATGCATAACTAAGCATATGCTAAATAGTTGCAAGTCAAATTTACAAATGAGGTAGCCTAGATGACTGTCTGTAAATTGATGGTAGTGTCACATTCAAATCTGTAATGGAAAGAGAGATGTAGAGCCCTAAAGTCAACACAATGCAATGAGGCCAAGCTCCTCCCCACAGACTTTGAATTGCGTTACAGCCCTCTCCAAGGCGATTGGGTCAGAGCTCAGAGATGCAGACAGCACAAAGTGTTGAGCTGTCAATCACCAAGAGCTAGCTAGTGCTGGAACAAGCTAGGCTGCAGGACTGAAATAGGTGTGGTGCTATATCGAACAAAGCAGCACAAAAAGTAAACCCATGTTCACACTTAAAAAAATAAACTAAACACAGAACAAAAATAAGCACCTCTTCAGTCGCAACCTAGGAACCAAGGCTACAAACGCTGACACACATGTTATAATGTCGTAATTAATTGACAGATATCGATCCAATCTTTGTTTGTTGTTCCAGTCTTTTAGTGCACATATACACATTTTGTAGGGCTATTGCATTGCATATTTTGAGATTCTGCCCACCCACTTTACAGTATTTAAGGAGGGTTTAAGGAGGGTCTAATAGAGGAAAAGGGTTTTGAATAAATTTGAATCCTCAGGGTCTCGTGCAGCAAACATCTCTTTATCATGGCAAGTTGGCAATTTCTAACCCAATTATATTAACAATATAGCAGATACCTAAGCATACCATGGATACATGCTCCAACAGGGCCACTAAGAAGGATAACACTGTGAATTGCTAAGATGTCCTTTCCATATTGTTTTTAGAATAATTAGAGAGGATTCTACGCAGATTCTACTGGCCGGGATGTTACCGGGAGATCAGAGATTATTGTCAGTCATGTCCTACGTGCCAAGTAACTTCCCCGGTGGCAAACTTTCGCAGCCCCCTAATACCATTGCCGATTATCGAAGTACCCTTTGAGAGGGTTGCCATGGATTTGGTAGGGCCTCTGGTAAAATGGGCTAGGGGTCACCAGTATATACTAGTGCTAGTGGATTATGCTACCAGGTATCCAGAGGCCGTACCCCTGAGAAAGGCCTCATCCAAGGTTATCGCCAGAGAATTGTTTCAGATATTTTCTAGAATACGTGTCACCGTGGTGCCTGGCCTCGGTGAAGTAAAAACCAGTATTACTGGTGTCAGCGGCGTTCGGCCACTGACACACTTTTGTTATTTTAGCATAGCTGCAATGCAGCTGATCCGGGACGGGTTTTTTCTGGAGCAGTCACAGTGCTGGGTGGGATGGCTGCTCCCACGTTCCAGGCCAGGGCTTGCAGCCCTATGTGAAGCCACCTGTGTCAGGAGAAGGGGGGGGGTGGTTCCCTACCTGTGTGTAGCTGAGTGGAACACAGGGAATGGGGGGTGGTTCCCTACCTGTGTGTAGCTGAGTGGAACACAGGGAATAGCAGAGCCAGAGCTGAGCCTTGCTGTGTGGGGAAGTCTGAGGACTGAAAAGGTTCTCCTAACCCAGGAGGGTGAAGTACGGTACTGTGTCTGTGAATGTGAACTGTGCTTGATAACATGGACTGAGATTTATCATATGGACTATGCATTTTGTTTTGCTGGCTGGAGCAAGCCCTTTTCCCTGTTATTTTTTATGTCTAAATAAAGACACCTGTTTTGTTCACCTGAAAGACTGCTGCCTGGCGCTTCTCTAAAGGCTACCATTTGAGTGAATCCCTACAATATATATATATATATAACTATGATACTGAGGCTATGGAGAAATATGCAGTTGTAAGGGTCACAGTATTCTCCTTTTACTCCGTTCTCACTATATTCTAAGGAAGATGGCGCTGGAATTAACTGAAAGGTAAATCACATGTCATTGGGGCACATTAACTAAGAATGTAGGAAACTGCACTAAAAGTGCTTTGCCTGTGTATAATGCTGGGTGCAACACATTCATTAAGAATGTGCGCCACAAATCATGAATCTGTTGCTTCCCTGCACTGGCCTGACAGAGTTCTATCTTTTTTGTGGTGCACCTTTAACATAAGGCATGCAACAGACTTTGCATGTTAAATCTGGTGCACTGTCCGACTGAGTGCTAGGACGCCCCCTTATTTGTGTTGCATGGGGCCTAGTGCAGCTGCGTCACAAAAGTGTCGCGTGTGACACAATAGTGGCGCGGACACTTCTTAAATACATGTGCAAGCAGTTTACACTAGAAAGAACGTGCAAAGTCCTTTAGAAAACTGTCACAAATGTATAACTGGTATCTACACAATGTTAAAGATGTTTCTACCATACAGATGTTTCTGAACTGCTGGATCAAAGCTGCATGTTTTAAAAAATATATACTTTTGAAATACTGTGTAACTTCCATACCATCCATTCTAACAATAGAAACGAAAGGGCCAAAGAGGTAGTTGAGTGACACCCATTATGAATCTTAGAAGGCAAAATGAGTACAAGGGGGTGTCCATGGTATAAATTCACACATCTTTATTTAAATACATCAAAAACATGATTTAAAAGCCATTAAAAAGCACTCATAGTGCATAAGACAAGAAACAAAGCCTGTGGGGACTGCAACCCCCGGAGCCATAGGTAAAGGGGGAACATGACGGTGGTAAAGGGGGGACCTATAACGCCTGAATTTCATGTATTAGTATTGAGGTAAGATGCTGGTCCTTGGTAAAAGAACAGAGTAGGTGGGATAGTGTAGTGATGTAAGAACAGAGTGGGTGGGATAGTGTAGTGATGTAAGAACAGAGTGGGTGGTGTATAGTGTAGTGATGTAAGAACAGAGTGGGTGGGATAGTGTAGTGATGTAAGAACAGAGTGGGTGGGATAGTGTAGTGATGTAAGAACAGAGTGGGTGGGATAGTGTAGTGATGTAAGAACAGAGTGGGTGGGATAGTGTAGTGATGTAAGAGGGGAGGAGCTCAGGAGTAGATGTCACTCCCTGTCCTGTATCTCTCCCTCTCTTTCTCTCCCTAGAAGAACAGAAAGAAACATGTCCCTCCCACCCGCCCTGTTTTTATCACTATTCTACAACTGGTTATTTTAACTATTACATGTATAATGCGATGCAACTGTTTGTAACTGTTATTTGTTGTACTCTGACTCTGTTTATCATTACTGTTTATCTTGTACCATAAAAAAAAAAAAAAAAAAATGATTGACTGTTGATGAGATGAGGTTGGGCTTTCCTCCTAAGCCCAGGGGAAGGGCGATCCTTCAGCCATGGTTCCCTAGAGGTTTCCTCCACAGGGGGCTGTGGGATGACTCTTTGTGAGTCAGAGGCTGCCCATATTTACATTTTCTGCCTGGACATTAAAATTTATCAAATGATATGTTCATGGCTTTGGTTACAAGAGAAAATATATAATTAAACAAAAAATATGTAAATTGAAAAATATATAAAAAGAAATATATACATATATATGTATGAAGGAAATAGAATGGGAGTCAATGTCAGGCCATAAAGTTTGGCATTTTTCTTATCTGTCGCAGCTTTTATTTTGCGGTGGAGGAGTCAGGTGGAAGGTGCAGGCAAGTTATTGGTGGACTAATTTCACTTATAGATGATGTAAAACCTCATGGTGGTGAACAGGCTGAGCTTTGGAAGTGGCCAGCCTCAAGGGTCTGGTAATGGTAAAAGCAGCCAGGGGCGGGCACGTTGGTGAAGCACACAAGGGATGATCTTCACTAGGGTTATTGGTGCCCTTAAAGTGTATTGGATCTGCTAGAATGGCAGCCAGAGCGTGCCGCCCCCCTTTATTGCTGTCTGGCCGGGTGCTATATGTCAGGCAGCGGTGGATTGGGGTATTTGGTGAATTCCACCCACAGCATGTCACCTGACTCCTCCTCTGTTTGTTTTATTCCAGTGATTTAAATAAAGCTGTGGCCATTTCACCCATTAAGTTATGTGTTGTGTAGTTTTTCCAGACATCGTGTTCTCTCTTGTCTAAGTTTTTCTTAAGATAAAGTGGGGGTCCATGCCATATCCACACGTCATGTTCTGTTTGTCCTCGTGTAACGGTGACTAATACATTTGTACACCTTAATAACCATTCTCCATTTAGGTTACACAATTACATCAACTGTAAAACAAAGAACGTTGTGTATGTACTCACCTGCTCATGTCCGATGATCTATGTGGGACAAACAGGACAAGAGTTACGAAGATGTATCCAACAGCACCTCTCCTCGATTTCGACAGCTGCAAAGGATCTCTCGAAGGGCAAGGTCCTATCCACAGTAGCCAACCACTTCCTCCAGGCTCATCAAGGTAAGAACCAGAGTTTGAAGGTTTGCGGGCTGGAGAAGATCCATTGGAACCCCAGGGGGGGCAATCGCGGTAAGGAACTTTTGAGGCTGGAGTCCAAATGGATTTACCAGTTGGACTCTCTAGCCCCTATAGGATTAAATGAGGACCTATTATACACGGGCTTCTACAGGGATTAAGTCCATGAAGACTCTACACCTCAGCTATTCACGTTTCTTTTGTTTCTCTTTTTGTTTCTTGTTCACACATAGGTCCTCTTATGATTTGTTTTATAATTCTTGGACCCTTACTTTTATCTGCGCATGTGTGCAGTCTTGTCCGCGAGGTGGCCCCCTGACTTGTTATCTGGGGGACCCCCTTCGCGGACTAGGTGCACACATGCCCAGATTCTTATTCACCTTTATTATCACTGGTCCTTTGTCTTCTTGTAATGTTACTTTGTCAGACTCTCACTGGGACCTTCCCAGTCCCCTCATGTATCACAGTTTATAATTTATAATTAATTGTTAATGCATCACACCGTATAATTGATTAATTGCTAACTTTTTAATTTCTAAGTTCTAATTTTCTTGCTTGATCCTCTGCATTAGGTACCTCAGTTCACTGTTCCTTTTGTGACTATGCCCTCTGATTCATCATGTCACCATGTGCCTCCCGCTTGATTGACTACAACCATTTTGGAGACCCCATCCATCCACTATATCGGGACCTAGGAACATCAGCCCAGCTTGGCCTCCTTTCTTCACCAGCCCATATAAATAGGTTCCCCATCTGCTGACCGATAATTTTTTTTGGACTTTATATTCTTGATATGGTTATTTAGACCACTATCAGGCCCTCTTTGCGATTATATGAAATTATATGCACTTTAAACATCTCTTGCTATTGTTTTTATTCTGCACTATTATTTGTGAGTAGTAACAATGCACTTTAATTGCTCATTCCCTGCCTCTGGAGTCCGACACACTTTACACACACCCTCGCCTCACCTCATCTGCCTACATAGTCACATGCACTTTGACACCTTCTCTCGTAGTTATATATCTCGTCTTCTTATCTTGCAGTCATTACAAATATACTATTCACATTGCACACTCACTTTCACACCAGTGTTGTCAACATACTTTCTCTTTTTATTGCTTATTATATCGCAAGCGCATAATTTTGAATACTCGCTCTGCGGCATATGTGTATGACAGTACCGATCGCGGCTGTCATATCATCTTGCGCATGCGCACTAGTACTCCTGTTTTGTCCCTTTTATCCTGCTCCCGGAAGTGATGTAACTTCAACTTCCGGTTTTCTGATGATGCGGATCTCCTGCTTCCGGTGGCTGGCACGCACGCCGCCGTGGTGGACCGCAATTTACACTTGTTGAAGGTTGGGTTTCAGAGGTAGGGAATACTATAAATATACTTCGATTTCTTGTAAGGCTATACATCACCCCTGAGGAAGCCTACTTGCACAGGCGGAACGCGTGGGGATTCCTCCTTAGTACCCGGCCTTTCCATGACCAACTAATAGTATTTATATAGGTAACTATGGATTCTTAATTGCCTCTGTATTTATAATGCACCTTATTGTAATGTGAATTTATCTTTATACTATTATTAGAGATGAGCGAACATACTCGTCCGAGCTTGATGCTCGTTCGAGCATTAGCGTACTCGAAACTGCTCGTTGCTCGGACGAATACTTCGCCCGCTCGAGAAAATGGCAGCTCCCGCCGTTTTGCTTTTTGGCGGCCAGAAACAGAGCCAATCACAAGCCAATATATATATATATATATATATATATGCACATATATTTAAATGTGCACATATATATGCTAATATAAATATATGCATGTAAAAATACAGTATTTGCTTCAATGCATTTATACACCGGGGGATAAGTTGACTCCTGGGACGAGCGGGGGAAGGGGGGGGGGCGGAGTGTCAACTGTGCCGCCCTGCAGGGTGATGAGCGGGCAGGTCAGGGAGATGAGCGGGCGGGTCAGAGAGGTGGCTGGGGGGCGGGTCAAGGAGATGAGCAGGCAGGCGAACCCGGAAAGAGGTGGGTGGGTGGACTCAGGAGAGATATGTAGATGCACCCGGCACTGCAGCCCCGGACCACTTACCCCAGGCCGTGGCAAAGCACTGCAGTGAGCGTGCATCCCCGGGCCCCTGAACCTCATGGGCCCCGTAGCAACCGCTACGGCTGCTACGGCGGTAGTTGCGCCACTGGTCAGGGTCTGCACAGTTGTCAACACACTACAGCTGCCAGTTTTGTCCTATAGAACTAAGAGGATTTTAGTTTCCTCATTGACCCCTTTTGTAAGCTGTAAAATGTTTGTTTTTCCGTTAGTGGGGCCATGTAACAGCATTTTTTTGCAGGATGAAATGCATTTTCTAGTGATACCATTTTGTGGTTGCTATGCCCTGTTGTTGAAAATGTATGAATTTTTTATTTTGGGGGGGGATAGAAAAAGATCAATTCTGTGATGGATTTCTTACCCTTTTTTTGGTGTTCACCACATAGCCTTATAAACATGTTAAATTTATTCTTTGGTCAATATGATTATGGAGATATTTATTCTGATGTTTTACTGGATTTGCTAAATAAAACCTAAAGGGGACATTAATGCAGCTCTGTGTGCCAGTTTTCTGTCGGACTTTGCAAATTCTTTCTAGTGCAAACTGTTTACCCAGGATTTGTGTTGCATAAAGAAATTTGTGTCGCATAAAGAATAGTGCAGTCGCGACACAAATTTCTGCACTGAAATGAGCATTCCAGTGCTCAGTCAGACCGTGCGCCAGATTTAACATGCAAAGTCGTTAACATGCAGAATTGTGCTGCATGCCCCATATTAACGATGCACCAAAAGAATGGTTGCACTCTGTCGGAGCAGTGCAAAGGCGACCTGCACAGGCAAACTGCATATAGTTCAGTTTGCACTGATTTTAGCAAATGTGGGGCATTTTTGCATCACCATCTTTCAAGTCGCATAACATTTTTATTTTTTTGTCTACGGAGCTGGTTGATGGCTTGCTTTTTTGCGGGACATGTTGTACTTTGCAATTCTAAATCTGGAATTAAAGGACCAGCACGCCGATAGTTGGCGCTGGCCAGCTACCAATTCTGATAATTCTGTCTCCCCTGCAGAATCTTTCTGCCTTGTTCCTATATCTTCTGCATTTATAGTGATTTCCCGTTGTGACCACGACTCCGTTCTGCTGCAGCAAGTCCAACCCGCTTTGCGGTAGGCTCTGGTGAAAACCGGGTGCCACTTAGATTCCGGTCCCAGGAGTCAACTTACATCATTGTCCGTGATGGTACAGAGGATCCACTACCACTGATCCTGACAGCAAGATCCGGCCATGGATCCCACCAAGGTTCGGCTACCTGAAATGGCTGACCTTACCACCATCGTGCTCCAGCAATCTCAACAGATTGTTGCGCAAGGACTGCAACTTGCACAACTCACCGCCACCCTGCAGCAATTGTTGATTACCCAGCACCTGCATCCAGTACCTGCAGTAACTCCCATTTCTACAGGTGCATCATCTACTGCTGAGCCCAGGCTGTGTCTATCCATGCCCTCCAAATGTTACGGTGAGGCCAAGTTATGCAGGGGCTTCATTACTCAGTGCTCCCTATATATCGAACTGATGCCTTCACAGTTTGCCACAGAATGGGCTAATGTGGCATTCATGATCAGTCTTCTTTCTGAGAAAGCCCTTGCATGTACTACTCCCCTCCGGGACAGGAGTGATACAGGAGTGGTACAGTCACGGCTACTCTCCAACATTCCTCCCTGAATTCCGGTCCGTCTTCAAGGGACCTGCTGCGAGCTGGATTGGAATGAGGTGGCCTTGCTTGCTACTTTTAGAAAAGTGCTGTCTGTTCAGTTCAAAGACGCCTTGTCTGCATGGGACCTCCCTTCTAAGCTGAGTGATTTCATCTCTCTGGCCACACAGATTGACATCCAGTTTACTGAGCGCTCTGAAGAACAACATCTGGAACTACCGCAAGTCAGGCCCCGACGTCTGCCCCGCTTGGCTCCGGTCTTCCAAAGACCACCTCCACCATCCATGCCTGCTGCAAAGGAGCCAATGCAGGTGGATAGAGCTTGTCTGACCTCCCAAGAGTGTACCAGACAAAGACAGGAGAACCTCTGCCTTCATTGAGCCAGCCCAGCGCATTTTCTTGAATCTTGTTTCGTCCATCCTCAGCATCAGGGAAATGCACGCACCTAGGGTTCCTTGGGGAAGCGTCGCTAGGTGATAATAAAACTTCTCCTTAACTGAATATTCCCTTTCTTCCCAGCTCTGGCACAGGTAGCCTGGTCCCGATTTCTTCCTTCTTGGATTCCGGCTCTGCAGGAAACTTTGTGGATGCTGCCCTGGTCTCCCGGCATCATTTCCCTGTGATCCATCTCAAGAAGCCCCTGGTTATCTCCTCTGTCAGTGGCCAAATCCTCTCTGATCTTATCTCCCATTGTGACCAAGAAGAACGCAAACCCTAAGCTCTGGCCTGATACTGAGAAACCATTCCTGCTAGAGGTTGATGCCTCATCCGTTGGTGCTGAAGCCGTTCTCACCCAGAAGGGGCCTAAAGGCCGAACTCTCACCTGTGGGTTTTTCTCCAAGACATTTTCAGCTGCAGAAAGGAACTATTCTATTGGTAATCGGGAGCTTCTGGCTTGCTTTGGAAGAATGGCAATCTTCTGGAGGGTCCTCATCATCCAGTCAGTATCTATACTGATCACAAAAACCTTCCAGACTGCCCAGCGTCTCAATCCGAGATAGGCTCGTTGGTCTCTCTTCTTCTCCCGATTCAACTTTCTGATACATTTCCGTCCTGCAGAGAAGAATGTTAAGGCCGATGCTCTCTCTCATGCCTCGGATGTTATTGGGGAAGATCCTGCTAAAAGACATAGGGGCATATTAACTTACCCGTCCCGTTGACGCCGCTGATCCAGAATATCCAACGAGGATTTGGAGCTGCCGCGATTCACTAAGATCGTGCGTCCAATTTCCTGCATGTGTCGCTTCCCCCGCTGAGGTCCGCCGGAGTTCACCTTCTTCCTGGTGCATGCGAGTGCCGACACAATTTGTTTTTTAAATTCTGCGGTTTGTCCGAATCAGTTGGGTTGTCCGACGTCCACGCCCCCCGATTTATGTCGGATGCAAGCCACTGCCGATGCGCCACAATCCGATCAAGTGCACCAAAAACCCAGGGCAAATCGGAAAAAATTGTGAAACCCGACGGAAATGCGTCTAATGGACCCTTAGTAAAAGTGCCCCATTTCGTTCCTCCTTAACGGCTGGTTTTTGCTGCTCCAGTGGACCTTTGGCAACTTCCTCCTGGCAAGACGTATGTCCGACCTGCCCTTTGGAAAATCATACTGACTTAGGGACATTGCTCTTGTGTGGCTGGGTACCCTGGTGTGCAACGCTCTGTCGCCCTCATTTCCTGGTTCTACTGGTGGTCAGATCTAGTCACGGATGTACAGGATTTTGTCTTTAACCTTTATCATTCTTCTTCCGTTACCAATACCCAACTGCCCATGGACTCACGTGGCAATGGACTTTATCACCGACCTTCCATCTTCCTCAGGTAATATGCTCATCTGGGTGGTAACCGACAGATTCTCCAAGATGTTCCACTTTGTTCCTCTGCCAGGTCTGCTGTCAGCTCCACGACCTGCCAGACTGTTCTTCCTGCACATCTTCTGGCTTCATGGACTTCCCTTGCACATTGTCTCGAACTGTGGGGTCCAGTTTGTCCTGTTTCTGGCAATCCCTGTGCAGTCAACTACAAGTGAAGTTGGGCTTCTCATCTGCAGTCCAACGGACAAGTTGAGAGGGTTGATTAGACCGTGGGGTGCTATCCATTTTGTCTCCACCCGACAGACAACTGGTCCACCTTGCTGCCATGGGCAGAATTCTCTTACAACTCTATGGACTTTGATGTTCTTGCCATGGAGGAATTGTTCCAAGATGTAAGATCCATCTGGGAACAGACACGTCAGTCTGTACACCGGGCATCAGGACACATCAAAACCTAGGCGGAAAAGAAGCGCAGGTCTCCTCCAGGCTTCTCCCCAGTTGACAAAGTATGGCTGTCTTCTAGGTACGTTCGTTTGAAGATTCCAAGCTATAAACTCGGTCATGGATGCCCCTGCGACCCACAACCCAGGTCGCAGAGACATTCGTGCTCCTAGATGTGTACCCGTACCCCCGCCATGGTGCTTACCTCTCCCCGTTCCAACCTTGGCTCCGGCAGTCTGCCACCCGCCATAATTGCCGCTGGCAGGCTGCCAATTCTGATAAATTCTCAGCCCCTTCCTGTCTTCCCTGCCAGATATTTGTGCCTTGTTGCCATTAAGAAAGCTGTGTTCCTATGTCTTCTGCGTTTATAGTGATTTCCTGTTGTGACCTCGATTCCATTCCTGACTCTGATCCCGTGCTGCCTAAACTGACTTTCCGCTACGTCCCTTACTCTGATTCCATGCTGCCTGTCTCGACCTGCTGCCTGTCCCGACCTGCTGCCTGTCCCTGACAACGAGTTTGCCTGTCGATTCTGTACTGTGCCTTGGCCACCACCGGGGACAAAGTTGCACCTGTGGAATGACCTGGTGGTACCACGTCGCAGCAAGTCCAATCCACTACAACTAATCCTGACAAGAGGCAGTAAAAATTATAAAAGATTTGGGCAACTAAAGGATTAGCCTTAATAAAGGCTATATTACTATAGATTAGAGGAACCAGCCACAAGATCTACCGTAAAAGAAGAACACCGCCAGGATCCTGATGAAGAGGAGCGTAGGTGAGTATGTGTAGTTTGTTTTTTGTTAAACTAAATGGCAGTTTTTCCTTTATGTTGAACTTGTATGTAAATCAGAACTGACATATTTTTGTCCCAGAGACGATTGATTTTTCAAAATTTTGTGCCATCATGGGAACAAGGATTATCAATAAAACTTCATTACAAACACCTTACAGCTGATCTTTGCTGCCTGGGAGTAAAGTAAAGCATCCAGAGAGGTTTACCAGGGGTCAAAGTAGGCAGAGAGGTCCATCTGTAACGAGGGTCATCTGTAAGTCGGGTGTCCTTAAGTCAGGGGCCACCTGAATACCTATTGTAAACCTAAAATTTAATCTCAAAATACAATTTTCTAATCAATGCTTCATTGTTTAGACGGGAAAAAAAACATACAGGGAAGGAGCCAAAAAGACAGGAGATTATGCAAGTAATATAGATGTGTGGCAATGTAGCCCATATCTGGAGCAAACAAAGTTAAAAGAAGCTGAAGTGCTCCAGGGTAAAGAAGATCATTTCCCACAGAGCAGCATATGAAAGGTAGCTATTAGAAGAATTACAGCAGAAGAAGTGCTTCCAAGACACGGCTGGCCCAGGAACCTGTCAGTATGGGATTGTGCATATGAGTGTAGGATAATACACATACAGAATAGGAAAGCAATGTGGATGAGTATGTACAAACAAATCAAGTTATTTTCTGTAACTACATATGATACTAACAAAAGGTTACAGAAATTTGGCTTGTGTGTGAAATTTCAGGATGAACCTAAAAGGCACTCTAACCCAGTGCTGATTCTGGCGGAAAGTGAAACAGAGACACACAGAGAATGGTACCCTGTCAGATCTGGGCAGAGGAATCCATAGGGGATGTGAAGGTGGACCAACGATCGCAACTATGGGCAACCCTACACCCCTCCGGGAGTTGCTCAGCAACCAACCAGGAAGGAACCTGGTGGCACAAATTGGTACAAATTCCCCACTTTCTCCAGCCTCATCTTGAATAGACTAATTAAGGCAGATTTATCTAGCTGCCTAAGAGAAAGAATGTGCTTAGTTGTCCATGGCAAACAATTAAATATTCATAAGCACTGGTAAAATGAAAGCTGAGCTGTAATTGGTTGCCTTGGGTAACTAAGCACAATCTAACTCTTAGGCAGCTTGATAAATCTGCCCCATTGAGTCAAAGCTAAAAGTGTTATTAACACTCCGGGAAGTATAGCCTCAAAAGATTTCCTCAGACATGCATCCCAGACTGTTTCCCGCCCTTTTTAGACAAGAGAGGAAGGAAGGTCATGACGTTATGATCCATCTCAGCCCAAGTCCAGATACATTTTTGGAATCGGGCTAGCCAGGGTATCATATAGCTATGACTAAATAGGTTATAGTTTTCTTGGACACAGAGATATAAGTATCTCTGAATGGAAACATAGTAAATTGGTCATGTTTGGTATCAATGTGAACCACCGATTCATTCAGATCCAATGAGACCATAAAGCTCACCCTATGACTTCCAATTGAGAAGCTAGAACTTCTCCAAGGTTCTGGTCCTGATACCAAGTAGGAGGGTCCCTAGAGCCCTAGAAGAGGTGTGTCTACAGCTATTATGATCAGAGCACCACTTGTGCCCATTGTCTTTGCCTGGGAGCAAAACCCCTATAAAGAAATGTCCACAGCCCCTCTTTAATACAATGTACACAGCAGAGCCCTCTTAAAAGAAATGTCCACAGCAGAACCCCCGCCTTTAATGAAATGTTCTCAGCAGGCCGTCCTCTGAATAAATGTCCACAGCACAGAACCCTTTAAAGAAATGCCCACAGCAGCGCCCCCTTCAAAGAAATCTCCACAGCAGAGCCCTCTTTTAATGAAATGTCCACGGCAGAGCCCCCCTTTAATGAAATATCCACAGCAGAGTCCACCTATAACGTAATGTCCACAGAAGAGGCCCTCTTACTAATTAAATATTCACAGCAGAGCCATCTCTAATGAAATGTCCATAGCAGAGTCCCTTTTTAATGAAGTGTCCACAGCATAGCCCCCCCCCCCCCTTATTGAAATTTCCACAGCAGAGTTCCCCCCAATGCTAATGAAATGTCCTCTCCAGAGACCCCTTGAAAAAAAACCCAGGGTCAGGGGTGTGTGTTTGTCTCGTACACCCTTAAGGCAATGAAATATAAAATTTAACCTGCATTGCTCTTTTATCTTGATCCACAAATCCCCATGTCAGTGTCGCAGTTAAATACATGCTACCGAGTTGGTTCTTCACACAATACAAGCCCGTTATGGACCAGGCTTGTATGAATAGAGAGCTGGTGGTGGCCTACTGGGCTGATAAGGTTCTGTTTCACTGAGGCTAGTGAAAGGGGTCTTTCAGCCATTCAGGGTTGTGAGATGGTGGTGTGCCATATCCGGAGTTTGTGTGGACAAATCTTAATCACTTCCTGCGTCTCCCAGATCCTGTGCGTTCAGGGAGTGTCTATAAAAACAATAATTAATTAACCTTGCATACCTTTCGTCACGTTTCATCACACCCGCCGGTAAGCCAAGACATCTAATTTTACCACAAAAAACTTGGGAAAACTTATGAACTGGAGTGTAAGCCTAGCAGGGTATATTCAGCTGCTGCTCTTTAATAAAATGTCCAGTAGCCTCCTCTCACTAATAAAGTATCCACAGAAGAGCCCCCTTTAATGAAATATCCACAGTAGAGTCCCCCTATAACATAATGGGGGTTATTTACTTAGGGTCCCGTGACCGCATTTCAGTCGGGTTTACACAACTCATAAAAGCAAATGGGCCCCCTTGGCCATTGTTCTTCTCCTAGGAGATTATTACAACACAAGATCACGTAAAAAATGCAGAATCTGAAAGTGCTGGCCATCTATCCCCATTGGTGCAGCACCATGTGCGCCATTTTACACATATGTATATAACACTGTACATCTTCCACAGTACACAGAATGAATAGGCAGCTCAGATAAGAAATGTTGGAGGAAAGAGTGAGGACAGCAGAACAACAGGACTAGGCTCTATCATCTCTAATTCCTGCTGTGTATTTCCCCAATGTGGTCATCAGCTCCTGGGACAGATATATTTAAGTGAGTAAAAGTATATACCAGTGTATAAATGTGTGTATGTGTGCAGGGCTCCTAGCACCTGAATGTTTGCTTGTCCAGGCCATAGCCAAAGCATGACCAGGCGCCATATGTGTCTATGGGGACAAATATCGGCCACAAATTGGGTTTGTGTGCAATAGGCCTAAGAGTGTATAAATGTGCAAGGGGGAGAGGGGCCCCATTCAGAAGTTTGCTATGGGGCCCTGCAGATAGGACACTGGTGGAGATGTATCAATCTGGAGTTTTTTTGCAGCTGAAATCCTGTGTGACACATTAAATGAGGGTTTTAGAACATTTTTAGGAAGTTTTGCAACATGGGCGAAAAAGGGGCGTGTCCTCGATAACTAGGGGGCATGACCAGACAGAAAATAGCCTGTACGCCAGAAAAACAGAATTCAGTCCCATGCACCAGAAAATTCTATATTCTATGATGTTCCAATCTTATACTGCACCAGATTAATCATCCAGCATCAGATACAATGACTGGTACAATCTGTCTCCGTGAAGTTTGCCTCTCTAATGTGCAGTTTGCACCACATTATTACATTATTGTTGTCCTACAGATTCATCAAGCTGCCTGCACCCGAATTCTGGAGTAATTTGTCTAAGATGCCTTGACATGGGCTTAACTTGAGGGGGTGCAGAGGGTGCGATCGCCGAGGAGGTTTAAGGGGCCCATAAGGTGTCACTTTCCAATATGATAAGACTAGTACTATAAAACATACATTATAGTCAGGGAGCCTGGCACAAACTTTGCACTGGGGCCCATCAGCTTCAAGTTACTCCACTGGCCTTGCATTAAATATGTTAACCCAGATTTACCAAAGCCCCTGCACCAGTTTTCTGTTAGACTTTTCATGTTCTTTTCTGTGCAAACTGTCATAGAGCAGGGCCCTCACTCCTATTGTTCCATATGACTGTTTGTACTCTGTAATGTAATATTATATTTGTATGTCCCCTATGATTAGTAAAGCGCTACAGAATATGATGGCGCTATATAAAGATTATTATTATAAACTGCTTGCACATGTATTTAGGAAGTGTAAGCGCCTCTTCTGTGTAAGGGCTGCCCTATACCTGACACAAAATTCCCATTAATGTTAAAGATGTAACAATAAAAAGCCAGAGCACCAGATTCATGAAGAACAGTATATAGATAGCCCCTGCATGTGCCCATTCAGTATTTAGATAGCCCCTGCATGTGCCCATTCAGTATATAGATAGCCCCGGCACGTGCCCCCTCAGTATATAGATAGCCCCTGCACATGCCCAATCAGTATATAAACAGCCCTAGCACGTGCTAACTCATATAGATAGCCATTGAACATATTGCCTCAGAATATCAATAGCCCCTGCAAGTGCCCATTCAGGATATAGATAGCCCCTGCACATGCCCACTCAGTATATAAAAAGCCCCAGCATGTGCCCATTTAGTATATGGATAGCCCCAGCACGTGCCCACTCAGTATATAGATAGCCGCTGCGCATGAACACTCAGTATATAGATAGCCCCAGCACATATCCCCTCAGTATACAGATAGCCCCAGCATATATCCCCTCAGTATACAATTAGCCCCTGCATATATCCCCTCAGTATATAGACAGCCCCAGCATAGCCCCAGCATGTGCCCATTCAGTATTCATGAGCCATGAATAAGAGTGTCTGCGGACACTAGAAACGCGTAGGCGAAGCCAGGTTACCACCATCTGTCATAGCTCGCTGATGACTTAAGATACAGGCGGTTCCGTGCATTTTAAGCTGTATTGCTACACGCATTATTCCAATAAAAGAAGAAGTTTTAACTACTCACCTGGGTCAAGCGCTGGATTCATTTCCTGTTTTACAAGTGAGCCCCAGCATGTGCCCAGTCAGTATTTAGTCAGTATCCTCAGTATATATAAAGCCCCTGCACATTTTCACTCAGTATAAAGTGCCCTCAGCACATACGCCCTCAGTTCATAGACAGCCCCCCAGTCAATAGACTGCCACCTGCCCATAGACTGCCCCCCAGTCTGTTTAATGAAATATCAACCACAGATGCCACCTTACATAAATCCCCCCCATTATTTATGTTGTATCCATAGCAGGCCCCCGAGAAAAAAAATCTATACTCACCTTCGGCTTCTTCTCATCGACCCTGCGGCTCCGTCTTCCCCTCTTCCGGCTCGGGTGCATCACTATGACGCGGTGGTGTTGCGGCCGTGTGACGTCATAGTGTAAGGGCCCGCATGGTGCAAACACTATGACGTCACATGGACACGACTCCGCCGCATCATAGTGATGCGCCCAGGCTGGAAGAGAAAACGGAGCCGTGGGGTCAGGGGGGAACATGCTGAAAGGTGAGTATAGATTTTTATTTTGTTTTTATACTCATGGTGGACCTTCATATAGGGCCCGCCTTTATGAAGATCCGCCTTGGGGGGGCTGTGGGTACTGTGAGTCACTCGGGCACCCCTTTTGATTGGAAAACAGGGGCCCTTGAACACAGTCTCACTAGACCCCCATGAAGGTGGCCCTGCCTGTTACTACCTTATAATATATAATAATATTGCTGCAAAGTGATTGTATTACAGTTTTGCTTATATTTTTATTATCATTGTGGATGTCTATATACTATCTATCTATCTATCTATCATGTACGTGTGAGTATCATGGTAACCGTGATGTAACAAAAGCCATCATGTTCCAGAATATGAGTGATGTCACACAAACTATGATTTCACAATATGAAGGACCTCCAAAGGTTCTGATTCCGTCCAGACCCGCTGAGGGTTATAGAGTTAGTGGTGCGAGACATTTGCTATCCAGTTGTGTAGAAATGTCCAAGCAAAAGCGAAAACATTGCTTTGTTATTTCTTCTGATACAGAAGACAGCGGCAGCGAGGACCAGGTAAGTTCCATTTTTTGGCCAAATTTGTGTCATTTTAATATCATACATATAATATAAAAACTGACTACATCCACATTCCTGATATTATAGCTGACTTTCCATGTTCTAGTTACATGTATACAGCAGTGTCACCCCTATCCCTAGTACTAGGGTCCTCATAGGAGAACTTAGGGGTCACCTCAGGAGCTGATTCTGGAGCTTTCTGCCCCCTCCCTATACTGTAGTAGGGCTCAGACTTGTCCCCCAGCCATGTATCAGGGCACATATCCTCATGATAAATCAGTGCACAATCCATCATATATTAGTAGTAATAGTGTCAGTGTGATGCCGCCTTATACTAAACAACATGTATCTAGAATTTATCCAGGTAAAATTATGTCAATTTGTTAATATTTTGCTTCCTAGATTTTGGTCAGTAAGAAGAGCCGCACATTTATTGAGTCCAACACATTGGACGATGATGAGACTCTACATCAGGTAAGTGGCCGCTTCTCTACAGTCTTCTCTATGGCCCTGAGCGGCTCTACAGGATTTATTACACTTTTATACGGTTTCTTTTCCTTCTATATAATAATCTGTCTCTTATATTTCTTTATTCCAGTCTCATCCATTTACTCCAAGTTCTCCATGGAGCCTTGAAGAGGAGGATGGTGGCTCTGGTCCCTACCAGCCACCCATAGCAGGTACACAGGACACTTCTACAATGATCAGAAACACCTCCCCAGTAGAATCTAATAAATGACACTTTTATTACTGATATGATGTTATTATTTGTTATATTTTCCAGATCTGATTTCTCCATCCTCGAGCATTGAGCTGGTGGAGGAAAGGTACAGTATTTATATATTCCCCATGTTATCAGGTTCATATTATTTGGTCGCTAGGTGGCAGTATAATTAGTTACACATTATATTGTCAGCTTAGCTATCAGATGTGTAGAGTCTGCATATTGTGTATGTTCTTAGAATATATTGATAATTGATCTGTGATCCTCTATTATGTTTTCTTACAGTTTTGGGAGACCGGAGCGTCCCATCAATTACGGTCTCCTGACAGATCTTGCTTCTCCTCATTCAAAATATGTGAACAACTTCCATGAGAACAAAGAGGAGCTGACAAAACTTCTTTACGAGTTTTTTAACCATACCGTCTTTGACGATGAGGTATACAATGAGTAGATTGAGTGTATACATCATAGAATTATAGACATAAAGCTTATATTTCTATATCTATATTGTTATTCTTCCTTCTTTGTAGCTTCCTGCAGACATGGAAGTGAGATGGAACAAAAGGATGACGTCAACAGCCGGTGTCACCAGATTGCTAGGGGACAGCGGCGATCCTTGTGCCATCATAGAGATATCAGAGAAGATCTGTGATTCTGCAGGTATGTGTCTCCTCATATACTACAGCTGCTCTGAGATCTTCCATGGCTCTTTATATACTGATTGGAAGTTTCTCGCACATTCTCTTCAGCACGACTTCGGGACACATTGATCCATGAAATGTGTCATGCTGCCTGCTGGGTCATCGATGGAGATGGAAACGCTGGACATGGCTGGCGTTGGCTGTTCTTCTGCCAGACGGCTGCACAGGCTCACCCTGACCTCCCACCGATCTCTAGATACCACGACTATGAGATCCACTACCCGTTCATGTATGAGTGCACAGGGTGCCAGTCCAGGTAAGATGCCATCTGTTATAATGTCCAGGGTCGTGTACTGGAGTGTTAGGTTCTTGTATCTCAGGAGTTTCTCTTTATTATTTGATCATGTACAATGTGTTAGTTACCACCACTGCTTGCTTCACTGATATCTACAGACTGTTTTCCACAGTAATGAATAAAGGAGGCTCTATAATTGTTTATAGATTTTATCAGTAATATAATCTTTCTATCTCTCTAGGGTTGGACGCTGGAAAGCCTCTCTAGACACACAGAGGTTTGTGTGCAGCCGTTGTAAAGGAGACATCATCCTCCTAGACTCTACCTGAAGACATCAGTCAGTACATCTCCGACTCCATCATCAGTCAGAGTAAAGATCCACCCAAGATCCCAGCAGAGAGAAGTCACCCAGAAGACCCGTGATATATAACATCTATCATCTTACCATTTGGGCAGCACGGAGGCTCGGTGACTAGCACTGTGGCCTTGCAGCATCGGGTCTTCAATTCACCATCGTCTGCATGGAGTTTGTATGTTCTCCCCGTGTCTGCGTGGGTTTCCTCCGGGTACTCCGGTTTCCTCCCACATAACAAAAATATACTAATAGGTTAATTGGCTTTAGTAAATTTTTTTAACTTGGCCAAAAATATTTGCACAGTGTCATTAATCATTTTACATAATAACGGTAGAATTGGGAGGTAAAATGTCCAAGTGATTCTATAACAGGTGAGGTTTATTATAACCAAAGTAACAACAGCAAAACTGGGGTGGGCAGGGTGTATACTTGGGGCTGTGGCAACTCACAAATAGGGATATCAATATGATAGTGAAGAGGGTACGACACATGAGGCACTGAATATTTTTTAGGTCTTGTGCCCATTGTTATATGACACTATCCCAAACTACAGCATATCATTCACAAACAATATATATGAGCTCGATGAGCAGCCTCTTAAGGCTCATAGGAAGTATTTTTAATAGACTGGGCACTGGCATAACAAAATACCAGTGGGCCCCGATGCAAACTTTGAATCGAGGCCCCCATATACCTACACCCTCACTGCGATCCCATTCCGCACATAATACTTCCGCACCTAGTATACACACACACATACACACATGTCCCACAGTCATATTCACACATACTCTATACATGCATAACATCTATATATAAACACATTACCATGTATACTCTACACAGACCATGTATAAAGTTTGGGCTGGCGCTATGGGTAGGCAAAGTGGGCATTTGCCCAGGCCCAGGAGAATCTATTCTTTCAAATGGATCTAAAATTGTGTTTCCAGGTGCCATGAATCCAGAGATATTCAGGTTTAAAGTGAGAATTTCAGGTGCAAATTTTATCTATAAAAATCACTCCCGGCGGCATTTAAACAGTTAATATCTCCATTTTCTTGACACTTAGAAACACAAAATTCATATAAAAGAGGAGACTCTCTTCTTTCGTGGAAAAAAGAAGTGAGGTTCTATGTGTCAGAGCCAGATATACAGCCCTCTAAAGTGTACTGCGACCCCCCCCCGCCCCCCCCCCCCCCCCCCCCCCCCCCGCTGCTGCAGCTCACAGATAATGGAAATATTCAATTTCAAATGTCACTAAATATTAACACCGCGACCCAGAACATGTCCATAAAGTTATATGTTACACCAAAAACACACACATGTTCCGGAGTAAAGTTTTTATTTCACACCATCCTCCATTACTTACACCAATGTTATGACGTTCTCACTTAAATTCTTATGAAGCATGAAGGGTTTTGTTATTGTGCGGCTAATACATTGGCGCACATCTAAAAGTGACTTTTGTTATCTTATTAGCTTGGTTTATGGATGTATAGTTATTATTTGGGTTACCATTGTGTAAGGGAGCGCACAATGATACATCTGTGTGAAGCTCAGTGGAATTTATTGCAAAAATAGTTTGGTGTTCCTTGTAGATTTAACGCATATTTTGCATATTTTGGTGAATATACACATGTGGGGTCTGTATGATCTCCTCACATCTTGGTGTTTTAGGAAAGTATATTTTCTTTATATAAGTATCTGGATTTGTACATATTTTAGAGGAAATTTTGAATTTCATACAATTTTTGCATTTTATTGCCGTTTGCTGCAAAGTTGCTTGAAGGTAGTAGTGTGTATGTATTTAAAAGTTATCCTTGTTTACATGGTGATTTCTGGGAAAATCAGATTTTGACAGAATAGGAGCTTTTTATTTTGTGCGTTATATATTTTTAAACACATTTGTGGATAGCAACCAAATATGTCACGGTTTTTGTTTAAGCATTTTAGTGAGTGTAAATTATTGATGTTGTGTATTGTGGTATATATAAACCTGCTCACTTTGTGTTATTATTTTTAAATCCCTATTTGTGCGTAAACCTCAACTTCGATGTGAGTTTTATGTAAAAACGTACATTATCAAGGCATTTTCAATGCACTTTTTGTGGTCAAATGTTAACTTCTCAATGCATCGCCTGGTTGTCTGCTTTCAAAAATATATAGGTTTTACAGGTGCCTTTGCTTTTTAACCTGTTTTATTGATATATTTTGCAGGTTGTGACTGACTGTCTTAAAATTACTAAAAGCAGATATTTAGTTATTTTAGTTTTAGTGATATTATGATGATGCATTCATGTGAACTTATCAATATGAGGCATTCGTGAACTCTACACATGTCCATCTATTACATTTAGGAGATATGTAGGTAAATATTTTCTGTTTGGAGCACATTTTTTGCCATCAAAGTCAAATTTTAAGTATTTTTTATAAAATGTTTCAGTTTGAATCCAAATTGCATGAAGGCGCCTATGTCTATAAACTCTTTAATGCAATTTTGAAAATGGGGCAAGTGTCTGATATCAGAAAAATTACTGTAATTCTTTTTGCTGTAATTTTGATTTTATTTGTAAACATCGAAATTCTAGAAATTACTCTGGCCAAAATATACAGAAATGCCAGGCAGTGAAAGGGTTAATGCCCCTTGGTTGAATTCCCAGGTGAAGATGCTTATCATCCATCTCCTCTCTATATATCTATCTGTCTAGTTACCATTTATATATATCGCTTTTTCTCTATCTATTTTTCAATCAATCTTCTATTTCTCTTCTACTGTATTTACATCTCATATCCATCTACTATATATATAATCTACTTTATAGTTCTGCATCTAGAAATCTCTATCCTCTTTGATATACAGGCAGTCCCCGGGTTACATACAAGATAGGGTCTGTAGGTTTGTTCTTAAGTTGAATTTGTATGTAAGTCGGAACTGTATATTTTATCATTGTAGCTCCAGCCCGAACTTTTTTGGTCTCTGTGACAACTGGATTTAAAAAATGTTGGATTGTCATAAGAATCAATATTAACACAAAAGCTTCATTACAGACACCTGTGATAACTGTTATAGCTGATTATTGTAGCCTAGGACTAAAGCACAATAAATTACCAATATCCAGAGGTCCGTTTGTAACTAGGGGTCGTATGTAAGTCGAGTGTTCTTAAGTAGGGGACCGCCTGTATATCTTTTATCATAATAATTATAATGAATAATTCCTTTATTTATATAAAGTAAACAGATTACGCAGCGCTGCATTGTGCTTGGGGCTCTGGTCCCTGTCCCCATGGGGTTCACAATCTATTCAACCTACCAGTAAGTTTTTGGAGTGTGGGAGGAAACCGGAGGACCCGAAGAAAACCCACACAAACACCAATATAACATACAAACTCTTTGCAGATGTTGACCAGCGCTGCAAGGCTGTAGGGCTAACCACTGAGCCACCGTGCGGCCCATCAATCTTCTTATCATCTATCTCCTATAAAATTCTCCCACATTACAGTTTATTTTACCAAAGGAGCCTCTTACTGGCTGTGACTGGTCATAAAATAGTTTTGTTTTCCACTTTTAGTTTTGCCCAGGGCCCCACTTTGACTAGAACTGGCCCTGCTGCTATTTTGCTTCTATTGCGGCACCATTTGATGTATTTACCGAAAGGAACTATATAAGTTTAGAATCATGGTAACACAAAAAGCTTTTTGGGAAAAAAAGCTAAAGACGAATTGGTAAAAGACCATAGAAGGTAAGTAAGTTTGGTATAGCTGTAATTGTGCTGACCCATGTCAGGATCAGGGCTAGTGGACCCACTGAACCACCGTGAGCGATGACGTAAATCGACACCTGGGAGCGGAGTCGAAGTGCCACCCGGTATTCACCAGAGCCCGCCACAAAGCAGGTTGGACTTTCTGAGGCGTTGTACCACCAGGTCGTGCCAGAGACGCAATGTTGCTCGCGGTGGCGGCCAAGGCAAGGTATGAGTAATGATGCAGAAACGTGGTTGGGGACAAGCAGGGGGTCAAAGCAGGCAGCACAAGATCAAAGTCAAAAGGAGAGCAGAAGGTCAGGGCTGGCAGTGGAGGAACGTAGTCAGGAACGGAACCGGGTCACAACGAGAAATCACAATATCAGTGTATAACATAGGAACAAGCTTTCTCTAGGGCCCTAGGCACAAAGATCTGGCAGGGGACACAGGGAGGGGCTAGAAATTTATCAAGGCAGGTGGCTGGCCAGCGCCAATTATCGGCGTGCTGGCCCTTTAAATCTTACAGAGCCAGCGCAGATTAGGAGGCTGGGACGCCCGCCAGAGTGCAGGGACCGCCACTAGCACGAGGGGAGGTAAGTGAGGCTACAGACTGGCTCCGGGGCCACAGGGAGGCACCCATGACAACCCATAGAATAAGAATATTTTTTAGGCTATACAATGCAAAATTCATTATGTAACTTTGTGTATTTGTTTCCCTTTCAGGCACTTAAAATTTATTACAGAAGTCCCAAAAAGATCCCATTGGGAAATTTGGGATGTGGTAATACTTAATAAGTTGTGGGGTTTTTTTTTACTTTTTTTTTAAAAATAATATATTGTTTTATATGTGTTGGCGGCCTTTGAAACATTTTAATGAATTTTAATTAAAATGTCTATTTTTTGTGTGTTTCCTTTTTTTATTTTTACATTACTAGCATATGAACTAGTCATGATGTTATCAGTAGTTCATACTAATGCACTGCAATAACCATATATTGCGGTGCATTAGAGTGTCAGCCTATTGCGGTCACATTCTTAAGGGGTTAGACAGCCCAGATTGGAACACGTGCAGAACTTGGGTTAGGCTAACGAAAAAAACTGTCAGCCTAGTCCAAGGGACCAATGGCGAAATCCGTATGCGTGGTCACTAGGAGGTTAAAGGGGGTTGTCCAGGAATTAAAAAGTTTTCATAGCCAGCTGTTTGTTTGCAAAGGCCGGCGCTCCCGTCCCAACCACTGGCGCGCACCTGCTACAACATTAGTTTCAGTGTATAGCATCTATGCAGCAGTGACCTGCGGCATCGTGGGAGAACTGGAGCACTGGAGGAGGTCAGTAATACAGCTCCCCCAGCCGTGTAAAAAAAATATTTAATTCCCCCTTTTATCTGAAATTTTATTATTTCAGGGGTGTCAGGTTCATTTTTTCCCTGGGCCACATCAGCCTCGCGGGTTACCTTAAAGGGTCTGGCCATTTTATTACTGTATAAATATATCGAATCGAGTTGTTTAGTAGTTAGATTTATACAAAATTACAATTAGCTACTGTCCTCCCAGCAATCACAGTACTCCAGCAGCCACAAAGCCTCCTCAGCAGTCACAGGGCTCCGATAGCCACACTCCTTACCCAGCCTTCACAGTGCCCCCAGTTGCCACACTGCCCCCCAGTAGCAACTGCCCACAGCAATCACAGTAGCAACAGTGCCTCCCCAGCAGTCACAGTGCCTCCTTTAGCCACTGCCCCTAGCAGTCAAAAGGCCCCCAGTACCACACTGCTCCCCCAAGCACAGTGCCTCCAGTTTCCACGCTGCCCCCCAGTGGGCACACTGCACCCCAGGAACCAAAATGCCCCCAGTACCCAGTCACCACCACCAGCAGTAACAGTGCCCCCACTAGCCACACTTCCCATGAGCAGTCACTATTCCCCCAGCAGACACTGCCCTTCTCACCTTGCCTTACTTCTACGAAGCAGAGCCAGCAGCCATTTTCTTCCTTCAGATTTCGTCCGCTGTACATGCCGGCTCATGTGATAACATCATCACGTGTCATGGCTTCAGAGCCGGCTTGTACAGCGGACGGGAGCTGAAGGAAGGAGGTGGCTGCTGGTGATGCTTTGTGGGAGCGAGGCAAGGTGAGTATCAGATTCTGCATCCATTTTGCGCTCACAAAGAGCGTAGAATACGGGCAGGGACACAAGAGCAGGGCCAGATAACAAAAGGCCGCGGGGCAGATTTGTGTTTGACACCCGTGTTTTTTTTATGAAAAATTTACATAACATCCATTTTACTTCCCATATAGCGGACTTGGGGGATGTGAAAAAAAAACAACAACTTATACCTACCTTCTCCGGCGCTCCCGTTGCCTGCACTGCCCGTCTGTGCCATGCCCCTGTTTGTTTACAGGGGTAGGCACGCTCTCCTGAGACTACTTCTGCTCGCCTGGCATACCCACCCGCCGCACCTAATATGCATTGAAACTAATTCTGTATCAGGCATGACAGCATTGGACAGGTGGGCAAGCTAGGGAGCAGAAGTAGTCTGAGCGGATAAGGCGACAAATCCAAAATGGGGAGGTTTCTATGGTTGTCTGAGGCTTTTAATTTGTGAACTACAAAGGTGGAAAGCCATAGGGAAACCTACAGTGCAGACAAACATGCTGTGTATTTTTAACTTGCCGTACATGTCACTTTGCATTGTGGGTTATAGTTGCACAACGTGGATGAGATTTTGTGATGTTAAGTACAATTCTGCATCTTTATATTCTAATAAAATACACTTCAACCTCTGAACTTTGTCACCCAGTTCTAGATGATGCAGTGAGGGACTTCCAGGATAAAGGAATTTAACTGTATCCCCCCACCACACACAAAAAAACATTGTGCATTGTGTTAATATGATATATAACCTAGTATAATAAACTAATTTCTACAATAACACAAGAAATAAGAACAGTTCATGTCTTTTTATTTTGAAATTCATGGATACAAAGTTTAGGAGTTTGTCAATGCTAAACTACAAAGCAAACACGTCATCATAAATCAGAAGTTGTAATGCGAAGGAGAAAAAAAATAATCCTCCCATTAAGTCCATGTTTGAAGAAAAGACCCGATATACACGCCTGCCTGAAATCAACGCTGAAAGCAAGGCTTAATCACTAGATGTTCACTGCAGGAACATGATTGATCTGTTTAGAATTTAGCTGAAATTGTATAAGTGCAATTCTCTTTTTCTGTTTATAGTCAATGCTGGCAACGAAAAAAAATTGGACATAGCAAAGTTTATTCTCATCTGCAAAGATTATGCGTCTATTAATATAGTACAGCACAGTGTAAATGAAGCTAGGATCCAGAAGAGGGTCACTTTTCAGTATTGCCAGCGCAGGACTAGTGCTGATATTACTCACTACCAATCCAATATAGACAGGAACAGTACTGACATAGCAATTGTATATATTATATACTTCTTGTAGATCCCTCACCTCTCACTACGTACTGTAATCATAAAGTACTAATCTGGCTGATGGAACTAACTATAGACATTTAAAGCATGACATAAAATGATTCTTAAAAAGGATCTCCCACTAACACTTATTCTCTTCCATAGGATAAGGGATTAGTATCGAATTGCTAGGGGATAATTCCAGGTACCCCCAGTGATCACAAGTAAGGGGGTCTATGTGTGAACAGAGTGATAGAGAACATGCAAGACTATTGCTCCATTCACTTGTATGTGACCGATGAAGTGCAGCGCTTCTGAACCTCAGCAGCCCCATAGAAGTAAATTGGGCAGTGGTTACCATGTTCGCTATTGGCTACATTCACTCAAGTGACTTGAGTGTGAGACCCCCTTTCTATGCGGCAACAATCATCAGTTTGTCCTGAATAAGGAATATGGTGCTAGTAAGAAAACCCCTTTAAGTTGGCATGTGGCTCCGCTAAAAGACATGTATTACATGATATGGCTATTATTCCAGCAATGTCATCAAAAGCAAATCTAACGTATAAAAAGCAGATAAATAATATGTATACAGCCTACACGTCACCATTGGAAGTGGAAAATGTCTATGGATCAGATTGTGCATCACCAGTTACTGACTACAGCCTATAAATTAAATGTAGAAAATTAGTGCAGATAAAACAAAGGTAATGCCATCAAACTAGCATGTCTGCCCCCTCCCCCTCACATAAAAAAAAAAAAAAAAAAATGTACATAAATAAAAAGGTATTGTCCTTAGGAATTACAGGGAAGCGGATCATCTTAAGAAAGTTGCACTGGAGGAGAAAAGTTAAAGGTTATAAAACTATGTACAGGACTCGTGAGGAGCTGTCCAGCTGCGCTCACTTCTTCCGTGTAGACTTCTTTGGGCTGGACTTAGCCTTGGGTTTGGCGGGCTTGGCTTTCTTCACCTTGGATGCCTTGACAGGTTTGGCTTTCACAGTCTTTGTCCTCTTGGCTTTCTTAGGTGAAGGAGCCGGTTTCTTCTTGGCCACCTTCTTTGTCTTCTTCTCGGGAGCTTTAGGCTTCTTGGCTTTGGCTGGTGACTTGGCAACTTTCTTAGGCTTTGCTGCTGCTTTCTTGGGAGCAGCCACTTTTTTGACTTCCTTCTTGGGTTTCTTAGCTGGTTTCTTAGGCTCGTCTGCCTTGGCCAACCTGAAAGACCCAGAAGCACCCACGCCCTTGGTTTGCTTGAGGGTGCCGGAGGTCACCAGCCTCTTGATGGACAGTTTGATCTGGGAGTCTGCGTTCTCCCCTACTTTGTAGTGGTTCTTGATGTACTTCTGGATGGACTGACGCGAGGAGCCGGACCTGCTCTTCTCTGCCTGGACGGCTGCCAGGATCATGTCCGAGTACTTGGGGTGGTCAGTTGATTTTTTGGTTGCTCTGGATCGTTTGGGCTTGGCAGCCGGGGTAGAGGTTGAGTTTTCTGTCATCTTTATGAGGTCAACTTTCTTCAGATGCAAAACTTGTTATTGTTGTTGCCAGCTGTCTCCTCTGAGCACTTGTAGATGTTTACAAGAAATCCTCAAGACTGGAAAGTGGTGTGATGATCAGCACCCCTGGGGGGTTCCCTTATAGCTTATTCTCCAAAATAAAGTACAAACGAATAAACAAAAAAAATGAAGTGTCTCTGAAAGGATTTGGTTCTTTGTTTTGTGTCAGATTAGTCAGTGTCCTCAGAGTTTCCTTCCACCTGTCAGTCAGTCCCAGGTTATTCTGCCTCAGGAAACAAGATGTCAGTCGGACAATTTTTTTTCTCCTTCTTTCTCAGCTTCTGAGATCTTGCTCCGTGCTCTCCCCTCAGCTGTGTTTGTTTGCCGTCTCTCGGCAGTGACAGTCACAGGCGCTCTCTCTCCTCAGCACCTTCCCTCCCTCTGCTGGCCCCTCCCGCCGGTTCCCGCCTTTTATTTGCTGGGGTCGGACCGAGTTGAAGACTGGCGGCTGCGGGCGGGAAGAGGCAGACATGGCGCCGCTCTGCTACTATCTGTGTTTCTTCCCGCACACAAACCGTCCATTCTCTGAGCCCCCGGAGGCTCTGCCATTCTCCCAGCTGTAGCTCCTGTGAGCCCAGTCTTTGGTCTCTCGACCCCCCATGTCTCCCAGTCCCGGGACACTGTGCAGCCCGCGGGGGAACCCCGAAAAGTGCCATGGTGTTGCAGGAGTCAGACTCATTTCGTCCCTTCTGGCCCCTGTGTAGCGGACCCTGGGGGCCCGCTGGGCGCGAGACTCCGGCAGGGTGTAGCTGTAACCCTGGAGCATGAGTGAGGCTGATAAAATGGCTGGTGGCTTCCCCCCTTTCCTTACTGAGGGGGGCAAAAGCAACCCCAACTAACACACAGACCTGAGAGCACAGTATGTCCATCAGGGAGAGGTGGGAGGGTCTGGAGCCCTCCTGGGGGACATAGCAACAGCATGGGGTGCACCCCAAGATATAGCAGACCAGCACCCCCAAAATCCCCACTCTGCGCCCTTCCTGCCCACCTTTTATAGCTTCTTGGCAAAAGTTTTCAGCTGACTTTTGCAATGTGTGCAAGCTGCCATTACTATACAGAAGAGCAGAATCCTGGAGAAAAGGGGGGACAGAGCAGGTGAAACACCAAAATGAATTTCTGTATAACACCCCAACCCCCCCAAAGCCCTTCCTGAGCACCCCACGTTATTACTGGTGACACAAGACAAAGCACTGCTGTGTGTATATAGGTAGCAATTACTGTAACTTACAGCAGTGCTGACTCCTACCAGACACATACCAGCACCCCAAATCCTCGGGGAATCTCACAGTTTTTTAGGGTTTTCTGGACTTTTATTTTATTTTTTCCATAAAATATTTGAATGTTGTCCTTTGTGACTTGTTCTTTTGTCTGCTTCCTTTATTACTGCTCTCAGTGATATGAACCCCTAAAGTGTAATAGTCTGAGAAGAAGGAATGTTTGCACCCTATACAGCACATTTCTGCACCCCTAACCTCATAGTGTTGCACCCCTAATTCTAATATATTAATATTGATCATGAAAAGATAGGGGGGGGATTTCAGATGTAATAGGATATAATCAGATTATTAAACATCGATGTGGGATGATGGGTGATGGTGTCTCCCTGCTTTACCACCTGTGCCCCCCAGTGCACCACACGTGGGTATTGGGGTGCAGTGTGTCTGTAGCTCTGCAGGGCACGATTATGGCGGGGGGATTAAGACTATACATCTGACAACACATAGGAGATGTGTGCTGTCTAATCTCAGCCTCCCTGGACCATGACAACACAAAGAGATTAAGCCGATTTTGAGGATGTCAAACCTTTCAAATTGTTTTGCCAAGAGCATAGCAGCTCGGATCGCCATCTTGCTGGAGGGAGTTGCTACTCTCTTTTTTTTCCATATCCCTTCTCCATAGAAAACAAACAGACAAGTTGAATCCAGTGCAGACACCTGAAGTGATGGCACAGGAGCAGTGTACACACATGTCACCAGGCTGCAGGGGGCGCCAGAGCTACTGCCTCTGCTGTGGACTAAAATAACTTCAAGTAATGTCATCTATTCCCTGTTTCTGCAGCAGGGATCATTTCCATCTCCTTAATCTCCTCACATGGTTCTCCCTGCCCCTTCCTGTGGACATACCTGGAGCCATGTTTACCACCAGCACAAACAAAGTATCAGCTTGTAGATACATAGTTATCACAGGAATCCTGCAACATTCTGACAAATAATACAAGTTATTTATTCTTCACACATACACAATTTATGTTTTTTTTTCATTCAAAAAATGATCAGTTTCATCTGATTTTCTGCAGTCATCAAAAGACCACCTCTTTGAGAAGACCATCCTCATCCACATCAGATTTGCACATAGGTTTTCAGCTGCACCATATAATATGCACTTTTTCTGTGGAGTTTTTGGGTGGTTCATTGTCATACATTTTAGAACCTGCGTCAATAATGTATTTTTGTAGTTGGGTTTCTTCATATAAAGAAGCATATGATAATGTGGTGTGGGTTGCTGTTTTTATGCCAAAAATAGCTTTTGATCGCCTTTTATGTAGCAAAAATACAAAAATAAGTCACAATTTGCACATTTATATGATTTTTACATAACATGGGATAATGGATAATCATATATATATTTTTTTTTTAATTTTATTATTTTTTTATTTTTTTTTAAATGGCCATTAAAAAAATTTGTTGCATTTTATGGGAAAGGTGTGATTGTTCAAACAATATAGTGCATCTCGGAGAGACTCCAGGGAATATTTACAGATGGTACGGAAAGTATTCAGACCCCCTTTACATTTTTCATCTTTTTTTTGCTCATTAATGTTTACTCTGCTCCCATAAATGTCAATATTTTTGCTAATTTATTAAACAAGAAAAAGTGAAATATCACGTGGTCATAAGTATTCAGCCCCTTTCCTCAGTATGGAGTAGAAGCAGCTTTTGAGCTAGTACAGTCAGGAGTCTTCTTGGGAATGATGTTATAAGTTTTTCACACCTGCATCTGGAGACCCTCTGCCTCTTCCTTGCAGATCCTCTCTAGTTCCCTCAGGTTGGATGTTGAACGTTGTTGGAGGCCATTTTCAAGTCTCTCCAGAGATGCTCAATTTGTTTCAGGTCAGGGCTTTTGCTGGGCCAGTCAGGAATGGTCACAGAGTTGTTCTGAAGCCACTGCTTTGTTATTTTAGCTGTGTGCTTAGGATCATTGTCTTGTTGGAAAGTGAACCTAAGGTCCATTCTGAGGTCCAGAGCACTCTGGAAGAGGTTTTCGTCAGGATATCTCTGAACTTGGCCACATTCATCTTTCTTTCAATTGAATCCAGTCGTCCTGCCCCTGCAGCTGAAAAACACACCACAGCCTGATGCTGCCGCCACCATGTGTCACTGTTGGGATTGTATTTGGCAGGTGCCTGGTTTTCTCTACACATACGGCTTATAATGACCACCAAAAAGTTTAATCTTTCATCAGACAGGGAATCTTATTTTCAGTCTGGGAGTCCTCCATGTGTTTTTTTGCAAACTATATGCAACTTTTATATGTCTTGCACTGAGGAGAAGCTTCCGTCAGCACACTCTGCCATAAAGCCTTGACTGAATCTTGGGGTTCTTCTTTACCTCTCACAAATAGACTCATCTCCCACAATTGCTTAGTTTGGCTGGATGGCTAGGGAGAGTCGAGGAAGAGTTGTGGTTGTCCCAAACTTCTTCCTTTTAAGGATTATGGAGACCATTGTGCTCTTAGGAACCTTGAGTTCTTGTGCCTTGCCAGAATTCTGTCTGTGAGCTCCTTGGGCAGCTCCTTAGACCTCGTGATTCTCGTGTGCTCTGACATGCACTGTGAGCTGTGAGGTCTTGTATAGGTGTGTGCCTTTCCTAATCAAGTCCAATCAGTTTAATTTAACACAGCTGAAGGAGTAGAAGCATCTCAAGGATGATAAAATGGAAATGGACATCATGTGCGTTAAATATGAGTGTCACAGCAAAAGGTCTAAATATTTATATGGCCATGTGATTTCAGTTTTTCTTGTTTAATAAATTAGTAAAAATATCTACATTTCAGTTTTTTTTTGTTTAGATTGGGTGCAGACGGTACATTAGTGAGCAAACAAAAAAAAATGTTTGATCTTACCATCAAATATATCATTGGTGTAAATTTGCTGCAATTCTTATTAGGTGCCCATGGCTGTATACTTTACAGAGATATTATTCCATTTAAAGGGATTTTCCAGTAATATTCAGGATTTTCCTGAATATATATAGTCAGGATCTGTGGGTTTGGATCCTCTGTACCCCCGCGGACGATGACGTAAGCTGACACCTAGGACCAGAGTCTAAGCGGTTTTCACCAGAGCCCGCCGCAAAGCAGGTTGTTGTAGTGTGGTACCACCAGGTCGTTCCGCGGTGGTGGAGTAGTACAGACAGGAGGTCGAGACAGGCAGCACAGGATCAGAGTCGGGAACAGAATTGAGGTCACAACGGGAAATCCGGATAATGGCATAGGGCTTGGAATACAGCTTTCTCTCAGGCATGGAATCACAAAGATCCGTCAGGGGAAACAGGAAGGGGCTGGAATCTATCAGGGCAGACAGCTGGCCAGCACCAAGTATCGGCGTGCTGTCCCTTTAAATTTTACAGAGCCGGCACGCACGCGCCCTAGGACACTGGAACGCGTGGACATAGCAGGGACCACCGCTGGAGCCGGGACAGGTGAGTGACGCTCTGGGGCACACAGAGGTACACGGGTGCGCCTGTGACCCCAGATATGGGTCACAGAGGCACTCGTGACATATCTTATCTCCAAGCGCCCATTCAGCCCCAGCACCTATTGTCACTATTTGTATACAGAGACCGGTGGTGAGGTTACAAATAAAGTATATACCTGCTACAGCCCATAACATGTCCTTGTGTGCAACTTTTTCACTTGTGTACAATAGAAGTCAGTGGGTCAGAGGAAAAGAAAACACATATGGCACACAGATGTGATTCATGTGTCATCCATGAAATATAGATGGTTGCTAGGATATACTCTTGAAATTCATTAATTTGGGTGTGAAATGGATTGGTTGTATGACTAAGGATTCTTTTCTAGACACTTCAAGGTGCTAATAATGGAATAATGCTACATTTCTGACTATGTCTCTGTCATATGTTGTATAGGTGTCTGAGCCATACTATCATTATATTTGGCCCACAAGAAAATACCAGATGCTACTAGAGCTGGCCTGACGGTAGTCAGCGCATGCATCACTACTTGTACAAATTCCACCAGACACTGAATCCATGACAGGGGAAGACACCCATACAATTGATTATCAGAGAGTTTAGGCAGAGGCAAGTCTGTGCATTCTCCCCATGCACACTGTATCTGCTCAAGCTACTGCAAGGGATGCCGAGGGGAGAAGAGGAAGCCGGAGCAAGGGAGGTAAGTACTCACGAGTGACCCTGTGACTGCTAATGGACAGTTTATTATTGAGTGGAGGCTGCTGCTGGACATTTTATTGATCAGAGGAAGCTGCTGCTGGACACTAGGTAAGGTGTGCACTAAGTATGGTGCTGTGAGTCTATACTCGGTGTAGCTGGTCAGTGTAGCATATATGTGTATTTTAAAGTGTAATGTGCAGGACGGGGTGGCATAAAAGACCCCGAGATCCAAAGAACGTGGTACACTGGACATGTACAAGGACCTAGACCTACACTCAGCTATGAATTCATAACATCTGCTATGAATTTCTTAGAAATGTTCAATATGAGAATATCCTTTTTAATTTAAATTAGAATGTTTACCATAATGTCTGAGGAGAAGGAAAAATGTTCTCAATTCTACAAATTGTTTCAAAAACTATCAAGCTTGGCCCACGACTTTGTCCAAGTTTCTAAAGTTTGCTAACTTTGCATCTTAGTTTGCCAACCCCTTAGTAGGAAATGTATCTAGCATGTTGTTTATACCACTTTGATACATTTGGCATTATTTGCTTCATTTTCCAAAATTAAATTAAAGGGAATGTCCAAAGTTTAAAAGTTATTCACTATACACAGGAAAGTGGATAACAAGGTGGCTCCAACTGCTGGGACCCCCACAAACACTAGTGGGTGCTGCTCTAGTCTATGGGATTGCCAGAGATAGTCGAAAACTGTGCTCAGCTATATCTGGCACTTATATAGTTAGTGAATGGAGCGGCAAAGCACATGCTCATCCTGCTGCTTCATCAATTAGTGACAGATTCCTTTGGGTCCCAGCACTCTGGCCCACACCGATTACCTTGTTATCCCCTATCCTGTGTATAAGGGATCATTTCTAAGATTGGGACTACTCCTTTACAATGTATAACTGTTTTTAAGGAGTGAAGCACTGGCATTGAATGTCCATTACGTGTTTCAGATTTAAGTAGGAAACCTCTCGTATACTTGTGAGACATTAAAGGGGTTTGGCCACCTTTGTAATAAAAATTAAAAATATTAGCAACTTGCCTTAAATATAAATATTAATCCCACCCATTCCTACTTTTAATGAAATAAGGCTACGTACCAGTCTTATATTGTTGTCCATGGTCCCTCCGATATCTGGGTGGGAACAGCGAGCAACATCCTCTTCTTGTGTAGCTATGTCCCGCTCGTCCGGACTCATGTGCGCAGTGTTTCATAGATGAAGCACCTGTATCACTCTCACTGTGAACACTCAGCAAAGGACAGACGAGGGAGCTCACCTAGAATTGGAGAAACGTCACTTGTTCCTCCAGTCTGGGTGCCGACCTGGACATGCAGTGAGGATAAGAAGGAAGAAGAGGCCGCCGGATCACCCAGGAGGTTCGGGGCAATGCTGGAAAATTCCATCGGAACGTAGGTTACAATTCTGTTCGTTTTCCTTCCCCAAAGCCCTAATTGTTCTAAAGTGGTCAACCCCTTTAATGAAATTGTGTAATTTTTGTGGTGCACTAGAATCGCAACAAGAATCTTGCACAAACACGGAGGCCGTTTAGTAAAAGTGTCTTTCATTTTTCATGAGCACTCTAAGAAATTAAAGTTGTGCTGTGTTTTTTTTTTGTTATAGGCAGATAGCTTTTTTTATTTAAACCTTTTTCTTTAGTGTCACCAAAAGAGATGTGTCCTCAGGATTACATACAAGTGAACAAGGGTTCCTGCTTTGGAGAGAGTGATTTACCATAGTGATCAACCTAGCTGCTCTGTGTAAACCATTATTTATTAACTATAAATAGCACACACGTGGTCTAGATTGTTAGGGAAAAGTTCATCACAGAAATTACATGCTGGGGGATACAATGACATTGCTGGATGTGTGTTGTTTAGGAACTTGGACCTACATTGAGCAAATGTGAGGCGCTTGAAGACACATAGAGGGTACAGAGAAGGTGGTAGAATGACTGCATAGACAGAGACTCAATTCTGAAGCTGAATGGAAGGTCTTCTGTTCACCTTCCTTTGCCATGTTCCTTCCCTTATGTTTGTTATTTATAGTGGGGAAAAAGGGAAAGGGCTTGTGTTCTATATTTTCCCTACAAATAATAGACACCACCCACTTCTCTATAGGCTTTGACAAGGCTATAGTCAGGTTAGTGAAGAAAAGGGGTTAGGATTAGCACCACAGGCTGGTGGATAAGATGAAGGTTATTTACTTCTGTGCAGTATGGGGTCATTTACTAAGGGTCGCACACGCAGTTTCAGGGATAAAACGGCTTTCACAGATATGTTAGCAGTGTAAGCGCTTGGATTGTGTTGCCTTTTTGTGGCGCTGCTGCGCTGGCTTCCATGCGACACAAATTAGGGGACGTGCCATCGGACAGTCCGACTGATTCAGACTGAACGCACGATTTATCTTTCAAATTGTGTTGCAAGCCCTAGCACTTAGATGGTGAACTCTGTCGGACCTAAGCGGGGAAGCGACACATGCATGATCTTAGTGAATCGACGCACGGTGCATTATAGTCGGACAATGCAATCCAGTGACCCTGTAAGTAAATGTGCCCCTATGTCTCCTCCGATCTCTGTACTCCCCACCCCCCACTGTCCTGGGATGATGGGAGGGTGATAGCATCTCCTGAACAGCCTGACTGACATATCTATCATAGTAGGTAGTGTGTATAGCAGTCATAAATCCATATCATTTTATAGCCCTATCTGTGTAACAGTTTTATGGGAAGTGAAGGAAGCTGTTGTGGCCTTTTTTCCCAGGAAGTGCCCGCCCACTTCAGGATACGCTAAAGATGATTGTATAAGGAAATATATATATCCATACACACACGATATAGCTATTAATGGAATTGTTGTCAAAGACTATCCAGTCTGTGCTAAAGCTATTTTTCACCAGGTAACTTTGGAGTTACGCTATAAGCACATTAATCAATAGTGTCATAAGATAAAACTAGACAGACAGAAACTGGAGCACATTAGAAACTTTCCTTCGCTCACAGTTAGCTTCCAAGATTGTGTATAAATTGAAACACTTATTGCATTGTGTTACTATACTTGGTTGCGCACCATTTTTTTTCACACACATGTACTGGAAGAAGGGGGGGGGGGTACTAGGATTAGGAAAGGCAATAAGATATGTATTTTCTATTTTCTTCAGACACAACACTTGTGCTACCTCAGTGTTGGCACATGGGAGTGGCCCAAAGAATTAAAACGGTTTAAGGATTGAAGGAGATGGGAGGGGAATCCTCCAACAGTATTTAGTTTTGTGACCAGGAGGGCAATGTAAAAAATTTTTAAAAAGTCCAGTTTCTGTCCTCAGATCTTTTCATCGGTGATGGTTCCATTATTTTTAGATAATCATCACTGTCCTGTTATGGAATCTCTCATCTTTTCATGCACAGACATAAATTCAATCTGAATAAACATGTGAAAGTAGAGATCTAAGTGGGGGCAGTTTCATCCTGCCAGGATAGGTCCGCGAGTCACAGACCAACCAGTCTGCCGTGGACGAGACCCCTTTTATTATATCGATATAGGATGCTAGGAGTCCTTGCTAAACAGCAGCAGTATCCATGAAACTTCACCACAGTGCGAGACTACCCTAAAGCTCATAACTAAACACAGCCATCTAAACCTGTCGTGAGCCAACAGATGGGTCTTGTACTACTTAGGCAGCAAACATGGAGGGGCGCATATAGCCTTTCAGAGGCATTAGTATATTTTTAAAAAAGTTTATTTTAGAAGAAGATTACCACAGTCACGGTGTCTGTATCTAGGAATAACTGCTCCCGATTTATCATGCTTGATTTTGATGGTAGATTTTCTTTTAAGTCAGTACTGGTGGAGTAATTTGTGCCAAATTAAACGGGACCTATCATCAGGAATTGGCCTAATAAACCGCTACCAGTATATTTTCAGGCAATGTAACACTTTCTAGTTTTTGCTTCTTTCATGGTTCAATGTGGTATTGTCATCCAGAAAATAAAAAAAAAAAATCAACTTTCACGTGAGCTGTAAATTGGTTGTATAAAGTCAAGGAGGCGGAGAGTTTAACATTGAAGTCAAGGTAGGGAACGTTGAATGCCTCCTCCTCTGTGATTGACACTGTGCAATGGACTTCAGGAGATCTGGTAAGTTATAGCTCTGGATTTAGGACCATCAATTACAACAAAGGGGGCTTTCTGAGGAAGAGTGAGCTTTACTTCAGTGTTAAATCTCCACCTCCTTGATTTTATACAACCAATTTACATCTCACTTTAAAGTTGATTTTCTGGATTCTGCCATGATCTGTAAGGTATTCAGCTGCTTGGTAACAAACTAGTAATAGTATATTAGGTACATTTCTGATAACAGGTTTCATTTAAATAAGTGGTGCATGACAATGTTATGATACATATGGCAGAGCTATCCTGGTCCACTACTGGAGGTGCTTGCAAAACCAACGTGAAAGTGCTTGGAGTAGTAGACCTGTATAGATTTGCCAAATTTATCTGGATATGAATGTTTATAAACCTGGAATAGCATAACCAACCTTCCGTGCACATGTTCAGTAATCGCAAGGTGTACTTCAGCCATTTCACTGAACAACCTTACAGGCTCAGGGAGCACAATAGTCGAGTCTGATGAGGCTCAGACAAAGAACATAGTTGTTTCAATTTCCATGAAATTCAAATAAATGTAGAACGAAGGCTGCCTGAAAGCTTAAAGACATTTCATCTTAAAGGAAACCTACCACCACGGATCTACCTATAAAGGTAGATCAGGTGATAGGTGCCTCTATATTGTACATGAGGATAGCCCTATTAAGGGCTAATCCTCATGTCCCCTGTATTGAGTAGCTGGAGCCACTTTGATCCTCCTACCGGCATATCTTCCGCGCGCAGCTAGGAGTAGCTGCACGCCCTCATCCCCGAAGTTCGGCGCATGGGCAGTAGCTCCGGCTTCTGAGCAGCGACCGTGCATGCGCAGAACGCTGGCATCACGGACAAGGGCGCGTAGCTACTCGCTGAAGATATGCCGGTAGGAGGTGTGGAGGAGCGCACCATGTAGCCTCAGCTCCGGCTACTCCACATCCCAGTAGCCTCTTTAGAAAACTTGCATATTGGGGCAATAAAAGTTAGAAAAAGATACAGGGAATGAGAGGATTAGCCCTAAAATGGGCTATCCTCACATACAATAGAGGTACCTATTGGTAGCTTTCCTTTAGAGACAGATCAGGGCACACTCATCATAATTGTATTTTTACTGTTCCATATTATTTTTACTAACATGTTTTTGTGTATATTGTGCGGCAAATACTTTACATTTTTTGCAAGCAAATTTACACATTAAACCTTATTACACAATATATATGTTCCTTTTCTTCATTACAAGATTTTTTTAATTGAAATCCTCTACCATAAACAAATTTTTTTTAAAAAGTCGATGGGGCATGTTTATAAGAGATACTTAAAGGGAGTGTTCAATTTCATAAAACAAATGATATTGTTTGTGTGATAAAAAGTTAAACAATTTTCCAATATACTTTCTGTATCAATTCCTCACCATTTTCTAGCTCCCTGCTTGCTGTCATTTAACAGAAAGCTTCATGGTTTACTTCTTGTGGATAAAACCAGTCCCTGGTCATGTGTGACATCACATGACCATGGACTGGATTTTATCTACAGAAAATAAACAAAATTCCCGTTGAAGAACAGAAAGCAGGTATCTGGAAAACGGCAGGGAATAGATAAACATAATATATTGGAAAAAAATGGTATAAATTTTGCATCACACAAACAATATAAATTATTTTCTTAATCAATAGAAAAATATCTCAGTATCACTTTAGTCTGTGTTCTCATGTAAGCTATGTGTATTTATTGCACTACCTGAAAACCAAAGCTGCACTACGTTTGTGATGCATCAGAACACGTGAATAAACCTAAGGCAGGCTTAAAGGAAATCGGCCATTAAAATCAAGCATGCGAAACCAGGGAGACTTACCGGTATATCCAGGCACGGGAGTCTAAGGCAATCTTCTTACATTAGTTATCCATGGCCTCCTTCCTTCAAAAATCAACTTTTATAATTATTCCAATTAGCCTGAGGGGCTCTTTTGGGCGTTTCCAGAGCCCCTCTGTGCTGTAGTTTAACAGACTGTTACAATGAGCAGAGCAGGTCGGGAGTCGGGTGATACAAGTTCTGCTCATTGTAACAGCATGTGAATATGCAGCACTGAAGGGGTCTGGTAACTAGTAAGGCTCATTACCATTATTCGATAAGTGGATTTTAGAACAAAGGAGGCCATGGATAACAAAATATAAGAAGATTACGATTTTGGTGCCTGGATCTATCAGTAAGTGTCCCTGGTTTATCATGATGGTAGATTTCTCTTTAAATAATTTTTGACAGTAATGTTGATAATTAATTCCACTGCCCAAATTAAATCCACTCCAGGTCCTGCCTGCCATAGAATTCAGCTGTAATCTGTTTCTGGGGCAGGCTATAGAAAATTTAGAAGGCCAGGGTGTCCTTGCCTTGTCACGCCCACATCTTAGAAAATTGGGGAGCTGGGGAAAAAGTTGCAATTCCCGGCTTGACAATTGCAGTTACTCATAGAGAGTTCTCATTGCTATTGTTTCATCTGATGAGGTTATTGCTCTGTAATGTACAATTTTCTTTGTATGTAAGACTTAATCTGTAGAGCGATGGTACCATATATTGTAGATATTATTAGTATCTGGCTACAGTCGTCCTGTGATGCTTTTTGAGGACACAACAGACCAGGGGCTGGCACAAAGGAGTTGCTGGCGATGGAATGGGAAGGTCTATTTTCTGTAATCATGTGACCCATTTGAGGAAGGCAAGCACATGTATTTTATAGGAATGATTATTTTGTATATTATACATAATAGATGTAGTTTTAACTTGAGGCTATAGACTGAAAATGTCCAATAAATCCAGTCTGCTTTACTTAGGGCAGACTTTTGCTGCAAGCCTCTGCTCTTCCCACCGACTCGTTCATCAAAGGATTATACAGTTAAGAAGGTCATCTACTATTTAAGATCTTTATATATCAGGTGACCATCTAATATGTGCTTTACTAAGGCATTGTGGGAACTGTAGTTATCAAAAACCTGGAAGAAAATACATTACGGGCAGTCCCCGGTTTACATACAAGATAGGTTCTGTAGGTTTGTTCTTAAGTTGAGTTTGTATGCAAATTGGAACTGTATATTTTATAATTGTAACCCATGTCAGAATTTTTGGAGTCTTTGTGACAATTGGATTTTTAAAATGTTGGGTTGTCATAAGAACCAGGAGTAATAATAAAGCTTAGTTGCAGACACCTTTAATAACTGTTGCAGTTTTTCATTGTAGCCTAGGGCTAAAGTACAGTAAATTACCAAAATCCAGAGGTCCGTTAATAACTAGGGGTCGTCTATAAGTCGGGTGTTCTTAAGTATAATGGTCCGCCTTTATAACTATAAAAACACACACTGACACCAAATGAATAAAATAGATAAAACCTTTATTAAAACTGAGTGACAAAGTGTTAAATATTCGGGGATGTAGGCTAAGGTACAGAACGAAAAGATGCCTTTTATGGCTATCAATCCTGGGATGTCACAAGCCATAAAAGGCAAAAACCAACCATTTATTAAAGGGTTGGCTACTTTAACTCTTGTTTTTTTGTAATGTGTGAGCAAGTTTGGGGGGCCGGATATTAGGTAATTTACAATATACATCTAATAAAATGTTCTGCACCACTTTCTTGATAGGCGAGGCCTCCTGTTCCTGACAATCAAATGGCTGCAGATGGAGGGTCATTTGATCTCTATCTGTCCATGAACAATTTTCCAGCCAGGACCATGATCTCATATTCATGAATACAATCATAAGGTCCTGACACAGTGATTGTTCATGGACAGAGAGAAAGAGAGATCACATGACCCTCCATCTACAGCCATTTCATAGACAGGAATGTTTGGCTGAGGAGGTATAATACAGGAGGCTTCATTTCACATAATCAAAGTGCTGCAGAACATTGAATAGATGTATATTGTTAAATTACCTAATACCCTGTCCCCTGCACTTACACACATTACAAAAAACATGAGGTAAAGTGGCCAACCCCTTTAAGGCACAACAGCAATGCAGTCGTACAGCCATCCAAGCGAAAAGCAATTAAGACATCTTATTCCTAATCCAGTGCAATCTTGGAAGGTGAAGACAAGGGGTAAGATGTGGAAGACACAGTAACAGTTTCCTTGCTGTTTCACTACATAAAAAATTCCTAGTATATGCAATATTGCTACCAGGTTTGTATGATGTACAATTTATGGCTAAAAATATTTGTTTTGTGCACCTTTGGTCGACTCCGGTCGATGACAGCGCTGCTCCTCGTTGCTGAACGGAAAATGCTATTCCGAAAATAGTGGCAGATTCAGAGAACATACACACAAAATATATACTATACATACGCACCTTTCATTGTAATGTCAGCTCTAGACCAAGTCATAGCATTTAGTATTTCGAGCACCATCTTAGACAAAAATACTCAGCTCAAGATAAAGTGTATCCAATTCTTTAACAAATTTCATACAATCAGTAGTACAGTGTGTGTACATGAGGAACATCACTGCTTATGGCAATTATAGGACTTGTAATCTGCAGAGACTGGTGTATCTGCATTAATGTCTGCCATACACTGTACAAAAATCTATTCCATAAAATTGTCTAATGTGTCAAATTGCAGCAGGATAGGACAATAAATGGGTATTCACATTTTAGCAAATTAATGTTTATGATAAAAAGTTGTATTTGTTGTATAAGTTGTATTTGTATGATAAATAGTTGTACAGTTTTCCAATACAGGCGGTCCCCTACTTAAGGACACCCGACTTACAGACAACCCATAGTTACAGACAGACCCCTCTGCCCACTGTGACCTCTGGTGAAGCTCTCTGGATGCTTTAAAATAGTCCCAGACTGCAATAATCAGCTTAAAATAGTCTGCAATGAAGCTTTATTGATAATTCTTGGTCCTATTACAGCAAAAAAATTTGAAACTCCAATTGTCACTGGGGCAAAAAAAAAAATTGTCGGGAACTACAATGATAAAATATACAGTTTCGACTTACATACAAATTCAACTTAAGAACAAACCTACAGTCCCTATCTTGTATGTAACCCGGGGACTGCCTGTATACTTTCTGTATCAATTTCTCAGTTCTCTACTTGCTCTTCCATTTACTTCCATTGGACATAAATCTGATGGTCCATGGTCACACAGGTGCACGGCTCGTTAGTATCGTAGACAGTAATCAGAGCCGTGTGATATAATGAGCCGTGCACCTGTGTGACCATGGGCAGATATCTGTTCACTGGAAGTAAACATAGAAGCTTTCCATAATGACAACAAGCAGAGACCTAGAAAACCATGCGGGATTAATACAGAAAGTCTATTGGAAAATTGTATAACTATTTATAATACAAACAACAACATTAATTTGCTGTAAAGGGAATAACCCTTTAGAAATAAGTTCTGACCTGTAGTGATGTGTATTGAGCACGGAGATACAAAGTTATCTCTGCATGTGGCTTTCTTTCCATTCTCTCATCCAGGTCTTGTTCATACCTCCCCTTTCCTTAGGTCTCCTGTATATAGTGCCCTGCCCTCTGTACCCCTTCTGTCTGTCTCTCAGAAGAGAGAATTCAGCAGTGATTTTAGAGCTGGCAAGTTCACGAAAGGGAAAAAGGATAAGAGCCAGACAAGAGGAGAAAGAAGCATTTGTCTGACACATTACACAACTTTTTGTATTAACTTGCAAGATTCATTCATACAAGGTTTGCTAAAAAGTTTAGAGACCATCTAAAGTTTAAGAAAACAGCAAGAAAATCACAACAGTATTTCAGCAATCCACCATTCCATTTGGGAATTGTGCTACAACATCCATCCAGTATATGCAGCTCTTTGTTATGATGGTTTGTAACAAAAACAGGCCACTCTAGTTTTTAAATGCATGGTCTAACCCATTATGTCCAGTGTTACAGAAAGTGAAGCAGCTCCAGAACATTGAGGATTTTAATAAAAGGAGAGTCTTAAAAAATATGTCTATTTTTTTTTACAATTTTTGTTTTGCCGATTTTCTTTTTTTCCAACAGCCATCCACAGAAAGAAGGGACCAATCACATCACTGCCTCTATGCTGCTACCACCGGAAAATCTGCTGTACAGGGAAGTGCAACAGAGTCTGGTACCAGAATTCCACACGGTTCGGCTGCATTCACATCACATATTTTTCCTACTGTTGTAAGGATACATCGGGAAGATTCCTGACATAGCTTTACAATGGAGGGCAGTAGCATATTCCGCTGTTTGCCGACACTGTGGGATGAATCTTCTAGTGCCACCTCTTCCCCTGAGAAAATGGGAGGAGGGAATGAACACAATTCTCTATAGATGGACAGTTAGATCACAGAGCTTACACTCAGCAGAGGCCAGGGAAGGATGCCAAACAGCAACATCCTTCCTTCATAGCTGCTATAGGCGTCCTCTGAGCATATGCAAGAAGCAGGATGATATAGTGCAGCCTACCGCGCTTTTTCATCCAGCATTTCCTGCTGGACACAACATATAATCAATACATATGTGCGGTTGCACCTCGAAATTTATGGGTGCTAGGTAGGATTAGGGTTCCCACCCCCAAATACTTCAAAATTAAGGAATAATCCCAGCAATCCTTGGAATAAATAATGCCAAGTGAATATTTTATTTACAAGTAAGCGATCATATTCAAATTATTGACATTTCGGTGTGCTCGCTATTCCCTGACACGCTGTGTCAATACCTGAGCGCATGCGGTGCCAGCCAAACTTGTTCCCTACTACGATCTGTGTTTGACAAAGGCCTATGTTTGGCCGAAACGTCACTAATTTGAATATGATCGCTTACTTGTAAATAAACTATTCACTTGGCATTATTTATTCCAAGGATTGCTGGGAATTATTCCTTTATTTTGGACGCAACATATATTCAGTGCATATAGGCAAAAAGGTGCCTCTGTCTGCCACATTACTGATATTTTTAGCGTGTACACAAAGAATTTTTGTTTAGTGTATGTGATGTGAATGTAGTCTTATTGTTCCCTTCCATTGCAATTAAGTCTTGAGAAGGTCACTTGTGAATGGTCTCAAAGGTCAGGAACCCACCAATCATGACATGATAGCATACCATACTAGCAATATGCCAGCACGTCTCATCCTGATCATACCCCTTAATATCTCCTACTGCTCAGTAGTATCAAGCCGTTTGAAGTTCCCAACAGGTAAACAATGATGCAGGATGACATCTTTCAAACGTTTAATAAATTGCAGTGCTATTCAGATTAGTTACTAGGAACAATAAGGCACAAAACATGGTGAATGGATAGCGATATTATAACTTGTCTTCAGACCCCTTTTCACATAATAAAATCGGATTACTAGGACCTCCACTGGCCAGGCTCATTTAGCAAGCACAAGCATGAGATCACAATGCATGCAGATCAGCTTAAAAGGGTTTTTCCAAGTATACAAGTATTTTCTTAAATGTGTCAAGAGAACTTTTGGGTGCTTAAATGGGTTGTATAGGATTAGAAAAACATGGCTGCTTTCCACCAGAGACAGCACCAATCCGGTCCATGTTCCGTTTGTGGTATCCTAATAGAGCTGCTCTGCAAGACCACATATAACCTATGCACAAAATTGGAGCTGTGTTTTGAAGAAACAGCCATAATTGTATTCCTAGACAAGGGCATCCGCATTACTCATTATTGTGCTCATGTGTCTCAACTTTCATTGCCGATCCATGCATCGGAATTTTTTCTTTCAAAATACGAACTAATCCAAAAGAATACACACACACACACACACACACACACACACACACACCCTGAGCATACTACATTCAGAAACAATACAAGGTATATCTGTACAAAGCATCCCATATATATATATAAAAGAGTATTATAGACATTTGTTTCAGTCCCTGTGGTGTAAACCCGCTGTCCACTTGGTAGAAGCCCACTAGCTTACTGGCAGTGTTCACATTTAGTGCACTTACAGCATAACCTTACCAGCCTCTCTTACCTCTTCCAGCACATTTACTCCCCTGCTCATGTATCCACATAGCTGAACTTTAAATACAATCATTTCCCCATACACAACAGTAAAAGGTAAAATATGTTAGAATGCCCCAGCCTCATGGACACCTCAATTTGAGTTAAATGACCTTGTGCCACCGGCTGGGAAGCGTTGAGGAATCCCCCTTTATAATAATAACAATAATAATAACAAAGAGTTGTATAAAATTCTGTGATTCACATATAAAACAGAGCAGTTGCGCGGTGCAAGGTGGAGTGATCTCACAGTGTCGGCATGAGTGATATCCATCTCCGTGATAACAGAGGCAGTGCAGTAACCTGCATAGAGCACAAATACATACAATAGTCAGTGGCAAGTCTCACGATGCAACACATGAAGATAGAATATATACATACACAGACATTATATAGGTTACATTCAAGAGGGGCTTAGGATCAATATCAATATCCTTACAGCATGTTTGTAGGGTGTGTTCAGTGCATGCAACAGAAGCAACAAGCTTTTGGTATTCTCCTAAAAATACCTCCAACAGATTGTGAAGACAATCATGCCCCACCTGGTAACATATCATTACTTACGGTTACTCTCCTACACTGTTGCGCATGGCAGCCTCTTCTCGTAGAGCCGCCATGGCGAGCCTTAGGTGTTCTTTCAGTTGGTCAATCTCGCGCTCAGACCGAGACTTGATGTTATTCAGCTCTACATAAATATCTTTGTATTTTTCCGATGCATATCGTTTATCCTAGAAGGGGTGGGAAATTAAATATTTTTAAACCAGTTTTCCATCAGCGATAGATGAAGATTTCTCTACTTCAGACTAAGAATTCACTGAGAGGAGAGGAGTACTGAGAGGTTTGAGAGGACATAAACTTTATTAGATATTTATTAAAATGTATGAAACACATAGCGGTGATAAAAATCTAATTGTCTCTCCACCATAATGAAGACACAGTTTACTATAAAATTAAGTATCATATCGCTGATAAAATTCTAACAATATGTGACATTCAAATTTACTGGGAGGCTGCCAAGGTCAATTCCGATTGATAATTAGATCTGATACATTTCCTAGTCTAATTCATAAGGGATCAGATATATTCAATACTAATAGTCTAGCAGTATTGGTGGCAGTGGCTACCAATGAGAGCACATGCGATCATGTTAATGTATAATTCAGACTACCGGTATTAGTTTTTTTTATAAACTCATTTTATTGCAACAGAAGCATACATAGGGTGATAATACAGTATTGAGCATTTGGAGTCATAAGACGAATACAGACTAAGCGGGCCCACAGAGTGGGTCAACGTTACGGAACCATGTATGCATTCTACTGGGCATGAGATATCGTACAAATATTGTAATGTGTACAGACTGTAATCCAGAAACCAAACAAAAACAGTAGTAAAAGAACAAAACAAAAATGGCGAAAGAACAAATCACAGTGTCAGCTGCAGGAATCCCTCCCATAGCATCCCTCCTGCGCTGCCACATTTCAACAGCTCAATTGGTCCCAGGGGTCAATTTCAGACTATTTGTATAGAAAAGATGTATTGCTTTTATGATTAATGTTATTATTTCTCTCCAGCATAATGAAGACAAAGTTTACTATAAAATTAAGTGTCACCTCACTGATAAAATTCTAACAATATGCAACATTCAATATACTGGGAGGCTAAAGTGCTGCCAACAGCAGTGATAGCTTAGATAGCCTTATTGAGGGGTGCTATGTGTACTTGTTTTTCCAGAACATTGCCAAAGGCAAAGAAAATGTATCCATATTCAAGTGCCATTAAAATGTAAATTTTATTTTAATCAAAGTAAAAGATATTCCTAATATATTTAAAGTGAATAAACTCTTTTAAAAGACCCAATGATGTGTGGACTGTATTATTAAGGCCTTTCAGAAGAAATAGTAACTAGTAGTTGTTTTACATTCAATATGCTGTAATATATTTCTTCATCTGCTGCTGTGTACCGCTAATTAAGCTGTTGGATACATTTTAGCATATGTGTCTATTACTGACACTAGATGTCAGTGTTGTTATGCTTCTGATTAAGCCTGTATATTTCTAGGTTCGCTTTTTTCACAGCAGCCTGGTTTATAGTGGCCGATAGATATGTTTTGGCACTGTGTGCCTACTAGTGGCTAGCTCAGGTCTGCAGCTCTGAGCTGCCTAACTTTTTTCTATTGCTTAAAGGGGCATTCCGGGAATATGAACGTCTGACACAAAAACCCGTGCTGCTATAAATAAATGAATACAATAACACTCAATGTCATTAATCACAAAACGGAGCTTAAATTGTTTGATTTTATGATTTACAAAGTTTATGGCCTCTCTAAAGTAGGTGGAGTTATCACCAAGATGGCCGCCACTGGAAACTACAAGTCCCATGATCCTTTAGTTCTCAGTAACGCCTATTCCCTCTTATGCTCTGCTTCCAGTGATGATATAACAGACTTTCTTGCTCTGTTACCATAGTAATGATGTGTAACTGCCATCACCACAACACTGGTCATATTGGATGCACTGCAACCAACCGACTACAACCAACCATAGTGGTGATCACATGACCTGCCCAGGCAGCTGCAGGACATGTGATGTGGACATGTGACCAGCGGCCATCTTCTGTCCTGTGTATGCTCTGCAACGGACCGTGCGGAGGAAATTAACGGACTGATTAAAGGGCCAGTAGCATTTTATTTCTTTATTACAGTCTATGTCACCAGCATTTTCTGCTAACGGGAGCAAAATTTTAAATAACAACTAATTACACATTAGCTTATATTTTGAGTGCCCACTTGTATATAAATTATGCTTATTCCTGGAATACTCCTTTAACTACGTTCCACACTTCATTGATATTAAAAGCAAGAACTATCAGCCCCCCAACATGTTTCGCCAGTTAACCTGACTTCCTCAGGGGTAATGGGCTATAGTCCAGTGCCTTTGTTGTCCTCTTGTTCTGCTATGTGTACTTGGACACAGACACCAACTATTGACACTCAGCTAGCCCTAATAGCTCTATTCGCAGCTAAGTGTCCCTATTAATATTTAGATCCGAGACATTTCCTAGTCTAATTCATCAGCGATCTTATATTTCAAGTCCTTCCACTGACTCCTCCTCAGGTTCTATTTGAAACGCGGATTGCTTTTATTATTAATGTTTTTATTTCACCAAGCCAATTTTATGGTCACATGACCTTTTAATGAATAAAGTAATTTTTGTTTAAGTAATTAAAGTGTGTCCAGCGCTAATATTTTAGGGGAGAACTACAAACCAGAAAGTTTCCAGACCATCAGATTTTGCACGGACCGACAACAGGATTTGGAATTCGGCAGATACCCCCCCTCATAGCTGCGGACCACCTACATAAAAAAAATCTTATATCCGTTGTGCCAATCTGCACAAGTAAACAAGGGGAGAGTACACCTTTTTCTGGCAATCCCTATACTAAGTAAATAGTCTGCAGATGATAGCGCTCTTTATTCTCTTCTTTTGTACTATATTTATGGTGGAGAGACAATTAAATCACCGCTATGTGTTTCATACATTTTAAAACATATCTGATAAAGGTTATGTCTTAAACCTAGACAAACCTCAGTACTCCATACAGCGATTGATTGGAGAGGTGTACATCCTTGTGATCTATTAACAGTGAAAGTCTAAGTCAGACTAAATCAATTTACAACATGGAAATTCTTACCTTCTGCATGTTCTGGAGATCTTCCCGCAGACAGGAGACTTCTTTTCTTAAATATTGCAACTCATTTTCTTTCACTCGCAGTAACACCTAAAATGGAAGAATTGAGGTTTATAATACAAGCATGGAAAGTAACCCCATGTTACAACTACTACTAGGAATAAGCGCTAGTTATATATTAAAAAAAAAAAAAAAAAAAAAACACGACTACACCAGGAAATTTGTTAGCATACAGAATATCAGCAAAATGCAGTGTCTAACTTTCTAGACAGGAGAAGTTATACTGACTATCAATTAGTCAGTTATACTATACTCGTTATACTATCAATTATAACATTCAGATTTCACCAGAGTATTTTATGAGAAGCCAGAAGTAAAAGCGAGACAAGTAGATCAACACCTCTCAGTAAACATAATGAGAATTCTGGTACATAAACACATCTGTCTAAATGTGTGACAGTGTTAAAATAAATTTATTTTTAAATGTTGCAAGCTATGTAAATGCCCATTAAAGGGGTGGTCAACATTAGCACAATGTGTTGTTTGCTGGTAAAATGGCATAAGAAAAAAAAATTCAAACTTATTAAAGCCACAGCAGCTCCGTCTCAATGTTTCCAGCTGATCTCTTGAGACACAGGAAATCACCAATTGGCCATTCGATGGCCCCATAGGTGACCTGTCAGACAGCGATAGGCTGAGCAATTATTTACAGAGGGAATAGAAAGTAAAGACCAAAATGGGCTTAAACAGCTGAAAATACCAGTGGGGAATCAGTAAGGAATGTATTACTTTCCTTTTTTCTTCCTGGTCAGATAACCCCTTAAAGATTGGTCCTTACTGATCATCTGATGGCAGGATCCAGGGTGCAAAAAAAGTACAGAGCCAGAACATGGTTATGGCAGACTAGTTTGTGCATATTTGCATGGGACCTAAGCTGCAGTAACCCAGCACATCGCTATATTGTTCTGGGTACTACAACCAGCCGACCTACCGGTTGGATACTCTAATCAGACATACACATACAGTGGCCAATTACACTGGCAAGTACTTTCCTTTTTCCTCAGATTACCCATTGAGACATTATGGTAAAAATTGCAAACAAATGTCATGACACTGTCAAGCAAAAACATGATCCTGCATCAATTCTAGTGTGTTATTTACCTCCAGCTCCGCATTGTTCTTCTCTCCTGCCTGTGACCGTCCCTCACTTGGCCCATTACCAGCCATAAAGGACCGCAATTTTCCAATTTCTTCTGAAAGTCTACTGTTCAATTCCTAGATATGAAATGTAATTTTAAGAAAAAGAAACTGAAAACGTACACAAACACACACAAAACAAAAAAATTATACTGTTGGGGCACACCTAGGCTACGCTCAAATTTGTTGTACAAGTCATTAAAAAGTTTATAGAAATAATCTAACCCCCTGGTAAATATAAACCCCAAACAAATGAGCATATATAATTTCAAGAATAAAAATATATAATTTTGATTGAAGAAAAATAATTAAAAACATAAGTACAGTCACATGTTCTCAATAAGGGATATCTAGGTAGTTGTTATGCGTATAGTCCGGCTAGTGGTCTGCACACAATATATTTCAGTTTAACGGGACTTGCAAAACTTTACCTTTGGTGTTTTGTAAGTCCCATTAACCTAAAATATACCTTGTGTGCAGACCACTAGCCGGACTATAAGCATAACAACTACCTAGATATCCCTCATTGAGAACATGTGAATGAACTTATGTTTTTAATATTTTTTCTTCAATAAAAATTAATATATTTTTATTCTTGGAACTATACATGCTCATTTGTTTTGGGTGTATATTTCATTATTAAGTCTGTTCTCATTAATATGTGACTGGGAAGTCCCGTATTGGAGAGATTTGGCCCAGATGCAACTTTATTCTTTTGGGATGCTTTGGGTCTTAAAAACCCCCTTGATAAATGCAATTTATTTGTTCAATTGCAGGATAATGAAATAGGGTAGATTATTAAATAATGTATTTCACAAGACATGTTGCTCCTATGTTCATTAGATTAAAATCAGCTGATCTTAGCAATGTTGGTTCAACAAGTCTGATATTTTATTCTCAGACTGATTTTATTCTCTGAGAAGATAAGCCAATGCAGGAGGTTCCCTTTCCACATTCAGAAGAGACGCATGTTCAACCAAAACCAGTATGAATGAGTACAGGGATTGGAAGGGATAGAGATCCTTAGGCCCCTTCCACACTTGCGTTGCAGATCACGTCAGAGTTTGATCAGGGTGCGATCAGGGTTTGGTCAGTGAAAAACGCGCATTTTGCATCAGAGTGCAATCAGTTTTCAGTCAGAGTTTGTTCAGTGTCTCAGTTTTTCACGTGCGTTTTCAATGCAATTTCAATGCAATTTCAATGCGTTTTTCACGCGCAGAAAATGCGCGTGAAATGGACTCAGGGCTGAGCTCTATCTTTTCTATGGCAATTGATGTGTGAAAAACGCATTGCACTTGCATTGCACTTGCAAGTGTCTCAGAGTGCAATGCGTTTTTGATGCATCTCCATAGACTTGTATGGTGCGTTTTTCACGCGCGTGACTTGCAAAAGTAGAGCATGTCGAGATTTAAACGCGCGTTAAAAAAAATGCGCGTGTGTGCATGAAAAAAAATGCAAGTCTGAAAAGACCCATTGGTTACAATGGGTCAGAGTGCAATGCAAGTTCTGCATTTGGAATTTTTTTTCAGCTTCGCAGTACACGGCATGTTAAAATAAATAACATTACGGGAAAGTAAAATTTGTTACGCACAAAATAAGCCCTCACACAGGTCTGTACACGCAAAAATGAAAAAGTTATGGATTTTTGAAGTTGGAGAGCGAGAAATGAGCCGAAAAACCCTGCATCCTTAAGGGGTTAAAAAGGGTAAACAACAAACTAACTAAAGAACTCAACCCTCAACCTGAGAGCACAAAGAACTAGTTAAAAATGACAAGTCACTGACTGATCTGTTTGGCTTTGTATGGGCTTGTTCAGAACTCTTCTTTGGCGGGTATAACTTTCAAAAGACTTCATTAAAAAAAAAAATCTCCAGAGTACGATTAGCTTGAAGTAGCTGAAAATCTAGTGTATAAAACCTGGTACTCGTTCTGAAAACCTGAAAGACGTCTAAAGTAAAACTTGCTATGGTTAAGCGAATTAGTAATATGTTTACTAATGAGACCATTAGCCATTTTTTCAGGAATTTTAAAGAGGACTTACAATTGGATAGTTCAACATGGACAAAGTAAAGATTCTCTGGTAATGTGTATAGAAAATAAAGTATTTCCTATGTTGAAAGAGCTGCCAGGTTGAATGAGTGAAACAGTGAAACACTTGCCTGATTCTGTCTCATCAGCTCCTTTACATCCTGCTGGGATCTTTGCACTTCTTTCTCCCGCTCTCCTGCAGCCTGGTTCAGTGCTCCAATCTCTAAGCATTTCTGAGAGTATCGCTCTGACAAAGTCTGCAACTCCCGTCGTAAAGCTTCCATATCAGATCTGCCCAGAAAAAAAAAAGAGCAAAGCATAAGAAACATATAGGCTGTATGCTATACAGACATGGTGTTACATGACTTGTCAAATCATATAAAAGAAGCATGGAGGATGAGCTGGCAGGTCTATAGGAGTAATGGGGGAGGGGTTAAAAATTACAGCTAATTTTAATTTCCTGAAGCTGGTTTAGGTGAATAAAAGCTATGTTACATACAGTAGTTAAGACTTACCTAGTCTAGAAATGTAATTAAATGTAGAGAAATAATACCGTATATATAGTGCAGTATAAGCTTTTTTTTTCCAGTTTTTCAGCAGTCACTTACAGTATAATGTCACCCGGATAACAACACTGTGCTTCTAAGTAGTACATTCCAAACTACACAATTTACCATATACAGGCAGTCCCCGGGTTACATACAAGATAGGGTCTGTAGGTTTGTTCTTAAGTTGGATTTGTATGTAAGTCGGAACTGTATATTTTATCATTGTAGCTCCAGCCCGAACTTTTTTGGGTCTCTGTGACAATTGGATTTTAAAAATGTTGGGTTGTCATAAGAATCAGGATTAACAATAAAGCTTCATTACAGACACCTGTGATAACTGTTACAGCTGATCATTGTAGCCTAGGACTAAAGCACAATAAATTACCAATATCCAGTGCTCCGTTTGTAACTAGGGGTCGTATGTAAGTCGAGTGTTCTTAAGTAGGGGACCGCCTGTATATGTGTGCCGAGATTTTCAGCACAATTTTTGTGCTAAAAATGGCCTTCGGTAGTGACCCCTGGTGTCCTCTTCCAGTTCCCGACGGGGCGATCCATGTGGTTTCTGTTGGAACAGAAACCATAACATGGCCGGGAACCTGAAGAGGTGCCGCAGGGAGAAGAGGACGCCGGGGGTCAGCGTGAGAGGGCGACTACAAACTTTGTTTTTTATGGGGCATTCTGCTGGACATTATATTAATGGGGGCACTCTGCTGGACATTATACTATCAGAGTGTCTATGATCTATCCATAGGATGATTGATCAATAACCTATGTGTAAGTCAGCATCAAGTAGTGAGGAAAGCAGAAGACAGAAGTGCTGACCCGCACTGCCACATGTCTTTAGTAACTGGGTGGTCGGGAACGAGAGCACGGAGGGGCTCTGGTAATGTCCCCCAAATACCTTCAGGTCCATTCGCATAATTTTAAAAGTTCTTTTTAGAAGGAAGGAGGCCACTGATAACAAATATAAAATTACCACAGTCACAGTGCCTGGATCTATGAGTAAGTGTTCCTGGTTTATCATGCTTGATTTTGATGGTAGATTTTGTTTAAAATTTATTAACTGACTAGCCCTACGTGGCACCAAAAAATAAATTAAAAATTTAAAGTAGCATGAAATAGAAAAAAAAAAAAATTTACACGGCCTTTAAAACACTACATCCATAAATTTGATACAAATGCCCGGGCATTAAATCATTTTCAGGCCTCATCATTACTAGGAAATCTACCATCAAAATCAAGCATGATAAACCAGAGACACTTACTGATAGATCCAGGCAACGTGACTGTGGTAGCCTCTTTTGTGGTTTTCATTCCCTGTTTACCTGCATGCCTTCTATCTAATAGCAGTGATACTGGGTCCCATGGGACATTCAAAGCTGCTCATAACCTGCATTGCTGGTTACAAGAGGGAACAGAACGCTGCAACAATGATAAGGCTCTAGAGCAACGAGTTACCGCTGTTGAAACTTCATTGATCATATGATAATAATCTATGGAAGTCACAGGATTTGGATAACATTGAGTAAATGTGGGGTAGGGGAAGAGTATAAAATAAATAAATCTGCATACTGGTGCTGCCGCCTAAGCATATCATTTCCTGAGGATCCACCATGTTGGAATGTCCGCGCCTTCTCTACTTCTCTTTGTAGCTCTTCCTTGTGAGCAGCACGAATGGCTTCAATCACTGTTGGGGAGGCAAAAAAGGTCAATATATACATGCAAATAATACAATGCACAATGTGAGCACTTTAAACGCTTTAACCCCTTAACGACCAGGACCATTTTTGTTCTTCGTATGACCCGAGGCCGTCATGTGACCAGATCGCCGCTCCCCGATGACGTCACGGGAACTGACGATCTTCACTAACACCATTTTGATCCCTGCAGCACAGCTAGCACTGATCATGGGCGTTACCGGTAAGTGTTTACTGCAATATGCTAAACTGGCTTTGGAGAGAGCTCTCTACATTCACCCGTAGCCGACGTGTAACATACTAGTTATTTACTAAAACATAAATGTGGCAGCCTGAGCAAATACACGCCAGAAAGCCCCTTTAGCATGATAGTATTGTGTTGCAGTGTGCAGCCAAGATACAATACTTGTGGAAACAAATTTATGTACAATCTACGGCAGAATACTGGTGCAGACTGCTTCATAAATGTGGCACTATCTGTACAGAACAGAAACAAGTGTGCTCTTCTAGACGTGAAACAAGAGAGCCTGAAATACATGGCCTCCACTCTGGTTACACCAGGAGCCCCTAATTCTCAATGGGACCAACAGGTGAGACATGCATCTACCAGATATTTAAGGTAGATCCTCTGCAAAAAAAAAAAAAAAAGGCAGATGAGAGAATTATTCCTTAAAAAGGTCCCTGATTTTCCGTACCAGATGCTGTGGCTGAAGCTTCCTCTGCTAACAGCTGATCCTTCTCCTGCCGCAGTCTCTGGATCTCCCATTCATGATGTCGCTGGAGTTCTGACAAAAGCTGCTTGTGGGACTTCTCCATCTGAGAGAGACTGTGTTCACACGCCTCCTGTATACAGAGAATAAAAGACAAGACACAAGAGCTTACAACACTGTTACCATAATATACCACTTACAGGTAATACATTCATATGTGATGTGAATTCTAAACGCCAATAAATATTATATCTATTGATTCTAGTTCCAGAAACATGTCTATCCCTATGGTTTCTCTTAAATGAGCCTTATAAGAGAGCGGCACATATATAAAAACCACTAATTATGCACACTTTACTCATGCTTGCTGACACCACCAGGTGGCGCCATTATCGGTGAGAATATAGTCAGTGCACCTCCATGAAACATGGCTGATGGAAAGGAAAGGAAACTAAAACCATTTGTGAGTACTGTGTATATCATTCTGTTTAAATGCCCTTCATTTTTCTGCTACACTTCACTAGTCTGAAATGTATAGGCACTTTTACCTCCTTTGTCCTCCCTTCTTCCACAGACCATAAGATCTTGCGAGCAGGGCCTTTCACCTGATGACCATAAAATTACTCTGTAATGTCTGATTTTGTTTGTACATGTACCCCATAATGTGTAAAGCGCTGCAGAATATAATGGTATTGTATATTATTACGATTTATACTAATTATTGTTCATAACCAATTTTTAAGTTTCTGATAAAATGAATTATCTTCACTAGAATCTCCTGTCATGTGTACAGCGAAGGTAACATTTAAAAATAATGCATATATACCTCATATACTCATATAAGCAGCAGAAGAGGAGTATGCAAGTTTATACATTGCAGGGCATTTCATTTATAGGGCATCAGCTACATCAGCATTTTATTATTATCAGGCCTGCTGCAGAGCATTACATTACTCGGAAGGCTGTGACCAAAGTATTTCCCAAACTAGGTTTATACTCGGGTCAATAAGTTTTCCCAGTAATTTGTGGTAAAATTAGGGGGCTCGGCTTATACTCAAGTCAGCTTGTACTAATAATAATAATAATAATAAAAAAAAACAACAACACACTAACAAAAAATGTATGCTGGTTTTAAGAATTACTTGCGTATTGTAATTGTAGGACAATTTCATAGGGTCTCAGACAAAATAATAATGTATATCACCCGAGCCATAATGTGGCGTAATAACATCTGCCACAATCTGTTAGAAGAGTTAAAAAAAATTCTTTATCTTACAAACCAACATGCACAGGAAAAGTTAGAGAAATTGAATGTTTATAATAAACTATGCTATGGTCCTGACTTGCCTGTGATATATATCCATGGGGTAAGGCTCCCTCGACTCCTCCCTTCTGAGCTTCAATTTCCTTCTTTGCCTTCTCCAGCTGCATCTTTAAACTCTGTATCTAGATAGGAGCAATGCAGAGAAATTTAGTAAATAACTGTAGTACTAGTAAATAATGTATAGATAAACAGATCAAGGCAGGAGTAAATATAGTGATGGCCAAGAGGCTTCCATACAACAAATATCCACTCAATGTAACCACAAAATTGGGGTAGGGACAGAGGTTGCACTAACTTTTCTGGCAGAGCAAAAATAGTCCCGCGCCACCGGCCAGATTGTAATTTCCCAGTCGGGAGCAGGAGGAGGCCTTCTCGGGGACGTGCATAAATTAAAAGCTAGGAAGCCGAGAGGCGCTCGGGCGCTGTCAGCTTGAGCTCCGGCTGTTTTACAAAGTTATTATTTCATTAATAAAGATGCAAAAAAAATGTGGTAAAAACGGCCCTCCCATTCCCTAGACTGAACGGCAGTCTAATTAGGACACCCAACACGATTAAACTGATTAAACATTGTCACTCTTGTAACAACGCACTTTTTTCCAGATGCTGCTCTCAGCCTTGGGGTCACAAACAGAACAGGTCAGATGTGCCTCAATAGTATCTACACAGCTCCTCAGCCTCCTCTCAGCAGTGCCTGTGTTTCTGCAGAGCGAGCAGGAGCTGCAGCAGCAGTTCTGCCATGTCTTGCAGTCCTTAGTCACCACAGATACAGTGGGGGTCATTTACTAAGGGCCCGATTCGCGTTTTCCCGACGTGTTACCCGAATATTTCCGATTTGCGCCGATTTTCCCTGAATTGCCCCGGGATTTTGGTGCACACGATCGGATTGTGGTGCATCGGCGCCGGCATGCACGCGACGGAAATCGGGGGGCGTGGCCGAACAAAAACCCGACGGATTCGGAAAAACCGCCGCATTAAAAAAAAAATAAATGTGCCGCGAAAATTCCACTTACCTTCACTCAGCCCGGGTCAGTGTATTCCAGTGCTCTTCAGCGCAGCAGCGCCACCTGGTGGACGTCGGAGGAACTACCTTAATAAATCCCCGCCGGACCTGAATCCACCGCAGAGAACGCGCCGCTGGATCGCGAATGGGCCGGGTAAGTAAATCTGCCCCAGTGAGCGTTTAGACACACAGTCATTTTTAAAAGGAGTAATACTTTCTGTAAAAGCATTGGAGGGGTCAATGCGACCTCTGAGCAGGACAACCGTTTTTCTCCCCATGTTTGAAGTACCCCCTCTACAAACAGAGACCCCTAAAATGTAACATAATGTAATACAAACAACTATTCCTGAAGAGCACATGGAAAGTGCAGTGTAATCTGCAGGTAGCATGTTATAAAGCATAGAGGAGCCGAGTAGGGAAAGAGATTTGAGAGAATAGATTCAGCGTTACTTGACATTTAAATCATAAATGTCCCCGGTTTTTCTATCAATGAATGTGTCATTTATAGATAGTCCTTCATGACTGTACATAGAGATAGCTGCCAATTACTGATAGGACTGCCTCCTTCACTTCACAGCATAGAATGGGCAGAGACCATGCAGTAAAAACATACTGCTGGTAGCTGTCACTGCATTTTCTAATGTGAATAGTTCCCTTTAAACTATTATTATTACACTAAGCCTGTCACCTGCCTTGTGTCTGTCACATGATGGGCAACACAGTGACAACATTACACAGCCTTCCAAAGACCCGAAATGAATAAACATAAAAAAGGAAATGCCCACTATGTACCTGTTTCTCAAGTGCTGCTGTGTTTTCTCCTCCTGCTTTGCTTCTGTTTCCACCAAGCAAACATGTAAGAGCAGTCTGTTTTGCCTCCCGCAGGGGAAGCCTCTCCAGCTCCTTCCATTTAGCCTCAATATCATCACTGAGACGTTGTTTTTGCTCCTCTGTGAGTGGAGTTTGTACAGTGCGACGTGTAGTAGAGGAGTCCCCACCAGGGGGAGCTTCAAACCAGCGTCTGCGCTCCTCAGATCTCTGATCCCGATCCTCTCCTGGAGAAAGCGGAGACAACTCCACATAATCAAAGGAGCCGTGTCGAGATCCGGCCAGCTCCACTTTTCTCGTTCTGACTTCCGAACTTAGCCGGAGCTCATCTGGTCTCTGGTTCTGTCGTGTTGCAACAAATGTATTCTCCTTATTGCTCTCTGACAGCCTTAACAAAAAAACAAAAATAGAAATACTCACAAAGATGATAAACAAGTCACTAAACTCCCTGTAGTGGAGGCTTTTGGTAGGGCAATAGGTGTTTATGCTTGTGTAAAAGCAATATTAATAGGTTAAAAAAAACAAAAAAAAAACAAGTAAAGAATACAAAATGAGCATCAAGTCACACGTCTAATACAATAACAAATCATATTTAGTCAGACAAAGGCTTACTTGGTCACATCAGGGATAGAAACAGGATGGACATTTTTTCTCAGTGCTTCGATCCAGTTTCTCCTTATTCCAGATGTCATGGCGGATAGTGTGAATACACCTTCACTAGTCTATGAGAATAACATGATAAAATGATAAAAAAAAATATTAGTCTACAAATTTAATTAAAAAAACCCGACAAAATAAACAAGTAAACAACACAAAAAGCATTCAGGTATTTAAATTAAATGTGCCATCAAAACGAAGCATGATAAACCAGGGACCCTTACTCATAGATCCAAGCACCATGACTGACGTAATATTCTTATATTTGTAATCCTTCTAAAATCAACTTTTAAAATGATGAGCCTGATCGGCTCTGTAGCTTCACAGGCTGTTACACTGTGCAGGAGCACTTCCCTCTCCCATTGTGTGCTGAAACATCCTCTGCCTCAGAGAGATTACAGCAGGCAAAGGGAGGGGGAAGTGCTGAGAGGAGAAAACAGTGTGACAGCCTGTGAAACTAAAGCATGGATTGTCTCTGGTAACACAGCATAATTTTAAAAGTACATTTTACAAAGAAAGAAGGCCATGGATAATAAATACAAAAAGACAGTCACAGTGCCTGTATCTATGAGTAGGTGTCCATGGTTTATCCATGCTTGATTTTAAAGTGACCAGAATTTGGACACCGTGGTCTTCGCCGCTTACGCATCACAGCTCAATATATTTTAAAAATGCTCAGTCCATTTAATGGGACGAAGGTAAAAAGTAGGCCACATTCTGCTTGAACATGACATCACAGGCAAGGCGAGAAACAGCTCTCAGTGGAGCACAACGACAGCTTTACTGATCGTTAAAGACGACAAGAAAAGAGTAGGAGAGGAAGGCGCCCCGGGTGATAATGTCGAAACTGATGGATGCAACTTAGTGCCCACTCCTTCTTTGTACTATTTATCGTTGCTGTAATGATTGGCAAGGGTGCAGCAAATGGGATCCTGCTGATCTTAAACTGATCAGTAAAGGTGATCAATAAATTAATGCCAAAATACCTCTAATGCTTCCTGCTGGAAACACTGAGTGAAAGGTAGTTAAAAAACAATCTTGGAGAATGTAATGAAAAGATTCTTATGCCTGCAGTGCAGGGGTACAACCGAAGGAGGAAGGATCGCACCTGTCATCCTACTGCAAACAGTGCAGGAAAGGAATGTTTTGTGGAGCTCGCCTCCGGGCCACAGCCCAACATGGAGATAAACCTTTAGCATTTTCATAGAACTAACATTAGCACCAAGCAAAGTATTAAGAGAAAGTTATAAGTCCTGGACAGTGAAAGGAATGGGGCCCAGAAGTCTAATGCCATAAACAGGGCAGAGACCAAAATGCAGATATTGAACGGTTAATACTGCTGCTTGGTAAGAGCCAAACGTAACAGACATCTAGCGCCGGAATTATTTTAAAATTAAAAATTTACAGGAACACAAAATAATGTGACTCACTGACATAATATGAACAACTAAATCCTGTAAACTCACATGAATCTGGAAGCCATAATTCCTCTGAACAGCAAACTCGGGCACGTCGGTACAAGTACGGAGATCAATCTCTCCATCTAATTCATCTGCCTAGGGAGAAAAGAAAAATATGTTAAAACCTGCACTATTCATCACACATGCATTCATATTTACACATAACTTTGTAGTAGGCGGAAGAGGACATGCACCCACTACGGTATATATGTGTAGATAACTGTAATCAGTCCCGTTCACTTATGTTTATTATGCTGCAGTGCCCATTACCCTTAGATGACAACAAAGGGCCCAAAGCTCTGATAACATATTTATTGCATATCCTATAAATATAATACTTCTATAAAGCCTCAACAGCTATGAGCAAGGCAGAACCAAACTTTATTTCTGCTGGTTTGCATCAATAATAGACTTGTCACCAAGTATTTTAATGCGGTGACAAAATAATGACAGCACGACTTACACTTGTATCAAATGTGACGGACTCTTGGGACAGATCTACAATATATTACTAGTAGACAAAAACTACCTTGACACACAAGATGGACTTTGGAACTTTTACCAACAAGATCCACTTCATCAGGAAGATCTCCCAAGAATGTAATGAAAAAAACTACGCACCAGTGTCAGTAATAACAATAATAATGGGCTGCCATTGTTATTTCTTTGTTAAAATTAATAAAAACAATGTTAAAAAAAAAAGTAGATAGCGTAAGGGGCAGTGATAGGACTCCTAGCCTTTACAAACCACATTCATATCCTATGCCTTGTGTAAAATAGTAACAGCATTTGCCAGCAGGTAGGAAGCTACATAGCGGGAGCCAAGTGGCACATGTGGATCCTGAGCTCATGGCTGAGAAGGATAAGAGCTTAGCTGACCATACAGCTGACCAAGCACTTTATTTCTGGAGCAGCATTAGCTACCAACATGGGTAAAACAAGTAGTTGTGGCCTAAGGGTCTAATATACGAGGTATACCTAGACAACCTTTCCTATACACTGTAATATAATATAACAGCATACAGTGGTGTAATATATATATTATATTGTCAGAGCCTTTCATGAAAGGCCTTTTATACATACACTACCATCGCAAGGCTCAGGTGCAATGTGCTCATTGCCTTGTAGTGTATAATGTGTATTTTCTCCTTGGCATGTCATTTAGTTACTATTTTTATGGGTGAGGCAAACTTCAGGGGGCCCCAGGATAGAGAACATGCTAATGGAGAAAGCAAATGATGTTCCTTTTAGCTGCTATTTGAAATGTGAACTATAGAATGAGATGCAGAGGAGAGGCAGGCATATTCCTGATAGGACAACGAATGTGGGATAAGCTGAAGGATAGACACTGAATGCTAAAGGGAGTCTATTAGTAACCAGAATGCAAATTTATACACATTTTTATGTCTATTTATGTTCTTATAACTGATAGCATTGCTAGTACAAGCCACTACTTTGGAGGTCAAACCTCCGCCCATCCTGAAAATGAAGGGTCACAGATGCTACTTTAGCACTAGGTCCCCCCCCCCCCCCCCCCCCCACACACACACACTGAACAGGAAACCAAAGCACATCTCCATCTAGAAATATTTTACATGAATACAAGTTATAAATATATATTCTCACCTTGGCCACAAATGTTTTTACTTTAGCAAAGTTTCAACAAAGTTTCAGTTTACCACTATGTAATATAGAGGGGCAATCTGCATAAAGAATATAACCAAGCCAACTTGTCCAGCCATATTCAACAGCACCTTGCGTTTATGGATTGTTCAATCTTCCTACCCAACCTGAATGATCAGACTTTGTTCCATTTTTAGGTTCAATAAATAAAGTGCCATGCCATGGGACCTACATGTTGTCTTGCTCAGTTCAAGTCTGGAGGCTGTGACCTCCACTGACATGACAACAGGAGTCGTTCTGTACGGATAGAACAGCAGGTCCATTCATTCAGTGCCAGAGATAGCAATTAAAATCTCTCCAAATTCATTTACACTCAACAAAAAGGATGATAAGGTCTTCAGATCCTTACCTCTTCAGCATTAGAGTCTCTGTAATACCGGAGGCTGGAATCTGTCAAAACAAACCAGTGCTTTTTCCACTATAAAAAAAAAAAATATATATATATATATATTGTCCACATCCTCTGTAAGTTATTATGCACAATATACATCATGCAAACAATCTATACATGTCTAGCAATCCATTCACCTATTGTGGACTGATAACTATTATAACTGCAGGTAAGGCTTTGTAAACTGGCCATGGAAGATAATGGCTCTAGGGATACAGCAAACATAACAACAAATAAATATTCTCCAACCGTACATTATAAAGTATGTCTTGTGTTTACATATACCGGTCCATAGATGCTGGGAGCTTCTAAAGCCATTGTGTACAGTCACATGGACCAACGCGTGTACATTCCCCTATAGCAGCTTATATCTGTCTTATACACTGCGATTGTCCGTCACACAGATACAAGACTTACCTCTCCATTTGCATCGAGTAAGGACATCCATCCCTTCTTGAAGTTCAGCAGGTCGGGCTGTAGAGAGAAAACACACAAGGACTGCAACTGAACATTAAGTTGTACATTAAGAACGAAACAGGTAGATACAAAAACCATAAAGCAGGGGAAGAGGCCATATACAAGAGGGATACAGCAACATATAGACTGGCCCATGCCCGGCAGACACTTCATACCTCTAGGTCTGAGCTGGCACTTCTCCCTGAGGATGTAGAAGATGCATTACTGGGCAACATGTGGACGTCTCACCACCTTAGTGTCCTAATTTCATGCCGAGTTGTCCTTGGAAGACAATTCTTCTGTCATGGCAGGAATAGACCACAGGACTCAAGCTGCGTACTACAAGAAATCTGCTATGTGTCACTCTCCTCCTACTCATCTCTGGCCGTCTCCTGCAGTTACTCTACATATTCTGTACATCTCGATGGCCGCCTATCTATACATTGAGATGAATAATTTTATATTTTTTTCTACTGTGTCTCTTGGGCACGAGTGTCTTATCTGACATTTAGTTTTGTCCCTCTCTCTAGCCCGTTCCTTCTCCGGTTACAGAGAGGATGTCTGTAGGAGAAGGGACCCGAGAGACACCCACTCCTTGGCCACAGTCCCATTGGTTTGAGGGCCAAAGGGGGCAGAGAGACATCCGAATGGTATGGCAGATTCAGTTTCAGCCTGTGAATACCACATGAGAGACTGGCGTAAAGTGAGACTGCCCCATAGAAAGCATAAGGATTTCAGAAACCCAATACCTCACAGGGATGGATACAGGAGACGCTGAATGAAAAGATAGCAAAAGGAGATAAGAACAGAATGCAGATGGTTAATACAACAATGTATATTATATCTACTACAGGGCTAAGATATCAATATTTTGGCAGGAAATGTTTGGGAAGTCTAATGTAACAAATAGACCGTACAATTCTTCAGCACATTAAATATTGACATCCAAGTCCCAACAAAACACTCGCAGAAGAGGTTAGTAAAGTCATCGGCCACCAGGAAAGGAAGACAAAACACACTAGAAAACATCTCTCTGACATACACCTGGTACAGGATAAACGTGACTCACAAAAAAGCATCTGTAGAGAAAAGGAGAGAGAACAGAGTGAGAGCCCCAATTACACAGAGACAGGTGAGACCCATGTACAATGGGAGACGCCCGGGGGGACAGCAACACAACACATGGGATGGGCAAATATAGGAAAACTGAAATACCCTCCTAAAAATGAGTGACAGATGTACAATTATGTAAGAAATCGGCTGAGCTTTAACTACTAGAGTTACATAATACAGCAACTATAATAATATGCAACTATTGTGTCATAAATGATGAGGACATAAGTTATTGGGAAGATTAAAAGTTACGGGTGACTGCATAGATGTATATTCAATAACTCATATCATTAAAGGAAATCTACCACCAGGATGAAGGATTGTAAACTAAGCGCACTGACATACTGGTGTGTGCCCCCTCTGCCAGCATCTGCTCTTCTTTAAAATTCTTAGGGTGATGACACACATGGCGTTTTGAACCCGTTTTTGGTCCGTTTTTAAGCAGTCCATTTTTGAAACCGCATCCTTTTTTTTTTTTTTTTTTTACAGGTTTTACCAATTATCTTGATTGAAAATGGTCAAAAATGGATGCATTTTTTAACAGACTGCTTAAAAACAGACCAAAAACGGGTTCAAAACGCCCTTGTTTTTAAGAAAAAAAAAACATCTTAAACAATTATACAAATTAGCCGTGCGCTCCAAGCTTCATTATCACCAATGGAGCCCAGAGCCCTTCAGACATAAATACATAATTGTAAAAGCCTTTTTTGTAAAAAAACAAACAAATAAAGGGCATAAGAAGCTAAGAGAACAGCAGATCCTATCAGAGGGAGCACACACCAGTATGTCAGTGTTCTTAGTTTACAATCCTTCATCCTGGTGGTAAATATCCTTTAAGAATGAGAAAACTTTCCAAATAATTAAACATTTCTTTCCATTTTGTTTCTACAGCTCATAAGCAGGCGATATATATTTCACCATGGTAACAGACAACAAACCACGTAGTCTGAATTGTAATATTTCTTTTATTTATGTTCTGCCAAATCTAGGTAATCACAAAGTAGAAGACTGCAAGACAGCGGCACTCCTAGACACGCGGCTGTGAAAAGTGAGAAAGGGCTCAGCCTCATTTACTAAAAATTTTTAATGCCGATACCGCACCTTACATTCAGCCCGTTATACACAGAGAAACAATCTACCAGGCCACAGTCAGTATGACTTACAGTTTTTATTACCAGTGATATTCTGATACAACAATGTATTCATATCAATAATATATGATGTACTACACCTGTCAGGTTAACAAGTAGCAGCCCATAAATAATTCCCCCTCAAGCTGCTGTTACATCTCTAAGAGCTATAGAGAGTATATAGACAGTATAAAGAGTCTCATCTCTCTGCAAAGAGGCCGATGAGATCAACAAGTGCCAATGCTCAAAACTCCTGTTCCCCCAATCTAGCCGTCAGCGGTCCCAGAACCAGGACACCATGAATCCCAACTCCAGACATGCCAGAGGGCAAGCCAATGCAACATGTGCTCCAATACAAAGTTCTACTAAAACATTTTATATTCACAGTTTTATCCAAATGGATCACAAGATCCATTGTACAACCTACAGACATAATTACTTCCTAATAAAATCCTTTAGGTTCTACTGATTTCATACTAAATTTGTACAAGTATGAACTGAGCCCAGATCCCTGAATCATCCAATCCAGCCATCACTTAGACTCTACATATCCATCAGACGCTCCATTTATAGGCTCACGTTTACTAAGCAGTCTGCACTGGTATTCTGGCATAGACTGCACATAAATACATGTGAAAACTGGTTGCACATGTATTTATGAAGCGTTTCCGGCAGTATTTTGTTGCGGCTGTACTATGCGCACCGCGACAATACTCTGCACAGAAAGGGACGTTCCGGTGTGTATTCCAACCCTCCACCACATTCAGGGTACATTCAGACGATGTATGCCCGCCGTACCGTATCACGTAGAAAGGCAGGACATGTCCTACGGTCTATGGAGCAGTACGGTGCCGCACCGTACCACTCCCGTACAGGGTCGTGAGCCCATAAAAGTGTATGGGGGACGTATATCGGCCGTATATACGTCAGCCACATATACATCTCCCATACATGTGTGTGAATGTAGCCTTATGTTGGAAGTTCAACAGAAAAAAAAAAAAAACAGGTGCACTTAGCTCATGCACCCAGATTCACGAAGAACATGACCTTGCCTCAATATTAATAAATGTGGGCCATGGTTCAGATTTAGTAGGAAATTTACTTCTGCATGTCACGCTACTCTTCCCATAAAATTACACCAAAAAAAAAAAAAAGATCAAGTGGGCCCCCTACACACATTGAGGTTTACACACAGATGTTGTGGAAAATCCGCAGAGTAATACAGTAGGATTAAAGTGAAAGTGATTTGGGAAAACTAACAGAAAATGTGTTTGTTTTCTGCATGGGAATTGGAAAAAGTTTGAAATATTATGCAAATGAGCCTGAGAGGCTCCAAGCTCCACAGATGGCAATAGAACCTGGAGCCCAACAGGCTAATTTGCATAATTTTTAAAACTTTTTTTTCTAAAAAAAAAAAACAAGAGCTGTCACCCATAAAAAAAGGCACTAGGAGCTGCTTATGAAGGTAAGCAGCTCCTAGCGTTACCCCATTTTTAGCAGTGATAAACTGCTAGCTTTATCGGAACGCTCCAATAACACTAGCAGACACTGCCATGAGGTACAATAGGAACGCCGGATCACGCTCAAAGCGGTCCGGTGTATTCATGAGGAGGCCAGACTCTGCAGCGGGTTGACTGCCGCATGAGCTTGGTTCGGCGTTCCTATTATACTGACATTGTCTGCTAGCGTTATCGGAGGTTTCCAATAAAGCTAGCAGTTTATCACGGCTAGAAATAGGGTAGCGCTTACTTTGGTAAGTAGCTCTTAGTGCCTTTTTTATGGGTGACAGGTCCTCTTTAATGCGCTAAAAGAACAGCAGATCTTGCTGTCAGTGCACTTGGTTTACAACCCTTTACCCTGGAGGTAGATGTTCTAATAAAGTTTATGTCACTTTTCTTGAATGTCCTTATGGATGTTTGCATGTTTTTTTTTTTTTTTTTTTTTATAATAATGAAATCTATGGGCATATTAAAAAAAAACTGCAAAAAATTAGCATCAAATCAGTATTATGATGTGGATTTGAAGCAAATATTTGCCCGCAATGATGTTAGATCAGTTAAAACAAAACAGGTTAAAAAATAAATAAATGCGCCTGTATCAAAACAACACATAAAAAGCGTGCGCATACGATGCAGATGTTCTGCATGACACTCCTTAGTGTGTGCAGGTAGCCGTACAAGTCCATGGATGCCATCAAGTGTTTATCTAGAATTGATCCATTTTTTTCACTTTTTTGGAAAAGAAGAAATAAGTGACATGTGAACAGAGACATAGACAAGGTCTGTACAGGTTCTGGTGGGTTCCATCAAGGAAGTAGAAAAACTTTTTTTTAAAAAATTGACAGGTCTATTATATACCAGAAACAAACAGAACCGGACCTATCCTCCTGTCCTTAGTGTCTGTAATGTGACAGGAAGAATAATGGTGAATACTGTCTTTTTCTTCCTGTCAGGTGTCATAATCACAGTGTGAACAGAGCTTTACATTGCATCACTCACATGTCTGTTCAGAGCTATAAGATACATGTAAGGGCTGTAATGGGGAGGGGGGTTGCCACCCAGCTTTCCCCAAGACTTGACAGAAGATAGGGAGCAGTTATACATGGCAGGATGTGTGGAGTAATGGATGAATGGCGGCCCGGGTGTGCGCCCTGCCCCATGGCCGGTGTCACCCAGGTGCTGCACCCCTCTCACCGTCATGTCTCCGCGGCTCCCGCCTCTCCTTGTGGCTTCACCTGAAAGTCCCAAAACTTCTGAGTTTTCGTGTAACCTTTTCCCCTTCTGTGTTTCCTATATTTTTTTTCACTTTTTCTTTTTTTCACAAACTTCCTGGGAGGGGACAGGAAAACTACCCCAGTGACGAAGGAGGAACCAGCAGGGAGGAGGGGAGCGGCTCAGCCCATTGGAGGCGAGAAGCACCAAAGTCTCATAGGAAGTTTACACTGACACTACAGGAACTAGCACACTGTGCCGGGGCTGCAGCTGCGCTATACACAACAGATAATACACAGGAAGGGCAGAGACTACAACTCCCAACATACGATAGTGGGGCTGCAGGTGTAATATATCCCTAATGTTCATCACCACCCAGTACAGTCATGTCCACCAACACACATTTCACCACAACCCCCAATGTCTACTAGGCGTGGTAATGCTGGGAGTTGTGGTGCACTCTGGTTCATACACAACATCATGGGGGCTGTACCAAGTTTGCATATTATCCTATATCCAGAGCATAGGGAATGATCTCATTGATAAAGGTCCACATGCTAGGACCACAAAATCATGAGAAAGGGACCCTCTGCAATGTGGATAATGGGGGTCCAGTTCTCTATAATAGGAGGAGAGGCAGAGCTGCTTTCTCCATATGGGAGTTTCAGAAATGTCCAAGCACATCACTCAGCTGTCTCCAGCACTACATACAGAAGATAGTGAATGGGAGTAATACAAGAAAAAACAAAACTGCAAGTTGCAATTACAGCTTACCAACCCATGGCCTCTAAATAGTAAACTGTCTGCTCGATAAAGGTGCACAGGAGAGGAAGCCGGGTCGGTTCTGGACTAGCAAGTCCAAAGAAAAAAGGAAATTTCTCCAGCACTCAAAATCCAATAAAACTTTAATGCTCCATTAAAAATACATGACAAACATGTGATGCACGTAAAAAAAAAACCATGCATTTTAGACTATACAAATCTTAAATTCTTAGACCTGGTTTGACTAAGAACTTAAGATTTCTGTAGTTTGAAACGCGTTGGTCTTATTGCATGCTTACCATGCTTATTATGTATTTTTAATGCATCATTCAAGTTTATTGGATTTTATTTCATTTTTGAGTGCTGGAGAAAACGTCCTTTTTTCAGTGAGTGGGAGCGCTTGAGACAGCTGAGCACCGTATGTTAGGATGCATACTTGACTTGTCGCTCCATAAAGTGAAAATTGGACCCGCATTCTCCAGGTTGCTGCAGGACCTGGTCAGTAACATGCACACTAGGTACAGCCGTTCGAAAGAGCTTGTACTAAATTTTTACGTAATTTTGACGTCATTAGCAGGGGTGTTTTGCTGCACTTGATGGGAATGGTATTTAATGGTATTTATTTTGTAGTCCTGGACAAGTACTATAAGAACTGTATTATAGGGGTAAGCAACCTGCAGCAGTACATGGTTACATTAAGAAATGTAAGAAATGTTAGAATGGTGTAGTATATGACTCTAATTGCCATGAGATATAATATATAGTAGGAGTCTACACAGTGAATATTTTTGAGGGGGATTTTATTATGATCCAAGCCATAGATACAATTGAAAGGATGCAACTGTTATTAATCCCTCTGATATAGTTGTCTCCTGTCCTTCATTCCTCTCGTATAATGCCCATCTTCTATGGTGGCCTCCTCCCCTCCATCCCTCTCATATGGTGACCTCCTCCCCTCCATCCCTTTCATACAGTGGCCCTCTGTCTTCCTTCCCTCTCATACGGTGGCCACTTGACCTCCATCCCTCTCATATAGTGGCCTCCTGACCTCAATCCCTCTTATATAGTGGCCTCCTGACCTCCACCATCCCTCTTATATAGTGGCCTCCTGACCTCCACCATCCCTCTTATATGGTTGCCTCCTGACCTCTATACCTCTTATATAGTGGCCTCCTGACCTTCACCATCCCTTTTACCAAATCGCCTCCTGACCTCCACCATCCCTCTTATAAAGTGGCCTCCTGACCTCCACCATCCCTCTTATATAGTGGCCATCTGACCTCCACCATCCCTTTTATATAGTGGCCTCCTGTATGACCTCCATCCCTCTCATATAGTGGCCTCCTGACCTCATATAGTGGACCAAAAGGCGGGACAACCCAGTAAGGGGCAGCCCGGGAAATTATCCCAATCGCCCAAAACGGCGGGATAGCACCTAAAAACCGGCACTGTCCCTCCGAATCTGGGACAGTTGGAAGCTATGCATCATTTAGGTTCTGCCGTCCCCAGGAGGATATTACTTCTTGGACGCTAAAGAGCCTGTGATATCATGATCACATGACCTGCAGGAGAAGGCGGTGTACAGCTGAATATTGGGATGCTGACAGTAAGGTGAAGGGGGCTAACTGATTGAAGGGGGGGCATGAGGTAGGTAACTGAATGAGGAGGGGAGAGAAAGCATGGGATGGGGAAGCTGAGTATGGGGGGAGAAGATGTTGGCGCAGTCTTGAATGAAGAACGGGGGTAACTGAGTAAAAGAGGGGGGTAACTGAAGTAGGAGGGGGAGAACATGAGGGAGTAACTGAGTGAAGGGGGAGACTTGAATGTGGGCTAACTGAGTGAAGAAGGGGGCATGAGGGGGGTTTACTGAATGAGGAGGGGGAGAACATGAAGCTCTAACTGAATAATAAGGAGGGAGAACTGAATGAAGAGGGGGACATGAGGGCATATGTAGCAGAGATAAGCTTGTCCATAAATGTATTCCCTTGTGTTACTCTGCTCAAATGTTGTACCACCAACAAAATGTTGTTTTGAAAGTATTAAAATATAACAAGCCCCTATACATTTATGTGACCAAACCAACCCAATGAATAAAGGAGGAGTGTCATGTGGACTGTGCAGTGATTGCTATTAGACGCTTTACAAAATGGAGCAACTGAGTTTTTGGCGATTTCTGTTTGGAATTTCTTTCCAGCTTCCCCGTATATACTATTGAATATTAATTGGTGCAAGTAGTGAGAAAAAAAAATCTATCCCTCAGATAACAACTCTCGTACAGCTCTGGAAATGGAGAAATAAAAAAGTTATTACTTGTGGAAGGTGAGGAGTAAAAAGGGCTGCGGCATTAAAGGGGTTGTAATAATTCTTTATTTGATATAGCGCCTACAGATTACGCAGCGCTGCACAAAGCATGACAAGTTGTACAGTAATCAGTTCTTCTCTATCCACGGGATAGTTAATAACATGCTGATTGGTGGAGGTCCCAGTGGTCCAGATCACAGGAATGGCGGTCCATTGTGCCCCAATAAATTGAGTGTTAAGACTAACATGGTGACTGCCAATTCATTGCCTGTGGACTGACAGAGAAGGCCAAACACTGGCGGGGAGAGGGGGATTCATGTGCCTTTTCTGCCAGAAAACTTTTGAAGGGGGCATAATGTCCCCCAATGTGTGAAGCCGCCACATGGGTACCCTAATTTCCATTCAGGGGAGGTGCTATTTTTTGCAATGCTATCTTCTAAAAGTCTTACTTTTTTATTTTTCCAGCAGATCTTGTTAAGGGCTTATTTTATGCAGGATGAGCTGTAATTCCATTCATACCATTATACAATATGTACGATAAGTATTTTTAATTTTTGTACAGCTTCTAGAAAACTGAATAAATATTAGGTTACATCTATGGTATTGGTCCCGCAATCAGTCTCCATTCCTCTGGTCGCCCATATGGCATTTCACCCATAGAATATGTCACATGGCAACAACCCCCCCAATGGCAGCCACAAACTCATTCATTCATTGAATATGGCCTTGTAACAAAGCAGTGTAAAAGCATGCCTAAAAACAAGGTTGCCCACAGCAAATGGTAGTTTATGCTGTAGCAGAGTTTAGTTTTTTGTAAGGTTGTGTCAGGAAAAAGCGTCTCAAGAATAATAATAATAATAGACAGATATAATATATACAGTGGGTACAGAAAGGTATTCAGACCCCTTTACATTTTTCACTCTTTGTTTCATTGCAGCCCTTTAATACATTCTGCACCCCATATTGGCAGAAAAAAAACTGAGATGCAGATATGTTTGCTAATTAAACAAGAAAAACTGAAATATCACATGGTCATAAGGCAGATGATCCCCAAATCCAGGTGTGAGATGGGGTGTAGAGTGTACATTAATGACCAAAAAAATAACTTTTTTGATCTTACTAAATGGATGCATTAAAGCAAGGAGTGAAAAATTTTAAGGGGTCTGAATACTTTCTGTACCCACTGTAAAAAAGTGAGTAACACAATAACACATAAATTGTGGCATAGGCGTCAGTACACAATGTCGAAAGAAATGTAAATCTGTAACACCTGAGATAACACCAGACTGTGTCAAGATACTATAAGTAGTTATATGCGTCTAATTACTTGTTCATTGGGAGAAAAAAAGGAGAGTCACAGGTTGTATTTAAAATGTAACTTATAATTAAAGTAATAGAGACATGTCAGGAATAGCTGCAACAATCGGCACACTTATAAATCTCATGAAAAAAACTCTTTCATTGAATGCTGTGGTTTAAGGTATATGAATAGAAAGAAAATCCAGTCCTTAGAACACACAACAGATTCCAACAGGTTATTATTTATTACAAATAAAGTATGCCAAAGTCATAGCCATGTGTGAAGAACTAAGGGCCACAATAAGAAGGGGAGATGCTGTTGGGGGGGGGGGGAGGATACAATAAGAAGGGGAGATGCTGGGTGGTGCACAATAAGATGGTACTTTAAAGAAAATCTAGGGTAGACAAGATTTATACTAAATACATTTGCTTTTCCTCTTGCCACAAACATCTGTATAACAGGAAAAAAAAGACTAAAAAAATATGCTAAATAGCGCTAGTCGCTCCTGTGGACATCACACAGATGGCTCACCATTCCTTCGTTTTCTAATTATGTACGCCTATAGTGTGCTATCATTCTCACCCACTCCTATCTCTGGGTGCAAGAGTGGAGTAATGGGAGGAGCAAAGGTTGTGGCTTTGGGCAAAAAAATGTTCTATCCTCCCTCTTTCACTGCTGCAAAAGTTAGAGGCATGGAAAGGGGTGCTGCTAAGATGCTATTAAAGGGGTTTTCCCACATAGACAAAATTCTTAAATATACTCAGGATAACAAAATAACACATGATCTAATTCACTGCTATCAACAATGATACAGCATTTCACATATGTAATTCCAACCTTTCTCTATCAGAATTTATGTACACAATTTCAGTTGTCCCGGGATCCAACCGTTAATCGCCCGGCTTAAGCTCACACTCACACAGACTTCCTTCATGAGGAGAGTAACGTTACAAGCTACTAACAGATAAGATCTTTATCCAGGGGAGGGGGAGGTAGGCACAGCAGATCTGACAGTATGCTGTGGCTGAGATGTAGCAGAGCTGAGAAACTAATTGTGTGTAATATGCATCTTATGGATCTCATCATCTCATCTTTGATATGTCTTATCTCTCTTTCTATGTGTCAGATACTAGTACAATGTTCAGAAGCTAAATGAAAGTGTATATAAATCTGTACCCTGATAATCTAACCACATTGTCGACACACAGAGGGATCATGAAGTGTCTGCATAGAGAGTTCTGACCCACACTCCGTAATCTTACACTGACCATCACTGAGTGATAGGAGCTAAAACAGCAATAAAACTGAGTAACATTGTAAAGTAAGTGGTTAAAAATTATCTTTATTGTGTAACATCACTAGGGGATTACAATTTAAACATTTTCTTTCATGGGCAAACCCCATTAAGAATTGCACTGTGTCATTTGACAAGCTGTTTGCTTCTTTCCATCAACACAATTGTGAACACAGCTTTGGACTATAGCAAAGGCCTTAAAGGCGTTGTGCGGCAGAAGAAATTATTAAAAACCTTGGACAATATATATTTTTTTATATTTTCATACAGCATTCCATACAGGTTTATTTATTTATTTCATAAGCATATTTTTATTGAGATTTTTTCAGTTTTTAGAGACTAAACAAACATTCAAAAACACAAGAACCCCGAACCCAACAGAGATCAACTCCAAAAACGGTCCAAAAATGTCCATTGTCACAGGGTTCCTCATTCTATATCATTAAACATCAGGTCCATGGGAGGGTAACAGGGCATCCCATAGGCTCACAAATTTGTTAATATACAGGCAGTCCCTGGGTTACGTACAAGATAGGGTCTGTAGGTTTGTTCTTAAGTTGAATTTGTATGTAAGTCGGAACTGTATATTTTATAATTGTAACCCCCAACCAAATTTTTTTCAGTCTCTGTGACTATTGGATTTTAAAAGTGTTGGATTGTCATAAGAACCAGAATTAACAATAAATCTTAACTACAGACATATTTAATAACAGTTATAGCTGTTTATTGTAGCCTGGGACTGAAGTACAGTAAATTACCAACTTCCAGAGGTCTGTTTGTAACTAGGGGTCGTCTGTAAGTCGGGTGTTTTTAAGTAGGGGACTGCCTGTACACACCACAGGATTAAAATGCCAGAACTGTGGAGGACCCCACGATGCAATGGAGGACAGCCTAGGCGTCCTATGTAAAATCATATGAGACCAAGCCGGTAGCGAGTTAGCTATCTAGTAGCTAAGCCAGAGTCTATCAATGGCAACTAAATTTTTTCAAATTTCTTCAAGGCTCCACATTTGTGAAAGTTCCCTTTCTCCAACAGGATTAGCCAATTGGCCTTAACAACAAATTCTGACCTTGTCGTGCAGATCTGGTCCAGCCATTGTAGCGCTGTATATAATAAGCGGGCCACTGCTGTTTTTCCTGCCTCCGTGGTTGGTAGGTCCTCCACATATCCCAACATACAGGTTTATAAATATTTTATTCAACCATAAAAGTTAAAGGGATTGTCTGAATTCCTCAAAAGGTGAGATAGATGTCTGTAAACTGAGGACTGAAGTGATGACTGGGCTGCTAGTGCTTTACACAGGTCTTATAAAAAGTGAGTTATTATATTTTTTATACAGAAAATTTCCAGTTACTTATTTAACCTGTTGAGGAGAACATTTCTGGCACTGCTGATAGCAAGGGAGATACGAGGCATGGTCTGTCTTAGATAACCTCTTTATGAAGCTAATAAATCATAATTTGTTATGACAAGAATGGAATGGAAAGAGCATAGCACATACCTTATGTTCTGCCATGGTGTTCAGGTACATGTCTGTGTCATAGGCCTCTTCGTACTCTGTGGTATTGCTATCAGCAAGGGAATGTTCATGGTGTTGGAATTGTTTAGTCATTGACTTTTTATGTGAAAGTGGTGGATTATTACTGACATAGGATGTCTTAGAGAGTGGAACCACTGACTTATCATGGAACATCTCGGACACATCTGATAACTGCAATCCTTGCAGGTCATGAGAAATAGGTTCTGTTGATGGTGGGTTTCGATCACCTTTCTGAAAGGAGTTTACAGGAGTCTTTTGTGGCTTCCCAGATCCAATTTTTAGGTTTTCTGATGGTGTTTGAGGTCGGCTTCTAGCTTCTGGGGGACATTCTTTGCCATCTAAGATATTTTGAGTAGTAGATTCTTGTGATTTGTTGCTATTATTTTCTTGTGTAGATTCTGAAGTAGAATCCGTTGGTGTCTCCCTGTATGTTCTAGTTGGCTTCAGAACAACTTTGGACAATGGGCTTTCTGTACCACTATACCATTCCACAAGTATCTGACTTTGTGGTTGTGGCCTATAACAAGAAAGAGGACCGGCAGGCTTATATAAAGATCTCCCTGATAGATTTTTCTGTTCTTGGTTATCGTCGGCTTGTTCTGGAGAAATGCTGGATGATTGTTCTTCATCAGGAAGTTCTCTGTTTAACTCTATCACTGTTTTTGTTGATGATTTTTCAGCTTTAGAATAATGAGTTTCAGGCTTTTCAAATGCTAAAGATTCTGTCCTAGGAGATATCTTGGAAGCTGAAGCTACATAATCATTATAGGTGACTTCAGATACGCTGGGTTTTTGTAAGTCCTTTACATTACAATGATTGGGTTCCAGTGAATGAACATACTGTTTTGGGGAACTGCTGGAATTTTGGAGGGGTGTTTGTGCTCTTTGGAGTTCCCTTTTTATAGTTTCTGGTGGCGGCGTGTAAGACTTGCTGTCTATTTCTGGCAAAAAGATTGAAGGATCTTGAACACTTGGTAGTTTTGCATCTGATAATACTGGAAGACCCTGAGACTTTATATTATTAGATTGTTGAGGAGTTGCTATACATGGCACAGCACCATTTGTTGACCTTTCCTGTTCTGTCTGTGTTCCAGTTGCCTTCATTTCTGTTTTAAGAGGAAAACTTTCAATTTCAGAAAAACCCAAAAACTGTTGCTTTTGCAGCTCTGGTGTGTGGCAAGAAAGTGGCCCCGCAGGCTTGTATTGGGACCACCCAACATTTTTCGACTCTTGTATAGATGTGGCATGAGCATACGGGTGTTCATTCCCTAAAAGAGAGCTGTATGATTCCCGATGCTGTGCTTGGTGTAGATGGCTTGATCCAGTATAGTATGACGGTGTGTTATTAGTGGGTGATACTTTATATCGCTGCTCCACTTTTTGTGACCTCTCAATTCTCTGATATTGTGAGGTGGACAAAGCATAGGCGGGCTCTGCTGATGATCTTGAGATACTTGTTTGATGTTTCTGTGAAGAAACCATGATAGAAGATACCTCTTTTATAATGTCTTTATAGTTATGACATTAAATAGTTAGTTATGAATACATTTAGTTTGGAATTCATTAGAATTTTCACTCTGTAAGTGTGTAACATAGTTTATAAGGTGGAAAAAAATGCACACATCCCACAGATACACCCATCTAGTACAACCAACTATTTCTACAGTCTTAAACCCAAGGGGAGATAGGGAAGGCAGCTGCAGTTTTTTCCACTTAGGTTAGAAGACACACTGTGGATGGAATTCACGGACTGAACATAGTTGCAATGAAAGGACTATGTGCATCATGGTTATACATGATGCAGGGAGTCCCTTCTTCCCCATAAAAACAGAAGTGCTGAACGACTGTCAACATTAAAACAAAGAGGGAGAAACACACAAAGGGCCATGTTACAAATAAATGAACAAATAATCTTTATTAAATACATAATTCATTAAAAGGATAACAATATCAGGAGAGACAAAAAAAAGAACAAGCCAGGCAATAGGTCCGCAATATACAATAAATGAATCTATAGGAATGCACCACACAATCTATTAATAGTATAGAACTAGTTATGTGCATCCTCCATCTCAATCACAGTTCATATTACCACAAGGTATAGGGTAAGACAATTGTACGTACATTCAAAAAATATATATATAAATATGTGAAACAGTAAAGTGCAGACAGGCATTACCTGGCATTCAGCCCCCTACGTGCATTTCAACCTGCTGGTCTATAAATATGTGAAAGGGCAAAGTGAGAAAGACCAGCAGGTTGAAATAGGCGTCGGGGGCTGAACGCCAGGTAATGCCTGTCTGCACTTTACCCTTTCACATATTTATATACACTCACCGGCCACTTTATTAGTAACGGGGTTGTTGTTGGGGCCTCATAACTGACTCAATCTTCGTGGCCATAGATTCAACACAGGTGCTGCAAAGCATTTCCTCAAGATTTTGGCCATATGAACATGATTGCATCACACGTTTGCCGACGATTTTGTCGCTGACATCCATGATGCGAATCTCCGTTCCACCACAATCCCAAGATGCCTATTGGATTGAGATCTGGTACTGTGGAGGCACTTTTGATACAGGTGACATCATATTGTCATGGTCAAGAAACCAGGTCTGAGAATGATTCCAGCTTTATGACATGGGCGTCATTATCCTGTGAAGTAGCCATCAATGTTGTGAGTTACACTTGTGGTCATAATGGCGAGACAAGTTCAGCAACAATACTCAGAGTAGGCCGTGTGGCGTTGCAACGATGCTCAATTGGTACCAAGGGGCCCAAAGAGTGCCAAGAAATATTCCCACACCATGACACCACCACCACCACCAGCCTGAATCCTTCTACTGTCCAATTTCGATGAGCTTGTGCAAATTGTAACCTCAGTTTCCTGTTTAGCTGAAAGGAGTGGCACCCGGTGTGGTCTTCTGCTGTCTGTAGCCCATCTGCCTCAAAGTTCGACGTACTGTGTGTTCAGAGATGCTCTTCTGCCTACCTGGTTGTAACGGGTGGCGATTTGAGTCACTGTTGCCTTTCTATCAGCATCGAAAAGTCTGCCATTCTCCTCTGACCTTGGCATCCAACAAGGCATTTCCGCCCACCCCAGAACTGCTGCTCACTGGATTGTTTTTCTTTTTCGGACCATTCTCTGTAAACCCTAGAGATGGTGTGAATGAAAATCCCAGTAGATGAGCAGTTTTCTGAAATACTTCAGACAGAGCCCTTCTGGCACCAACAAACCATGCCACGTTCAAAGGCACTCAAATCACCTTCTTCCCCATACTGATGCTCGGTTTGAACTGCAGGAGATTGTCTTGACCATGTCTACAAGCCTAAATGCACTGAGTTGCCGCCATGTGATTGGCTGATTAGAAATTAAGTGTTAACGAGCAGTTGGACAGGTGTACCTAATAAAGTGGCCGGTGAGTGTATATACTTTTTGAATGTACGTACAATTGTCTTACCCTATACCTTCTTGTAATACGAACTGTGATTGAGACACAGGATGTACATAACTAGTTTCAGGAAGTCCCCAGGTTACATACAAGATAGGTTCCTTGGGTTTGTACTTAAGTTGCATTTGTATGTAAGTCGGAACTGTATATTTTATAATTGTAGCTCCATAAAAAAAATTTTTTTATCCCAGTCACAATTGGATTTTCAATATTTTATTTCTGTAATGGGAACAAGGATTATCAGTAAATCTTCATTACAGACACCAAAGACCTGATCATTGCAGCCTGGGACTAAATTAAAACATCCAGAGAGCTTAATTAGAGGTCACATGTGTCAGAGAGGTCTGTCTGTAACTAGGTGTTGTCTGTAAGTTGGTTGTCCTTAAGTAGGAGACCGCCTGTATATGCTATTAATAGATTGTGTGGTGCATTCCCATAGATTAATTTATTGTATATTGCGGACCTATTGCCTGGCTTGTTCTTTTTTTGTCTCTCCTGATATTTTTATCCGTTTAATGAATTATTTATTTAATGAAGATTATTTGTTCATGTATTTGTAATATGGCCTGGTGTGTTTGTCCCTCTTTGTTCTGTTTTTAGTTTTTGCTATACATTTGTATTTGAGAGTAATACTCGCCGTTCTGGTATTTATTTATATGAGCAGGTCACGAATGACCATTGTTATTACAATTACATAGTGAGTATTTCTTTTGTTTGCATACACTGTCAACATTAATATGGATAAAGAGATGTAATACATGTACAATAACATGACACAGGACCCCAAGGTCCAAAACTGAGCAGGAATTGATTTTGCCAATCTTTGGATAACAAATCTACTCTACTTACTTGTTGCAGAGTGACATAGCAGTATTCGATCATGCAAGATATTTATACTATTATTTCTATGGTCCTGTACATTGGAAAATGATTTTACATGCACAGTGACATACCCACAGAGGAGTCACAATAGAGGGAGAGAGTGCAGTTATATCACAGGCTAAATAATGCAAACAGATATATGACATCATAAAGATTATAGACACAGTAAAGTTGAAATAAAGAAACAATTCCTGGTAATTACCAGTAATATCACAATAATAGAATATTACAATTATGTCACGATATATAGAAACAATGACAGGGATAGTCCAGTCAGAGAGGTTATGGACATGTACAAACAGTAATGTCACAGTGTAACATGCACTAAGATGTCAAAGCACAAGAATGACAATAACAGTAGAATAACAATAAAAGGTCACAATGTACATTGTTAAAGAGAATAGGGAGGCAAGAGAGAAGGAAAAAGCTGCTAATATTGTGATAACGTTTAAAATCAAACTTTACAAATAGGCTGCAATAAGGCTATGGTTGTGCTATGGATAGGCACTACTTTATTTTCTGCCTAAATGTAAAATCATAAGGTGCTGCCTTTAATAGCGTGCATCATCTGCTTTTGGTTGACACATCCTTGCTTAGACCGGAACTGGTTGCATTTATTTGAATGTTGCACTCAGATTGAGGACATAGACACGGGTAGTGATAAAAATGAATTTATTAAGGTCTTGACATCACAACGCATATTCATCATGAATAACAAATATGAGAAGATTACCATAGTCACAGTGCCTGGATCTGTGTATAATTTTCACGTAAGAAAGGGGTATTTTTACCTCAAAACACATTGGGGCTTATTTACCAAGGGTCCTGCGGCCGCATTTCCGTCGGATTTTCCAATGTTTTTGGGGACAGGGATTTAGAAAGGGATTGTGTCACACGTGATCAGATTTTGGTGCATCTGCGCCAGCTTTCATGCGACAGAAATCGGGGGCGGGCTGTCGGACGATCCGACTGATTCAGACAGATTGCAAGATTTAACTTTAAAATTGTGTCGCAAGCCCAAGCACTTACATGCATCGGGAAGAAGATGGTGAACTCCAGGGGGACCTGAGTGGGGAAGCGACACAGGAGGTGCAGGATATCGGGCGCACAATGTAAATGACTCACGGTACAGTGCCTTCTCGTCGGGGACTCCGGATCATGGAACGCGCAGGACCGGGTAAGTAAATGTGCCCCATTGTGATGTCAAGGCCTTAATAAATTTGTCTACATCCCTACCCATGTCTATGTCCTTAACCTGAGTGCGTCATTCAAATAGACCCATCAATGGGCCATGTGATATCTCTGTGCAATACAAAAAAATATTATACTGTCCCAAACAAATATAAAGCACATGTAATGCCATAAGGCAACTAGGGCAAAAATGAATGCAGCAAAAATGTACTCAGCAGGTGTATTTTCTACTGTAAAACTTTCAGTCAGGCCCAAATATACATGTACATTTTTAAATAGGTTTGAATAGATCTTAGTAAATGCGTGTGCCGAGTGCCAGCAGGGGGAATTTTAGGAATGGTGTTTAAAACACCATACCATAGTGTATGATCCATCATGACATTGCACAGGAAGTAACATACAGTACAGTAGACAAACATAAACAAAAATGTAAAAAGTTTTACCTCTTTGTTCCGATGTTCAAAATGAGTAGAACTGTAATGTTCATGTGATGTCTCTATAGGCTGCGGTGTCTATAATGTAAATTGTATATTTCTGTTTGCACATTAAAGGAAAATTTACAAATGAGAAAAGCTAACAAGAACTATTTCTTTTTTGGACATCCTACGCAGACAAAATCTGTTTGTGAACTCCCTGTAGTCTGGTTCCCATTCAAAGATACCAGAGTACAGCTTTCTGTTGAGTACAGTCAGTCCTATTAAAGTGTTAGATTTAGAATCCCTGATCCCCTTTTCGTTTGGGATCCTAGCAGCCAGACCCACAGTCATCATACTTTTATTATTACCATCATATTTTTATGGAAAAACCACCTTAAGAACAATTTGGGTCAAATGAGAATTTCTAATGATTACACTTTAATAACGGAAATCTATCCTCTACTTTTACTTCTATTAACTGCTGCCTTGTATATCTCACCAAAGAGTTTGTACCCATATGTTCATATAGATGCTTGCAGCACTCCTTTCCTTATATAATATATAAGTTGTTTATTTATGAGGCAGAAGTACTTTGGGAGGGGCTTTACCAGAGCCCCTCAAGGCTCCAACTTCACTGTATAATTCTTTATAATTCCGTTGGTGCTTTCTCCTACTGATTAGTTCACCATTCTTTGCCAAAATATCTGGATTTGGCTCCTTTTACTGTAAATAATCTGATGTGTAGTGAAATGCAATCAACGAAGGCTCAATAATATACAATTGTCTTCAATGAGATCTTCATAATTCTCATTTAACACCTTCCAACATAAACTGCACACAGTCAGGTTTAGATGTGCGCTACCCTGTTGCAATAGTTTTAAAGGTTTTAGTATTAGCCTGCGGTCACACTTTCGGCTAGCGCACAGGGAACTTTAGGAAACGCAACTCTAGCAGAACGTGTGACCACAGCCTTCACGTGTCAGATCACCTCGTATTACTAGCAAACCTAATTATACACATATACACACCTATACTGTCTCACCGATTTTAGGAAGGCCTCTCGATTTTTCCATGCCAGTTCAGTATTTTTAGACGACTTCTCTTCTTTCTGCATCAAAGATATATTATTTTTGTATAGCTTTCTTTAAACAATTATTAGCTTTCGAATCAATCTAAAACCTTCTCATTATAGTAATAGTACATTATTATACATGTACTGGAAAAAGACAATAGATCTACTAGACGTAACGGTGGAGCTATGATTTACAGGACTCGCTACATTTAATACAGTGCTACATTATGTGGAGGCCTGTAATCTGTATGAAAGCTCTTATTGTGAGCCTTATGTTGTTCTCCGTCTCACTGACTGCATTTGAAAGCTATGTCAAATAGTCATCCGAAAGATATTTTGAGATATTTCATAAGAATGAAGTCTCTTGAACAATCTTTAGTTGAAAGAACATTCCTTCACCTGGTGTCACTAAACACAAATCTGAATGATTGGCCAATTTGGACTCAAATTAGATGATCATTTTCCAATCATTTGTTCAGTGGTTGTTCAACCATCACATTTGTTACGGACAATGGGATTAGAGATGTACAAGTGACCCCATCATTCTTAGATGCTTACATCGGGCTCTGGACTTTGCCTGAACAAGATCTCCAGGTTTGGGATTGGCCAGAGGCACTATTATCTGACCCTTTATATCTAAAAGAGGAGGCATCTTCCCCCTTCCCTCCTCAAGATATGACACATTAGTTGGACCTTACAAACAGTGGCAGGATGTAGGGTATGTATCCAGGTGGATGGGAAAGAGAGCAGTCGTAAGATACAGCTAGTATAGACCTACTTCTGACTAATGTTATAAGATAGACAACAGATTTTCCGCAGTATTGTGAATTCAGCTCTGGGAAATAGAATTAAGTATTAGGTTATTAACCCTTCTATATAAATAATATAGGGTCATGTATAAAAGCAGTAAACAGTGCAGCCATGGAATTTCATTAATTTGGTATCCAGTGGTCCAGAACTTCTGTTAAGGCAGGAGCCAGAACACTAAGCTTAGAAAACCAATTTGGCTTTCACATGATCAAATACAAACCTTATCTTGGGCTCCCACAGGTCTCAGTATTTTATCCCGATTTACCCATTCAGGCTCCCGGGCTGCGGCTCGTCCCTTGTGAAGACATAACGTACATATACATTTCACTTGTGGCAGAATGTTATATACTGTACAGTTATATCTTAACATGATAACATATATGTTTTATATAATTTAGCTTGGCATTACCTGGGTACCTGTACGTTGCGGCGAGGGGTCTCGACTCCTAATATCTACTGCTTTAGAACCACTGAATCCCTGTGTGAGGAGACAGAATATTGACCTATGTAAAAGCATTGTTTATGTGTAATGATTATATACTGTATCTAAATTTCATAGTACAGGCAGTCCCCGAGTTACATACAAGATAGGGTCTGTAGGTTTGTCCTTAAGTTGAATTTGTATGTAAGTCGGAACTGTATATTTTATCATTGTAATCCCAGCCAGACCTTTTTCGGTCTCTGTGACAATTGGATTTTAAAAATGTTGGGTTGTCATAAGAATCAATATTAACCCTAAAGCTTCATTACAGACACATTTGATAACTGTTACAGCTTATCATTGAAGCCTAGGACTATAAATTACCAATATCCAGAGGTACATTTGTAACTAGGGGTCGTATGTAAGTCGAGTGTTCTTAAGTAGGAGACCGCCTGTATTTATGCTGAAAACCCAATGTCTTTATAACCCATGGTATGGTATACTGGGTACCTAGTGGCACGTTTTGCACTGTGTGCTGAAACCAGTTAGGAATTCTACAACAGGAAGCCAAAAAAAATCTATTTTATAAATGTGACAACAAATTGTGTGATTTATACACAAGAATCATAATACAATTGAGTCATTTACATGATTTGATCTGCATGAAGATGGCTTTGCAGAAATGGGCTCTCATCTATTGAACTGCTGGAGAAAGCTGCGCTCTGTCCCACAGATAGTGAATGGAGAGACGGTGTAAAGGCTTACTTTGCATTTACATTCAGGTGAGGACAGGGAACCCTTTTTGTGTCTGACCCGTATATATATATATTGGTGTGAATTTAGGAATATCATAACCTGTGGCAATTCCTTCAAGCCATGTGGAAATAGTCAGAGCTACCTACGAACTTATACACCATTAGCGTGCAGCATTAGTGAATATGTCGCACATATGACATGAAACCATGGGTTTTACAATGTAACAGGAACTCCACTCTATGTGGATGTACGGTACACACCTCTACCGGAGATTGTGCTCACAGTCTATGGATCCAACCCTTCATATGTTTATACATGAAACACCTTGCACAACTTTTAATTGCAAGTGTAGTTTACTACTTGTGTGTTTATTGGATGTTGTGGCCCACTGGACCTTTGTCAACACTCACAAGATTTAGGACACATGTATAGAGCTGGCAACATGTAATGTGCAGCTGCATGATAGGAGTATCACATCATATGTTGTCAGCTCTATACACAGCCACAGGAAACAGAAGGACAGATTTATTGAAAGTGTCTGAAACATAGACGGTGCAAAGTATGGCCAACCTTATACTGCTCAAGATTTACCAAAGTGTCTAAAACCTCTTTATTCTAACTTTGCACCTCCTATTATTTGATAGTTTACACCACTAAAATGGGCCACAGCTATGGTAAAACGCCACGTAAGCACAAAGTTACAACCACTTTTTTAAATACCACACCACTTTGGTCATACATATTGTAAAAGTCTATAAAACACTTTACAAATGTGCAAAAATACTAAATACTATTTTTATTTGCTGTTTCTTAATCCACCTATTGCGTTGGTGTATTAAATTAATATAGTTTTGTCTGCCTCAATATTCCTATTCCTACCAATAATGATATTCATAGATAATGAAAGCCATTCATGCCAGATTAATGGCATCCCCTGGTATGGGGTTTTGGTCCCTTATTAGTACAGGATTTCTACATAATAATCTCTGGAGCTCTGGAGGGATAAGTTACCGTTTCTCATTAAAGAGTATTTTTTTATTCGATGATCCATCCGAAGAAAAGTATAAGTTTTCCTTATAAATAAAAATTCATGTGATTCTATAATGAGAAAAACTATTGATGTTGTGCAATTGACTGTGAAAAAAACCTTCCGGTTAAGAGGAGAAGGAATTCTATTTATTTTTTTTTTAGCTGATGTGAAGTTGAGACAATAGGCTTGGATGACCCGTAGCCAGAGGTGGCTCCTCGGCTATCACAAACATCTCAGTTCTACACTATTTGACATCAACCTAAAGTATGCTGAACGACAATCTGAGCACCTCCATCCTTATAGCTATCAGTGATTTCCTGCCTGCCTGACTTTGAAGTGATATCTTAGCAAGATCATCAGCTTGTTCACAGCAGCAGGAAACTAGTGTGATAAATTTCTGGTATTTTACAGGAAGATAAGGTCAAGGGGGCTGCCTTATAAGGTATCTAAAAGAGGTGTGGTTTTCCTTACACCATCCTGAAAAACTTTGCATATTTTGCCAGAATCCCCCTAGTGGAGCATCCATGGCTATAAGACTCCACACGCCTCCACAGCGGCATTAATTGGCAGTCTCCGTAAGGAGAAATTTTACTTCCTGACCCTAGTCACAAGCTTCTCACTCAAACCAGTTCCCTACACTGTTCCTTCAGGAATAGATATACTGGTTTGGTTTTAATCCTGCATCATGTCATAAGGCTTCCTGAAAGTCATGCTTGATATCAAGGGAGCTGCCTTACAAGGGAGCTAAAAGAGGCGTGGTTTTCCTTATCCCATCCTGGAAAACTTTGCATATTTTCACAGGAAGATGAATGCAGAAACTGGTTTCTGATATTGCCATGACACTTGCGGCGTTAATGTATGTGGATACATTAATATATACAGCTCCCCCAGCAACCACTATATACAGCTTCCCCAGCAACCACTATATACTGTACAACCCCCTAACAATAACTATATAAAGCTACCCCAGCAATCACTACATACATCTCCCAGCAATCACTGTATATAGCTCCCCCAGCAACCACTATATACAACCCCCCTAACAATCATTATATACAGCTCCCCCAGCAATCACTATATACAACCCCCTAAGAATAACTATATACAGCCACCTAGTAATCACGATATGCACCCCCAGCATTAACTATATACAGTCCCCCTATAACAACTATATACAGACCGCATAATAACTATAATCACCTCCTATAATAACTAACTATATATACAGTTCCCTATTATAACTATATACCCCCCATAATAACTAACTACATACAGTCCCATTATTATAACTATATACACAACACCTCCTATAATAACTATATACACCACTCTATAATAACTAACTATATACCCCCTATAATAACTATATATACCACTCTATAATAACTAACTATATACAGTTCCCCTATTATAACTATATACACAACACCTCCTATAATTAACTATATACCCCCATAATAACTGTATGCACCCCCCTATAACTATATGCCCCCTATAATAACTATATACACCACTCTTTAATAACTAACTATATAGAATTCCCCTATTATAACTATATACACAACACCTCCTATAATAACTAACTATATACTCCCCATAATAACTATATGCACTGCCCTATTATAACTATATACACAAACCTCCTATAATAACTAACTATATACTCCCCATAATAACTATATGCACTGCCCTATTATAACTACATACACAACAGCTCCAATAATAACTAACTATATACCCCCCAATAATAACTATATACACACCTTTTATAATAACTAACTATATACCCCACCAATGATAACTATATACAGCTATATGCAGTTTATTTTATAAATAAAATTGTACATCACCTTCCTCCGTTCCCCCGATGCGCGCCGTCCTCGTCTTCTTCCCTTGCGGTAATCTTTGGAGGTTTACCCTTTGGAAACATGTGACCTTTTCAAATATATGAATAACTCCCCACACTCGGGATTGATTCAGGTACAATCGGCGCAAAACGGAAATATTCGGGTAACACGTCGGGAAAACGCGAATCGGGCCCTTAGTAAATGACCCCCAATGTCTTTTGGGTCTCTGACAAGAACTCCCAGCACCTGGAGGACAACCATGAAAACACGGGTAGAGCCAACAAACTCCATTGGAGATGCAGACAGCGGATCCATCTACTATTTTTGCAGTCTTTGAGTCATGAGTTTGTCAACCCAACTATTGCGATTGCTCAAAAATGGTCAGCGTGTCATCGATTTATGTGGACCAAAAAAAACCTCAAAGGCTGCCGGATTATGTCACTTCATGCCCCACTCCTTACCTAGTAACTAATCTGCAAATACTGATATCACACAATGGGGCAGATTTACTTACCCGGAGCAGTCGCGATCCAGCGCTGATTTGGGTCCGGCCGGGATTCACTAAGGTCTGTGCGCCGATATCCACTAGGTGTCGCTGCTGCGCTGAGGTCCGCTGGAGTTCACCGGAGTTCACCTTCTATTTCTTGGTGCAGGTAAGTGCGTGTCAAACGACACTTTTTTTTTTTAAATACCGCGTTTTTTCCGAATCCGTCGGGTTTACCGTTGGCCGCACCCCCGATTTCCGTTGCTTGCAACCCGGCGCAAATGGGAAAAATACAGGAAACCCAACGAAAATGCGTGAATCGGACCCTTAGTAAATGACCCCCAATGTGTCCATGTCACCCATGTGCATCTACTTGTTGTCCATATTATTCATGTTCCCATAGGCTTCTAAAGAAAGGTTCAAGAGGCAAAGATGGCCCGGAATAGAAGTCCACTTCGTCATTTAACAGTGGTCCTGACTTATTCTCCTGCTGCTCCTCCGGTAACATCCTCTCAAGAACAATTTAGGTATCATGATCTTGTCCAGTGGTTAGGTCATAAACCCTACTCTGGTAACCTCACATCAAGTACCACTCAACCATCCAAGATCAACTACTCACCCAGGTATCAAGTCTTTGTGTGGGAAAGTGACACTTTAGGGGCTTATATTTTTATTTATTTTTTTAATTGATTTTAATGTTTAAACTTTACTTTTTTATAACAGAAGAGATCGGGCAGGCCCGGTGCACTGGGCAGACCTCGGGGGCTGCCCAGAAGAAGATCGGAACCCCCGGAAAGCAGCATCCAAGTAGGATCCAATCCATAGAGGGAACACCCTTACACGTCGCAGTTATGCTAGACCGCGGTATGTAAGGGGTTAACACTTGCAATCATATATACTTACCTTCGGCTTCTTCTCCTTGCTGCGGACAATTATGTAAAGAGGGCATCGGCTGTGGACATTTCATCAAGTCCTGTCTGGTGAATTCTGTGCTGGGGCAACAGCCTGTGTGCCCACTGAGAGGGCTCAGAGTGCCACCTCTAATATAGAGTATATAGAAGATATAGAGTGGTACTTAAATCCTAACAAGTAATTTATATATACAGTAAACATGAATTAAGTTTATTCAACCTTTTTTCTGGAATTCCAAACTGTTGGATTTTTTTAGTTTCTACAGTATTTCCCAGACTGACCCAAAGTGGATATCTTTGCAGTGGAGACGTATATAAATTTACAGGTGAGTTGTAACAAGGTAGCTACGTGTTCACCATTGCACCTTTCTGCCCTTTCGCTTGTACTGCTGGCTGCCCAAGGCTTCCTGTCCTCTTTGTCCGAACTATAACTGGCCCTCACCCATGTAGGATCAAGACCTCATCACCACCCCTCACCCCACAGTTTCAGATCCTTACCAATATACTTCGAAGCAAGGTCTTGGGAATCTATATGTTTTGGGCAGGGGCAAGTGGATAGGTCACAAATTCTCAGCTAGGAGTATCATCCTACAGTATGAGTGACTGCTCTGAGACTTTTGCAAGCTTCTTCTGGCTTGTGAATAATCATATGACCACCAGAATTCCTTATATTCGGACCTCCCCCTCTGCTCCTCCCATTGGGCCCATATAGAATTAAATAATCAATTAGGTAGAACTTGTATAAAGAATATGATATTTTAAATCTGCATTAATAGCATTAAAAAGCTTACTTTCTAACCTGATAGTCAGGATGCGTTACCCAGGGAAAGGCCCATACAAAATGGCGCCGGACTTCAATACTGCGCATGTTTAAAGGTCCATGCGCCGTAAAAATGATTTACATGGACTTGGTCTCTAACAAAATGGTGGCCACGATAGCTATCACAATAGCATACGACTGCTCAAATGGCAGTAAAAATGACTTGCTGAATATTGCTAATTCTTTCCCCTTAGCTTAATACATAAATTCGTAATTATTTATTACATATTTTTGTACATACTAATCATATACAGACTTGCTCATAATAACGAGTAAGAAATTTAAGGAAATGGGGAGGGGGGGGGGGGTGGTTTGATAAATTTTGTGAAACGGCCGTCGCTTGTACCATGCACTGCCAGCATCACTCCCTCTCCCCTGCTATCTGATAACTTTGTATGAATAAAGGAACATGTCTGAAGATACTACACGACTGTCATTGTCATTGAGTGCCCTCCCAATGTTCTTAAAAAAAATCTTAATTTTGCCATCTTCTGGCTCTAATAACTTTTTCATGCTTGGATATATGGAGCCATTAAGTGCCATTTTCCACCCTGGGCGCTATTTTCCGTTACGAGGTTAAATACAGTAAAAAAACTTTATTATATTTTGATATATTGGGCATTTTCGGATGCGGCGATAGCTATGTTTATGATTTTTATTTATATTTATATCAGTTCTAGGGAAAGGGGGGTGATTTGAATTTTTAATTTTTTTTAATATAATTCTTTTTACCTTTTTTATTTTTATTTTTTACTATTTTTCAGAACTCTGTTTGTTGTCTGATTGATCCTACCATATAATGCCTTACTACAGTATGACAGTCTTTTGACCTTTCAACTTTGCAATATGAGAGGCTCCAATATTGAAGGAAGCATCATATAACCAAACTTTTCAATATTCACAAAAAAAAACAAGTTCAATTTTCTCATCATTGCCACCTACATTGCTCAGACAATAGTCTTATCTCCACTTACGACAATTTTCTTCCCTCACAGGCAATATTAATGACTTTGGAAACATGCACATTAAAAGATAAAACAATCATCATACAAAGTAAAGATTTCAAAATGAAAATTATTAATGTACAGCAGCAGGTAAGCATGAAATATCATTCCTGGTGCAAAGAAATAAAATTGCAAGAGACATCTTAGATCATAAATCTTTTACACATACATATTGAGAATGTTATTACAAATTCCTGCTCTGTAAGAAATGGTTGGATAGAAAAGACATTTAAAAATGGCAACAAATTCAAATATAAGGTAGAAACTTATTTCAGGGAATCTAAGCCTAAATCGGTGGCACTGATAAGGCAACCACATGTGGTCACTATCTCTGAAAACTGTAAACTGTATTTATATGTCTGGTCAGAAAATATGATATTATCACATTATGTCTGATGCATATTTTAAAGTTTGCAAAAATCTGTCACTTTTATTAATGTCATTTTTTATATATCTTTGCAATGTTTGAGATTTTAAGAAGATAATTTTTAATATATCAGCATGTATAATATTGATTGATCTTTTTTGGTACCACTTTTAAGAACCAATTATGGATTTAAAATGTGTTTGTGAACAAACAAGATGCCAGAGTTACATAGCTCAGGGGATTTGCTTTAATTCTCACAGCTGAAATAAGGAAATAAACAAAAATCATGTCATTCAATCTTAACCATGGTAGGTGTCACGGAGTAGGGTGTTGGAAGAAATGGGGTCTGTGGACCCTCTGGACCACCGGGGGAGATGGTACTAGCCGACACCTGGGACCGGAGTCTAAGTGGCATCTGGCCTTCACCAGAGCCAGCCACAAAGCGGGATGGTCTTGCTGCAGCGGGGTGCCACCAGGTCATTCCAGAGGTGCGACTGGTCCGCGGTGGAAGCCAATGTAGTGGAGATGCACAGACAGTCTGAGCCTGGGATGACAGCAGGAGTACAAAGCTGGAAGGAACCCTGGACCTCACAGCAGGAACACTGAAGCAGGCACATGGCCAGGGGCGTTGCTAGGGTGGTAAAAGATCCGGGGCACGGGCCCCAATGCATGTGTGTTGCACTTTCAGTAATGCCCCCTCCTGTACATAACCCCCTCACATGTGCTTGCACCAATAACAAGGTTACTTCTGGTGTATACAGCTACAGAGAACACAGGAGAAATCCCCATCACCACGCCTTATGTTCCTCATTGTCCCTACATCTTGGTTCCCGGGCAGTGTTATCCTGCTGCCGCCCCTAACAATCTCCCCAAATACTGTAAGGCTGCACTCACACGTTTGTCTTGCATTTAAACAAAACCAGGTGCTCGTTACCCATCACTTGTGTATTACTGGAAAATATATGTGATCAAACCAAGGCCCGTCCTAGTGCCATGTGTGAACACGCTCCAAGAAATGTCCTCACACAGCCCCCCAGTAAGTAATGTGCCTCACACAGCCCCCCAGTAAGTAATGTGCCTCACACAGCCCCCCAGTAAGTAATGTGCCACACACAGCCCCCCAGTAAATAATGTGCCTCACACAGCCCCCCAGTAAGTAATGTGCCCCACACAGCCCCCAGTAATGTCCTCACACACAGCCCCCCAGTAAGTAATGTGCCCCACACAGCCCCCAGTAATGTCCTCACACACAGCCCCCCAAGTAAGTAATGTGCCTCACACAGCCCCCCAGTAAGTAATGTGCCTCACAGAGTCCCCCAGTAAATAATGTGCCTCACACAGCCCCCCCATAAGTAATGTGCCTCACACACAGCCCCCCAGTAAGTAATGTGCCTCACACAGCCCCCCCAGTAAATAATGTGCCCCACACAGTCCCCCCAGTAATGTCCTCACACACAGCCCCCCAGTAAGTAATGTGCCTCACACAGCCCCCCCAGTAAGTAATGTGCCTCACACACAGCCCCCAGTAATGTCCCCACACAGCCCCCCAGTAAGTAATGTGCCTCACACAGCCCCCCAGTAAGTAATGTGCCTCACACAGCCCCCCGTTCCAGGGGGGAGCGTGGGTGTGAGGCAAGGCAGAGTTATTTCCTGTGGTGTGGGCTGTGGGTGAGGCAACATTATTTCCTTGTGGTGGCCTGTGGTTGTGATGCCCTTAGGTTTCGCGGGGGGGGTTGCCTGGGGGGTGGCGTTGTTGTTGTGTTGCACTTACTTACTACGGGGGGTGGGTGGGGTTCGTGGGGGTGGGTGAGGCACTGGTATTGGCGCTGGGGGGGCTGTTTGAGGCAACAGGTATTTCCTGGGGGTGGGGCTTGTGTGAGGTCATCTTAGGTTTCCTGGGGGGGGGCTGTGTGAAGGCACATTATTTTCCCATTTCCGTCGCTTGGGGGCTGATGGTGGAGGGCACATTATTTCCTGGTGGGTCGTGGTGAGGCCATTATTGTCGCTGGTGGGTGGTGTGATGGGCCAGCATGGGTGACTAACTGGGGGCTGTGTTGTGAGGCACATTACTACTTACTGGGGGGCTGTGGTTTGAGACATTACTTACCGGGGTTGGGGAGGCTGTGTGGTGGCACAGGGTTAAGCTTCGTGGGTGAGGCTGTGGGGTGAGTGCAGGCATTATTTCCTGTGTGGGGGGGGGGCTTTTAGGCCATTAGATGTTCCCCCCTGAGTGGCTGTTAAATGAGCGAGCCGTTATTTCCATTTCCTGGGGGGCTGTTTGAGATCACATTACCTGACTGGACAGTGAGGCGGTTGGTGGGGCTTTGTGTTGAGGCGAACATTCCTTACTGGGGGGCGGAGGCATGTCTAGTAGCACATTACTGTTGACGGGGTTAGCTGTGGGGGGTTCTGTGTGTGAGGACATTCCATTTAATACTGGTTTGCTGTGTTGAGGCAACAGGGTACTACGGTGGTGGGTGACGGTGTGTGGTGAGGTGCACATTATTGGTGAACAATGGGGTGGCTGGTGTGAGTGGCACATTATTTGACAGACTGGGGGGCTTGTGTGAGGCACCTTACTGGGTGGTCTCTGGGGGGAAATGGGCTGTGTAGGCACATTATTATCTGGTGGTGGGCTGTGTGAGGGGTGGCGACATTACTTACTAAAACTGTGTGGGTGTGTGTTGAGGGGCCATTACTAGTTACGTGGGGTGTGGGGGGACTGTGGGAAAACACACTGTACTTAGCGGGACTACTTACTAAGATACGGTGGGGACTATGTGAGGGGCACATACGTTACTGGGGAGCTGTGTTGTAGGGTGCACATGGTAACTGGTAGGGCTGGGGGGGGACTGGTGTGAGTGGACATGATACTTACTACTACCAATGGGGGTGTGGTTGGCTGTGTGTTAGGGGGGGCAGGATTTACTTACACTTATACTGGGGGTGGGGGGGGGGGTTGCTTTATAATGAGGCACCATTACTTACTGGGGTGGGGGGCTGTGTGCGCCACTGTGACATGTAACTGGTGTGGGCTGCTGTGTGGAGCACCTATAGTGTCTGTCCTGGGGGGACCTGTGTTGCATCATTATTTACTACGGGTGGCTGGTTGTGAGGCACATTATTTACTGGGGGGCTGTGTGGCGCACATTATTAACTACTGGGGGCTGTTTGTGGGCCTTAACTTACTGGGGGGACTGTGTGAGGCAGCATTACTTCTGGACTGTGGGGGCTGTGTGAGGGCACATTCTTACTGGGAGGGGCCTTTTGTGTAGGCACATTATTACGGGGTGGGCTTGGTAGGACATTACTTACGGGGGCTGGAGGGGGACATTACCTGGGGGGCGCTGTGTGAGCACATTCTGGCACTTGTGGCACATTAGGGGGGCTGTGTGCGGCCCCCCATTACTTACTGGGGGGGGCTATGTGGAGCACATTACTCTTGGGGGGCTGTTGAGGCACATAGTTACACTGGGGCTGGGGGCTGTTTGAGCTCTCTTGGGGGGTGCGACATTATTTACCTGGGAGGCTGTGTGTGCGGCACATTCACTTTTACTGGGGGGCTTGTGTGGGCACATTATTACTGGGGGGCTGTGTTGGGCACATTATTTCCCGGGGGCTGTGTGATGGCACATTACTCTTAACTGGGGGGCGTGTGTTGAGCACTATTCTTTACTGGGGGACTGTGTGAGAGCACATTACTTACTACACTGGGGGGGGCTTGGCACATTACTTACGGGGGGCTGGGTGAGGCACATATTTCTTTCTGGGGGGCTGTGGGAGGCCATTACTTACTGGGGGGTGTGTGAGGCACATTATTTGGGGGGCTGTGTGAGGCACATTACTTTACTGGGGGGCTGTGTGTCACATTAGCTTAATGGGGGGACTTTGAGGCCATTTATTTTAAGCTCTGGGGGGCTGTGTGAGGCACATTACTATACTCTGGGGGTGTGTGTGGGCACATTATCTGGGGGCTGTGGGAGCCTTTTTAGCTGGGGGCTGTTAGGCACACATTATTACTGGGGCTGGGGGGGCTGTGTGAGAGGCACATTTACTTACTGGGGGCTGTGTTAGAGGGCCATTATATGGGGGGCTGTGTGGAGCACATATTCTTATGGGGGACTGTGGAGAATACTGGTGGGCTGTGTGAGGCAACATATTCTTAATGGGGGGGCTGTGTGGGCTTACCTTACTTGGGGTCGTGGTAGGCCGTATTACTGGGGGGCTGGTGTGCGGCACATTACTTACTTGGGGGGGTGTGTGAAGGACACCTGGTGTGGGAACTTCTTCTGGGGGCTGTGTAGCATCTGGGGGCTGTGTGGAATTTTTGGGGCCGTTGGCACATTATTTACGGGGTGGTGGGCACAGATACTGGGGGGGTGTGTGCTGCACATTACTGTACTGGAGGGGCTGTGTGAGGCACATTACTTACTGGGGGACTGTGTGCGGGGACATTTCGTGGAGCGTGTCACACATGCACTAGACGCCTTGGTTTGATCACATATATTTCCAGTAACACAAGTGTGTATGGGTTAACGACGCCCTGGTTTTGTTTAAATGCAAGGAAAAAGTGTGAGCTCAGCCTTACAGTTATTTGGGGAGATGTTAGGGGCCGAGCATGGATAAACACTGCCAGGGAACAAAGATGTAGTGGACAATGGAGAACTAAGAGTGTTGTGAGGGGATTCCTCTTTTGTTCTCCTGTAGTGTATTACCAGAAGTAGCCTTGTTTGCAAAGCAAGTGTGGGGGTTATGACACAGAGGGGGGCATTACTGCATGCAAACACACAGAGCAATTGGGGCCAGCCTTGCCCCGGTCTTTTACCACCCTAAGTCAAAAAAGCAACGCCCCTGCCAGTAATTTCAATTCTTCATTATAATGTATGGCAAACATGCATTGCTGCTAGGGGGATCCATATATAAATTGTCCTTACTAAGGCATTTCAATTTTTTAAATAAAAAGTGGGAAAAAGCATTCAAAGAGCTTCAAAAAAAAAATAAAGTTCTTTAAAGGACCTGGTCAACAGAATTTTTACAACCCCAATTCCAGCTACTAAAAGGGTTACAGTTCTCCGCCACAATCGCTAAAATAAGAGCTTTTCAGCGAAGCACACTGTACCTTTATTACAGGGCCCTTTTCTGATATGCCAAGTAGCATACTTGACTCTTGGTAATATGACTTTTTGGTTTCGCCCAGACTGCCATTAACCACACCCCTTTAGTTTGACTGGCACTCTGGTTCCTCCTAAAATGTTACCCCATCCTGCCCCTGTTCCATGTTCATGATTGACAGGTCCTCACTGCTAGACTGCTGCTATAATGGAACTATTGCCTTGAGAACTGTCTGCCATACTCAACTACAAACATATAAAGCTCTTTTTTTATTTTTAAAGCTCTTTTTTCTCAAATTCTTTACCCTTTGTCTTATGTACATTCCTTACGTGGGACCAGGGTGAGGTATCTGAATGTACTTTACCTTTTACATTTTACATTTACCGCATGTAGTAATGATTTCAATGAATCACATATTTTTTTTATCTTTCATATGCAACCATGGGTTTAGATTTTGTCAAATGACAGGTAAAAGGACCTTAGATGAAGATCACCTATTCACATGACCGTAAAACTGGCTGAAATATTAAGGAGGCATAAGGCCATGGATTGAGTAGATGGAGGGGGCCCCGGCAGGACATGCCCTTATTATGCTTGAAATGTAACAAAAAAGTTTATTTTGTGGGATGGTGAGGGAAACTTTTACTAAAAGAAGGGAGTAGGACTCGATAGGAATCTGTAAGATATTTGTATTTATAAATAAACCCTCGAATTTATAAATAGGTATATCACCCCACCCGCATCACCACACATACAACCGACACCACCCAACCGGCTGTTGGGTGTGGCTGGGTGATCAATATGTGGATCTTCATATAGGGCGGTATAGTCGGTATGACCCGGCCCTATATGAAACTGCTATCATTCAAAAAAAAAAAATCTATCCACCTTCCAGCTTCTCCTTACCCTGCGGCTTCCATCTTCTTCTCTCTTCTCCTCGTGCTCGTCTTCGTGCTCCTCTGCTCCTCCAGCCTGGGCTCACTCACTATGATAGCGGCGATGCCATGGGGGCCTACATACCAGATGTCACACGGTTCATGATGCCACTGCTTCTATTGAAACAAGAAAAGGCCAAAACAGCAGTAACAGAGCCGCGATTTATAAGACGAGGCCGTGGGCTGGTGAGGCTAAGCCAGAAGGTGGTATAGATTTTTTTTTTTTCTTTCAAGAGGGCCCCTGCAATGGACATTATTTAAATCAATAATCGCATCTGAGGCCTTTCACGCAGGTGGCCTTCTGGGGTTGAACATTTCATTAAATGGGCCATCTTGGGAGGACATTTATCATTAAAAAGAAGGACATCTGGGTGGCACATTTCAATAAAGGGGCCATTCTCCCAGACCTCCTGTACATTTATGTATACGACTAACGGTCCAGTTCCCAAACAATAGATCCAATACCAAGGTTTGATGCTCCATTCAATTACTAAGGAGCCATGTCATGTCTTGCAGATGTACATTAGGAACCAATTAGCACTCCATTACTTGCTTGGCAAACTTGGCCTGAGAGTTTTGCCCAGGTCTGGTCATGGTGATCCAAGCTACTTCTCCTACATGATAGAATAAGCTAGTTTTTCCCAATACAAAAAATGGGCTGAAAGACCGCTCACCCCTCAGGCTTATACACAAGTTAGAAAAAAAAAACTCAACTTAACTCACACCCTCCGTGCCCGGATCCTTGATGGGCTCACGAACCCTGGTGCCGTTCCTGGCGGGTCCTCTTCTCTCTCTTCTTCTCTAGCCAGCATAGAGTCGCGTCCATGCTAATCTCCTGATGTCACACACTATGATGCTTCATATGTGCACAGCCCGGGAGATCACATTGACGCAAATCTGCCGCTAGAAAAAGACTATAGAAAAAAAGAAGAGCGAGAGGAGTCCGCCAGGAACCACACCGAGGAATCGGGTAGCCACGCAGAGCATCAGGGGTGAGTCTTGTCCGGAGGGAAGTATTGTGCTTGGCCTGCAGGGGCAGCTGGCTGTATAATATATGTCTGGCTGTATACCTACCTGGAGTTGGCTGCTGTAACTACATTGGGTGCTTGTATATTACTTTGGATGTGCTGTTTACTACTTGTGGCAGGCTGTAATCCTAAGGGGGCGGCGTATAACTGAGGGGGCGGGGCTGACTGTATATTTTATGGGGGGTGGCTGGCTGTATACTACTATACATGGGGATGGGCTGACTGTATATTAAGGGGGGGTATAATGGGGTGCTGGCTGTATACTACATGGGGCTGTCTGTACTACATGGGGCTTGCTGGCTGTATACTACATACACCCTCGTGCTTATACTTTACTCCCAGTCATAGGTTTTTTCCAGTTTTTGGTGGTAAAATTAGGGTCCTCCCGCTTCTACTTACTCACTTACGACTACTCACTTTACTACTCGGGTCGCTTTATACTCAGTATGTATGGTAAGTTAGGTCCGCGGTCTGTTCACAACCATGGCCCTTAACAGTTAACTTCTGCTTGCGTCGATGCCAGCACCCACCACGACAGAACAGGTGGGCATCAACCTTGTATGGAGAGAACTCAGCTTGGGAGCTCTCTCCATACAACTCTTCGCAGTACTATGTTACTGTATGGGTTCAATAAATTTTTTTTTTTAATTTACAAGGTTGTTTTACAATGTGATGATCTTCATATGTAGAGTGTTTGTGGTCGTTGTTATTTTTTTTTATTGTAATTTAATTTTTGTATGTGAATGCAGTAATAGGTGGATCTTTATTACTGATTTTATTTTATATTTGGATTGTTTTTTAAAACCCTTTTTGTTTTATCTTTTCTCAGGGTGGGACATGAATAATGTATTGCAGCAATTAAATATCAGCCTATCATTCTGAAAGCAACAATTAACCACACTTTTAACTGCCATGAAACGGTCAGCACCGCCGTGTCGACATGGAGGCATTCCGACATGCCGGGTAGTAGCTGAAAACTGGGGTTATCCTCCATAGACTACATGGTTCACCTGACTGCAGTGTCTATGGGTTTTAACACAAGGCCGAGCGCCGTCATCAATTCACGGGCGCTGCTCTAAACTGGGTAAGTCAACCTGAGACTATATGTCCATGTTGGGATGCAACAGGGACACATTCCCCCTGACGTACATGTAGTTTAGTTTATTTTACTGTAATATAGTATTATATTCCTTTTAAGTACTTTTCCTAGCACATTTTACAGGGTAATTGCCCTGTTTACCACATTTGCCGCAATCTACACCTTACTACTGTCACGTCTGTGCCTTCTGGATGTCTCCTCTACTCACCAAAACCGGTCTGGTAGGATGGAGACACTGTGTCATATTTACTAGCCCGGTCCACCATTCGCGATCCAGTGGCGCATGTCTCTGCGGTGGATTCGGGTCCGCCGGGAATTCATTAAGGCAGTGTCCTCCGTCGCCTACCAGCGGCGCTGCTGCGCTGAAAGAGCAATCGAACGCACTCAAGTTCACTCCTTGGCCTCTTCCTAGTGAAGGTAAGTGCAAGCTCCCTGCAACAGCTTTTTTTTAAAATGTGGGGCAGTTTTTCTGAATCCTTCGGGTTTTCATATTCCGCACGCCACCCTGATTTCCGTTGTGTGGCATTACATTGCCGATGTTTCCACAATCCGATTGCGTGTGCAAAATTCTCGGGCATTCAGGGGAAATCAGCGCAATAGGAAATCTTTTTTGGTAACCCGTCGTAAAACGCGAATCGGCCCCTTAGTAAATGACCCCGCATGAGTTTTTTGTCATCCATCCCCCGCAGTCTTTACGTAGGTTCCCTCTATCTTTCTTGCCCCTTCAATTCATGCCACTGTACTCCCCCCTCAACTGTTCTGTCCTTGCAAGCGTAAACTCTGTGGATCTGTAATTGCTTACTCCTTCCAACCTGTTGCAGAACCTAGGTTCCCTATAAGTGGTCCAGGTTGCAGCTTTGTCCTCCTGCTGTTCAAACTGCTATCTCTCCCTTCTGTTTTCACTTCTCCTCTGTATTTCTCATGCTCGGAGTCCTCTCTATTCTGGTTTCTAATTTCCTTCCTGTGTCTCGACTTCAGCTATTTGGATTGTGATTTGGGTTATTGTATTCCCGCTGTTGCCGACTCGGATTGTATACCCTGCTTAAGTTTTGTCTGTCGGTTGGTTTATGTGTTTTCCACCTTACCAAGGGAGGGAAACGTCGCCCATTTATTGGCCCCCTCCGTTTAGGGGAGGAACCATAGTAGGTAGGGACAGATTGGGGGTCTCTGTCAGGGCTCTCTTCCTTGTTTGTGTCCTTCCATTACCAACACCTCCCTCATTTTTCAGCCATTTTTGGCCACTAAAATTCAGTTGTCCCCCCCTATTGTTTTTTTGGGGGTTGGGTTCATGATAAATTCCAGTTAGGTCTGGTACTACTAACTAATTTTTTTAAAGTTTGTCTGAAACATACAAACCTGAACTTCAACATACCTATCAATCACTAGATTTTGCCCTTTCCCTCTAAAAAACATTTACGAACTAACCCAATGAAGCCATATCATGGTCTAAAAACAAAAATAAGCCATCATAGGATTGGTCAGGTTTCTTTTCTTTATATTATCACATCCGTTATTATTTAAGCATGTAATAGAATTTAACTTTAACGGAAATAATTGTTAAAAGATTGTCCAGAGTTCTCAGCTTGAGAGGGCTTAATAGTTGTCATGAGTTGGTTAAAGATACACCGACATTGTAATAAGGGATTCCTCTTCTGTGTATTATGTTTGTATCGTTAGTCCCCCCATCTCGCCTCCCCCCCCCTTTTTACACCCCTCCCAGTCCTTCCCCCTTCTTTCTCCCCCCTCCCCCCCCCCTCCCCCGGTTGTATCCCCCTTCCGTGAAAAAACCTGTTTCCTATCCCCTTTTTCCTTAATGGGGGGGATTTTCCCCTGCCTCGTCTTCCCCCCCTTCTGTGAGGCACGCAGTTATTTACGGGGGGCGTGTGTGTGAGGAACATTACTTACTGGGGGACCTGTGTGGGCACATTATTAACTGGGGGGGCTGTGTGAGGCAACATTATTTCTGGGGGGCGTGTGTGAGGCACATTACTTACTGGGGAGGCTGTGGGGGCACATTATTACTGGGGGGCTGGTGAGGCACATTATTTACTGGGGGCTTTGAGGCACATTACTTACGGGGGGCTGTGTGAGGCACAATTTTTACTGGGGTCGTGTGAGGCACATATTTAGGGGGGGAATGTGTGAGGCACATTACTTATGGGGGGCTGTTGTGCGGGCACACTTATTTACTGTGGGGGACTGTGTGAGGCACATTAATTACTGGGGGGCTGTGTGGGCACATTATTACTGGGGGGGGCTGGTGGGGCACATTACTTACTGGGGACGTGTGGGGCACTTTTCTGCGGGCTGTGTGGGCACATATTTACTGGGGGCTGTGTGTGAGGACATTATTTACTGGGGGGGGTGTGTGAGGGCACATTACTTACGGTGGGGGCTGGTGTGAGGCACCATTATTACTGGGGGCTGGTTGGTGAGGCACATTACTTACTGGGGGGCTGTGGGAGGCACATTATTTACTGGGGGGCTGTGTGGAGCACATTACTTACTGGGGGGCTGTGTGAGGCACATTGCTGGTGAACATATTTCCTGAGGGGCTGTGTGAGGCAACATTATTTCTGGGGGTGCTGTTGGGTGAGGCCATTACTTTGGGGGGGCTGTGTGAGGCACATTATTTACTGGGGGCGGCTGTGTGAGGCACATTACTACTGGAGCTGGGGGGCTGTGTGAGGACACATTATTACCTGGGGGGCTGTGTGAGAACATTACTTACTGGGGGCTGTGTGAGGACCATATTTATTTACTGGGGGCTGTGTGAGGCAATTATTTACTGGGACTGGTGGGGACATTACTAGTGGGGGGCTGTGTGAGGCCACTTTACTTACTGGGGGGCTGGGCTTGTGAGGACATTACTTTCTGGGGGGCTGTGTGGGCACATTATTACTGGGGGGGCTGTGTGAGGCACGACTAATGGGGGGTGTGAGGCAATTATACTGGGGGCTGTGTGTAGGCACAGACATTATTTATGGGGGGGAACTTGTGAGCCACATTATGGTTCACTGGGGGGCTGTGTGAGGCACTTGAGCGTGTCATTTCATTGGGGGGCTGGTGGGCACACTATTTACTGGGGGCGTGTGTGCAGGAAAGTTATCTGGGGGGCTGTGTGTTGCGGCACATATTTTGGGGAGCGTTGCCCCCTTAGTGGGGGGCTTGTGAGGCACGACTTATGGGGGCGCTGTGTGGGCACTAATTCTGGGGGGCTGTGTTGGGCACATATTACTGTGAGGGGGCTTTGTGAGGCACATTATTTATGGGGGGCCTGTGTGGGAGCATCATTATGGGCGTTTGGGCTTTTCTGGGGCTGGTGAGGCAGATTATTTACTGGGGGGCTGTGTGAGGCACATGACTTATGGGGGGTCTGGTGTGAAGGACACATTACTTAGTGGGGGGCTTGTGTGAGGGACATACTTACATGGGGGGCTGGTGTGGGGCACATGACGTACGGAAATAATGTGCCTCACACAGCCCCCCAGGAAATAATGTGCCTCACACAGCCCCCCAGGAAATAATGTGCCCCACAATGTTCTCCCCCTTCCCTAGTCACTATCATGTTTCTCACCTCACAGATGCAGCTCTCTCTCTCTCTGTGCGCTGCTTTCCCCTGCAGGTCATGTGATCATGACATCATCACAGGTCCTTGAGCCTCTGGAACTCCCGGAGGTAAGGTCCTTGCAGGGGAAAGCAGCGCCTGCACTCGTTCTCATCACGATCTGAGGACACAGATCGTGATGAGAACGAGAGGGAAGGAATCTCCCGGGCAGCGGGGCAGATGATCTGCTGACCCGAGGAGATTCGGGGCACTGGCCAAAAGATCCGGGGCACGAGCCCCGGATCTTTTGACCTAGCGACGCCCCTGCTGATGACAGGTGTCCTTTAATGGGAAAATATCAATGCCATGAGTTTAATGTAATGAGAACAACCCCCATGGAAAAGATTCATATGTCAGGCCACATGAGTATTATGATTTTTCTCAGTATCTAGCATTTGAACACCAATCCTGCGTTTAAGTTCCTGGATGGTCTTTCCTTCGAACTCAAGGCTACAAGTAGAGACCCATAAGTTCCACGGTAGTGACCATAGGAGTAATATTGAATTAATCTGATGAAAGTAATTCCCCAGTGCTGTATATCATTCTTGAAAAAGAGAATCAAGGTTAAAGCAGTGCTCACATCAGGAATAAGATAAATAGTCTGTCACAAACCATGTCGGACTGGAGTACCTTGGGCCCACCAGAGGAAATCATTTTTGGGGCCCACCCTATCTTTTTGCTAGAAATAATACCAGACTAGTAATGGAAGTGTAAAACCAGCAGATAACGTTATACAGAATTAAACACATTGGGGCAGATTTATCAGAAGAATGTAAGAGCAGAACTGTTCTAGTTGCTCAATGAAACCAATCAGAGCTCAGCTTTCATTTTCCCACAGCATCTTATGAAATGAAATTTGAGCTCTGATTGGTTGCCCTGAGTCAAAACACATGGTACTACTTACATGGAGTAGCTGTTCCCCAAGGGTTACAGTATTTTTCGGACTATAAGGCGCACAGGAGTATAAGGCGCACCATCAATAAATGCCTGCTAAAATGTCTAGGTTCATGTATAAGGCACACTGGACTATAAGGCGCACCTGATTATAAGGATGTATGACCAGCAGTTGGCGCACCTTTGATTTGTGCATACGGCTCCATTCATTTCAATGGGCAATACGGCCCACCATTTCGTACTGTACAGTAAGAGAGCCGTATAAAAATATAGCGCATGTCCTGTTTTTCGCCATATTTCTGTTACGTACTGCCCATAGAAGTCAATCTGAACATATAATATACTGACTAAATATGTACTGCATATGTGCTAAATACGTTGTACACTGTATGCTGTGTATGCAGTGGGAAGTACATTATGTCAGCTATCCCATAGTCAGCCATCCATCATTCACCAGCCCACTGTATTTTATACGGATACGGTACGGATATGGTGACATACCTGCACATACGGATGAAAATAGTCACATACAGAAAGGAAATAGGGGACTGGAGATATCAAGTTTGTGTGCATGAAGTTTAAGTTAAGTCTCAGTCTACAGGAAGTAATACAACATCTGAAGAACAACAATTGAACTGAAAAAAACCTCCATATGTAGATGGAAGTTCATTAAAGACCTCTCAGACATTTATGGTGACTCTGTTATAACTCCCTATAAAATGGCATTTAACATGAGCCCTACAATGTGGATTGTGTCCCATGCTGTTCCTTACTATATCTGTCCTTGGGGGTGGATGAAGGCTGGCTCTCCTTGTTCGTAATTCCTGACGCAAGCGTACTGATTCCTATAAAGAAAATTATTATAAAAATTACCGTAGTTGTCAATTGTGGCTACATTCACACTTATGCTAGAGAGTGCATCATTCCATCTATTAATCCTACTTAATAGGCAATGTAGGATCTGAAGGTTTGGGCAATTAAAGGAAATGTACCATTTGATTTCATGCATTATGAACCAATACCTTGAGAATGCTGCAGCTACACTGATGCAGAAGCATATTTTATTTAATCTCTGAGTTGAGTGGTTCTGCTGAAAAAATAATTAAAACATTCAGGACCTTGGGAAAGCTGAATTGCATTCAGCCTGCCGTTCATAAACACAAAACACGTTTCCTGAAATCTCCAGACAGGACCTGCGCTGGATCACTCATTCACAGCAGCTGGGGGACGGTGCATCGATTGATTACTTCTGCCTGTCAGGTACAACATAGTGATTACATCATTCTCTGGAGCAGTGCATAACTAATGTGAGAGGAGAAGTGCATAATTTTATAATTGTTTTTTCAGCAAAATCTCTCATCAGTGTAGCTACAGCATTCTCAAGGTATGTATGTTTGGTTCACAATGCATCAAATCAAATGGTAGATTTCCTTTAAAGATGGATGATGAGACCACAGAGCAAAAGCATGTATACATCCTAAAAAACTTAGGAATTACACAAACATAAATAAAAAAACTTATATTTAGGATATACAGCAATAGAGAGGGGATATGTTACATATCATATTACTCATTTGAATAGGTAATCACAAAGTTTAGGAAGTCAGTGATGTCCACACAACATGCAAACACGGTCCTCATTCTCATTTTTCCAGTTTACAATGGCAGACAGAATTTTCTCGTTATCATAAGATTGATATAGTGAAATTCTACCTCTGGATATAGACAAGGGGTTGACTGTCTCCGAGCTCGTCGTTGCTCCATCAGTGAATATTTCCCAGAAAGACTATCTATTAGCCCCGCCTCCAGTGCTTGAAAAGCTTCAAGGGCTTCTGCTGTCCTGAGAACCATATCAATTTTAAAGTTAAATGACAATGAAACATTAAAAAATTGGGAAGAAACCAACGCAAAACATGATAATCTTGAATACCAGGGCCAGATTACCAAATTGCCAAAACCAATAAGGGTCTCTGTTAAACCTCTTAAAGGATAGGTTATTCATAAAGGTCATCAATATCAGAGGAATTAGGTGCATTCTTTGTATAGTGGCCGGTAACTTTATCTCAGCTCCCAATCAAGTAAATGTGTAAATTAGATTATTTTCTAATTTTTCTCTAAAATAACAGATCAGAAGAAAATAGAAGGTATATCTGGTAAGGCAAAATTAAAAGTTGTCCTACACAATAAAACACTGCTCAAAAAAGAAAGGGAACATTAAAATACCACATCCTAGATCTCAATGATTGAGATATTCCAGTTGCAATTTTTTTTCATTACGTTGAATACGTTGAGAACAATAAAACAATAAATAGAACAATAAAAATACTCAAGACAAGGATATGAGGCTCAGTAGTATGTGGCCTCCAAATGCCTGTATGACCTACAATGCCTAGGCATGCTCCTGATTCAGAGGTGGATGTTCTCCTGAGGGATCTCCTCCCAGACCCGGATAAAAGCACCATTCAACTCCTGGACAGTCTGTGGTGCGATGAGGCATTGATAGATTGAACAAGACATGATGTCCCAGATGTTCTCGCTTGGATTAAGGTCTGAGTATACCTGAGTGAAGTTGGCCACCCCACCTTGTTCAAATCAAACAAAATTGGTGTCAAACGTTTGTGCTGGTTTTTGCAGCAGAAATTATGAACAAAAAATTAAAGGTCAAAAGTTCAACCAGGCCCCCCCCCATTAACCAAATCGATCAAAACTGGTGTCAAACGTTAGTGCTACGTTTGTGCTGGTTTGTGCAGCAAAAATTTTCGTTGGTGCCTCTTATCATTTTTAATATATTCATACTTTTTTCCAGAGGTCATCAGAGTTCATTTCATTCAAAGTACAATGGGGCTCATTTACTAAGGGCTCCGCGGATGCACTTTCGTTGGGTTTCCCGAATTTTTCAATTTTGCGCCAAATTCCTCCGGGATTTTGGTGCACGTGATTGAATTTTGGCACAATCGCGCCGGCTTTCACGCGACAGAAATCGGGGGCGTGGCCTTCGGACAACCCGACGGATTCGGAAAAACCGCAGAATTTTAAAAACTAAATGTGTCGCAAGATCAAGCACTCACAAGCATCGAGAAGAAGAAGGTGAACTCTGGAGGACCTCGGCGCAGCAGCGACGCCTACTGTATATCGGGCGCAAGACCATAGTGAATCCCGGCAGAACCCAAATGCACATCGGAGAATGCACCGCGGGATCGCGACAGGACCGGGTAAGTAAATGAGCCCCAATGTGTTTGCTAGCTCCCCCTGATGATCAAATCAGGGAAGTGTCACTAGGTTTGTTTTTCACAAGTTCATCCTAAACACCTTAACCTATGTAAACACCTGAACATACCTTAAAAATAATTTTGTTTGATTTGAACAAGGTGGGGGGGCCAACTTCACTCAGGTCTGGGGTATGAGCAGGCCAGTCCATGGTATCTGTGCCTTCATCATGCAGAAATTGCTGACATACTATAGCCACATGGGGCCTAGCATTATCTCATCAGTCACATGTGCTCAGTGTGAACCTGGAAGAGCACTGGGCGCCAATGTCGAATCTGCACATTTTGGTGTTCTGTGGAAAATGGCAATCACCTTGCATGGTATTGGGCTGTAACACAACACTGTAAGTACAGTACTAGAACCAAGTTTCATACAGAAACACGATACTGGGACCAATTCCCAGTTCCTATATACATATATACATAATCCCAAATAATTTTATATATGTACAGAGCCCTCTAATTTACATGTAAACATAATGGGGCAGATTTACTTACCCGGTCCATTTGCGATCCAGCGGCGCGTTCTCTGCGCTAGATTCGGGTCCGGCCGGGATTTATTAAGGTAGTTCCTCCGCCGTTTACCAGGTGGCGCTGCTGCGCTGAAAAGCATCGGAACGCGCTGGAGTTCACCGGCTCGGGCTGAGTGAAGGTAAATGCAAGCTCCGCAACACATTTTTTGTTTTAAATGTGGCGGTTTTTCCGAATCCGTCGAGTTTTCGCTCGGCCACGCCCCCCGATTTCCGCCGCGTGCATGCCAGCGCCGATGCGCCACAATCCGATCGCGTGCGCAAAAATCCGGGGCAATTCAGGGGAAATCAGCGAAAATCGGAAATATTCAGGTAACACGTCGGGAAACACGAATCGGGCCCTTAGTAAATGACCCCCAATGAATTAATACTTACAGTCCCCCCTTGTAATCCATACTGTGCACACTGTAATAAATATAGATAGATACTATGCCCCTTATATTAGCTACCATTCTCCCTTTACTAGATAAATATATAACCTTTCTTTTTTATATATATATATATCTAATTTTGGTTCATACTGTAAATAGTATGACACATGACTTCCCCCCTCAAAGGCTACACAATATTTAATTAATATTCTGTGTCGCTGAAAGAAGTACAAATGCACCCCCTCTATTATATATAGAGGGCCCCCTCTCTTAGCTATATACTTTGCCCCTTATGTTATATCAAATGCTTACTTTATTGGATATATACGATGACCCCTCTATTAGAAATATACTGTGCCCCCTTAATTAAATACTATACCCCCCTTATTAGATATTTCTTGTCCCAACCCTCTTTAAATACTATTAAAATCACTTGCTATATACACTCACCGGCCACTTTATTAGGTACACCTGTCCAACTGCTCGTTAACACTTAATTTCTAATCAGCCAATCACATGGCGGCAACTCAGTGCATTTAGGCATGTAGACATGGTCAAGACAATCTCCTACAGTTCAAACCGAGCATCAGTATGGGGAAGAAAGGTGATTTGAGTGCCTTTGAACGTGGCATCTCTAGGGTTTACAGAGAATGGTCCGAAAAGAAAAAACATCCAGTGAGCGGCAGTTCTGTGGGCGGAAATGCCTTGTTGATGCCAGAGGTCAGAGGAGAATGGGCAGACTGGTTCGAGCTGATAGAAAGGCAACAGTGACTCAAATCGCCACCCGTTACAACCAAGGTAGGCAGAAGAGCATCTCTGAACGTCGAACTTTGAGGCAGATGGGCTACAGCAGCAGAAGACCACACCGGGTGCCACTCCTTTCAGCTAAGGACAGGAAACCGAGGCTACAATTTGCACAAGCTCATCGAAATTGGACAGTAGAAGATTGTAAAAACGTTGCCTGGTCTGATGAGTCTCGATTTCTGCAGCGACATTCGGATGGTAGGGTCAGAATTTGGCGTCAACAACATGAAAGCATGGATCCATCCTGCCTTGTATCAACGGTTCAGGCTGGTGGTGGTGGTGCCATGTCCATCCCTTTATGACCACAATGTACCCAACATCTGATGGCTACTTTCAGCAGGATAATGCGCCATGTCATAAAGCTGGAATCATCTCAGACTGGTTTCTTGAACATGACAATGAGTTCACTGTACTCAAATGGCCTCCACAGTCACCAGATCTCAATCCAATAGAGCATCTTTGGGATGTGGTGGAACGGGAGATCATGGATGTGCAGCTGACAAATCTGCGGCAACTGTGTGATGTCATCATGTCAATATGGACCAAAATCTCTGAGGAATGCTTCCAGCAACTTGTTGAATCTATGCCACGAAGAATTGAGGCAGTTCTGAAGGCAAAAGGGGGTCCAACCCGTTACTAGCATGGTGTACCTAATAAAGTGGCCGGTGAGTGTATACTCCAACGACTTAAATCAGGTGTGAACCAACCCGAATATAAGCAGAGGTATCTAATTTTACCACAAAAAACTAGGATAACTTATTGACTCGAGTATAAGCCTAAGGTGGGAAATGCATTGGTCCCTAATGAAACTAACAAAATGCCCAGCACACTGCACCCAGGATGTATGTATCCAGCACACTTCCCCTAGTATATATGCATGTAGCACACTGCTTTCAGTATATATGTATCCAGCACGCTGCACCCAGGATAAATGTATGCAGCACACCGCCCCCCCCCCCCCAGTATATATGTATTCAGCAAACTGTCCCCAGTATATAGTTATGCAGAACACTGCCCCCCAGTTTATATGTATCCAGCACGCTGCACCCAGGATATATGTATCTAGCACACTGCCCCCAGTATATATGTATCCAGCACACTGGCCCCAGGAAATAGGTATGCAGCACACTGCTGGGCTGAGCCAGGTATGTGCTCTATGCCTGCACACACACTATGACGTAAAGACGCAGTGACGCAGCCTCCATGCCTGGGCAGAGTGCATGGACCTGGCTCTAACCTCAATACTGCTGAGGAGTCCTGGGAGAGAGGAGCTGCGGGGATCACCGGAAGGTAAGTAATGGGTTTATTTTTTTGTGCTGGAGGCAATGTGCGGATGCGGCCGCCCGCCCTGCCCCATGAAGAAACGCCCCTGCTTGGAGTCTATGTCAGTGAGAAAGGAAGCTGGAAAGTTATAACACTAGAATGTAAAATGAACTCCAACTGATAAAATAATGCAATGCCTGCACTACGTAGCCAAATTATTACCCACCTCCGTTCCTGACCAAATATCCTCTCAACTTCTGCTTTCCCAGGACTTTGTTTTCGCCCTTTTATGTTAAGAGTTGCTAAATCAGGTCTCAGACGCTTTGCTCTTGGTATGTCTGCAAGTGTGGAATAATGGGTCCGACTTGAAGATCCTCGTTGATTACATTCTGAATCAATTGAGCTAGTGGAAGAAGTGAGCCTACGGCTGACCCCAAGGCTTGGAGGATCTTGACATGAACGAGATCCATGACTAGCGAATGTTGACTGCCCAACTTTATTAGTGCCGTAACGTGAGAAATCCACATGTTCTTTACGAGGATAGTTCTTATCATTGGGTTCTGGGAATATAGGAAATAAACAAATAAATGAAATAAACATGTGAACAAAGTAGCTTTAAATATATGGTAAACATACTCTAACATAATAGCAGATTTCACCTTGCTCTAAACACCGTTATTCAACAGGCCTATAAGGACCTTCATTGCACCATTTTTTATCAATTTTCGGTTACCAAAATGTTTGTAGTGTTTTTTATTTTTGTCTTTTTTAACTTTAAATGGGTATTCCCATCACAGCAAATTAATGTTATTGTTTGTATGATAAAAATGTAAACAAATTTCCAATATACTTTCTGTATTATTTCCTCACTGTTTTCTAGATCTCTGCTTGCTGTCATTCTATAGAAAGCTTCTATGTTTACTTCAGTGAACAGTAATCAGAGCCATGGTCACACAGGTGCACGGCTCGTTATATCACAGACAGTAACCAGAGCCATGGTCACACAGGTGCACGGCTCGTTATATCACAGACAGTAACCAGAGCCATGGTCACACAGGTGCACGGCTCGTTATATCAGAGATTAATCAGAGCTGTGTGGAAGTAAACATAGAGAAGATTTTTATAGAAGGACAGCAAGCAGAGATCCAGAAAACCATGAGAAATTGATAGAGAAAGTGTATTGGAAAATGATATAACTTTTTAGTGTACAAACAATAACATTTATTTGATACAATGGGAATACCCCTTTAACCTCTAGGCGCACCAGGACGTTATAGTACGTCCCCGGGGCTTAGCGCACGGGGACGACTTTTCCCCCACTGTAGTTGCATTGTCCAAAGAAACAATAAAGAAACAATTTCAAAACTTTCCCATATATTTGTCATTGTCTAGATTTTGCGACAATTTCAAAACTTTCCCATATATTTGTCATTGTCTAGATTTTGCGTCGTTTACCTCAGATGTTTTTGAAAGAAGGATATATGGAGAAGACTGGACCAAAGGTAAGTGAAAATACTGCAGAATCTAAGATAACTAGTTGTAACATTCCCCCACTGCCAGTAGTATTCTTCATGCGAAACAATTTCTGCACTGAAGGGGGCGCTCCGGTGCTCAGTCAGACAGTACGCCAGATTTACCATGCAAAGTCCTACAGAAGTGTGTCGCACGCCCCATGTTAAAGGTGCACCAAAAGAAAAAGCGGTGCACTCTGTTGGAGCTGTGCAGGGGGCGCCAGACTCATGAAGAACATGCGCCAGAAATCCTGAACTGGCACACCCTGAAATCTACACAGGAAAACTGCATATAGTGTAGTTTGAACTGTATTAAGTAAGAATCCATCATGATAGACCAGGGACACTTACTCATAGATCCAGGCACCATAACTGTGGTAATCTTCTCATATATATCCATGGCCTCCTTCCTTCTGAAATAAACATTTAAAATAATTCTAATGAGGGGCTCTGGTGGGTGTTTTCGGAGCCCCCAGTGATGCCTTTGTTGCCATGAGCAGAGAAGGTCTCCCCTCCCCCTGCATTTCCTGCTGCTGCTAGATTACACAGGCAGATGGAGGAGGGAGAGAGCATGTTCTTCACATTGTAACAGCCCATGAATCTACAGCACTGAGGGGCTCTGGAAACACTTAACAGAGCCCATTAGACTCATTAGTATTATTTTAAAAGTTTATTTTAGAGGAAGGAGGCCATGGATAACGAATATAAAAATACTACCATAGTTACTGTGCCTGGATCAATGAGTAATTGTCTCTGGTTTGATTTTGATGGTAGATTTCCTTTAAAGCGAACCTGTCTCCAGGAAGTCATTTTTAGCTGTTATTAGTCTATGCTGCGCTGATTTTAAAAATGCCTTTGTCAGCATCCTGAATCATTTCAGTAGTTTCTGTAAATTTAATCCACATCCTCTGTCTCCCAGCATGTGGTAAGTCCCAGTGGAGAGGCAGCTGCAGCAATCTATGTTTGTGTTTCTCCTCATCCATTCTTCCTCTACTCCACACCATCCCCCCTCCCCCGCCTGCTCAATGTACATGACAGGGAGGGGGGAGGGAGCTGCATAAGAGTGGAAGAGAGGAGAATGACACAAGGTTCAGCTGCCCCTCCCTGGGGACTCACCACAGGCTGCTGGCAGGGAGCCAGGTAATGTGAATTACATTTATATAAACTAGTGAAATTATTCAGAATGCTGACAAAAGTATTTTTAAAATCCGTCTCGTATAGGCTATGGGAACCTGTCACCTGCTGAAAATGACATTCCTGGTGACAAGTTCGCTTTAAAAAAGTTGTTGTGATACAGTAGAGCTCCAATAGGTGCACGTCAGTGAGAAATTGCCAGGCATTCCTTCTTGACTTTGTATTGAGGATTTATTGGGTTTTTACTCATTTCTATTTCAGGATGCTTTTGCTAAAGGTGAGGTGTTTTTGGGAAGCAGTGAGAAGGATATCAAGTGAAAGCCGAGACCATCCCACTCACACAACAATATATGGATTACGCATTTCTATAAACCACCTGAACGTACGTACTTGTTTACCTGCGAAACTGAACAAGAACGGGACAGTTGGATCAACATGTTCAAGAAGGTTATCAGTATACCCATGACTGTGCGGAATATGCAGGTGAGACATCGCTCACCCCTTTAGTCTTCATGTAGTCATTTACATGTACATGGAATAAGGTATGCATACATTGAGAAAGTCTATTCAGCAAATGTGCTCTCATTATTAAAAATGCTGTATTTTGGTATAATTAATTGACTGGTGTATCTTTCCACTACCATGTTATGTTAGTCGCTTACTATCTGTTCCTTGAGATTCATAGGATGAGGCTGATGGTTCTCTAAATAACGAAAATTATAATATTAATTTTTGGGGGAAGTGCAATTTTGTCAGATTTAATGCTAATAATGGCCCAATAGCAGGGGCGTAACAATAGTGGCAGCAGTTGGGGTGGCCGCCACCGGACCCACAGGGAGAGGAGAGTCCGTGGATCTCACTGTCAGGCAGGCCATGATCTATGTGCTATGCCAGGAGACCCGTGGCTCTCATTGTTCTTCAGGGAGTAACACTCTTCCTGATCTGCCATACTAGACTTCTTGTAGGTGATACTTGGGAGCTGCCTTTCAAGGTAGCAAAAGGTGGCATTATTTTCCATTTAACACATTGGAAAACGTTTTTGCATACTTCCCAGAATTCCATAGTGGAGCACCTATGGCTTTAAGTCTCCACACACCTTTAAGGTGGCCCTTATTGGCAATCTCTCCATAAGGAGAACACCTACTGTCTGACCCTGATCTGCACACAGCTGTGCAAAGGGCAGCAGTGAAATGACATCATTGCGTTGTTGGCATGGATGTCTTCTCCAGAATTTAAATACTGCCCTCCTCTCCTATGGGAACCACGGTGAAGGTAGTTTTGTTGTAATCTGCACTGCAAGTTTGCAGAAAAGGGCACTTATTAAACAAGGGTACGCTAAATAAAAAGAGGGCACTTGTTAAAATAAAGTTATAGAAAAAGGGACACTTGGAAAATTGCAAAAAATAGGGGGCTACTTGGCAAAAAAAAAATAGGAGGGCACTGACAAAAGTAAGGTGTCATATTGTAAACAAAAGGGGGGGGTGGGTAGAAATTCCTTTGTAACCTGTCCTGATCTATGCCTTGCCACAATTATTTCTCTGAGCTCCTTGGGCAGTTCCTCTGGCATGCTCTGTGAGCTGTGAGGTCTTATGCAGACAGGTGTGTCTTTCCAAATCAGTTCCAATCAGTTTAATTAAACACAGTTGAGCTACAATGAAGGAGCAGAAACATCTCAAGGAGAATCAGAAGGAAATGGACAGCATGTGATTTAAATATGAGTGTCACAGCAAAGGGTCTGACTATATTAGCAAAAATATCTTCATTTTAAGGTGGGGTGCAGAGTGTACTTTTTTGAGCTTACCAGCTGCCAGGAGTCACTTTCTGAGATGTTTCAGGATGGAGGGGAAATTTAACTTCAGATGCTGCTATCCTGCTAGCGAGGTTTTGTGCTCTATAAAAATTTGGTCATACAGCACATAGCACTGCAAATCTGGTGCATTTTGTAAGCTGGGGTTATAATCTTTAGTATAACCCTAGAAAACAGGAGCTAGGGGTGTCTGAAGAGACCCTTTCCTTTCAGCATGATATATCTCCTCAATGGGGGATATTTATCATATGCAGCACTTCAGCCTCTTGATGCATCGGGCAGGGTTCTGTGCAGCCTTATAAACGCAGCAAAAAAAATGCAAAGTCGCCGGCAGCAGCAAGAGCCCAGGAGCGTGTCCACTCCTGGAACACTGCTCGATATGCCCCATTGTGTACACTTCTCAGCTTTTTATAGGGCAAGAAGGTGAAATTTTTTTTTTGCATAGGAAGAAATCTGTTTGACATTCATGCATCTGCAGTAGTGAGCTGTCAGTTGTGGGTTATCTGTATAACGCGCATTGCCATACCTTTTGGGAGCACTAGTTTACAGCCAGATTTACGTGTCAAATCCATGTAGTTTATACAGTGATTTTCGCTGAAATTACACTGTTAGTTGTGGGGTATCTGTATAACGCACATTGCAATACCTTTTGGGGGCTCTAGTTTACAGCCAGATTCACGTGTCAAATCCACATAGTTTATAAACCACTATGTCAGACCGAAAGGTGGCAGGTGGAGCAGGCAGAGGTGGCAGCACAGTGAGGGGATGTCGCAGCAGGGGTGACTCTGTGAGGAAAGAACTGCCGTCATCTAGTGGCAGTGTGTTGATCAACAACCCAAAGGTTGTTGAATGGTTGACTAGGTCATCCAATTTCTCAAATATAACATCTGACAACCCCAGCCAAGAGTCCGTAGGTTCCTCTGATACAACAATTAGTTGGCATGGCCCAGGAGCAGGTCAGCGGCCCTCACCTGTCCTCAACCAGGCTCTGTCCTGTTCCTTTACCGCAGCCAGAGAGCTACTAGGTGGTCAGCGGTGTGGCAGTTTTTTGTAAAGACACCAGAGGAGCCGATCGTGGGTATATGTCGTATCTGCAGGCAGAAAGTGAAGCGTGGCCAGGGAGCTAACCTTGGCACCACGGCCCTGCGCCAACACATGCAGCGTCACCATCCAATGGCCTGGGAGAAACGGGTGTCAGATGCGGTCCATCCTACAGGCGCAGCAACAGCAGCAGCAACTAGTGGCACACATGCTGTTTCAGCAAGTCAAGGCTCCAGCACCTCTGCCGCAGAAAGCTGTTTGTCTTTGACATGATCTCCCGGTCCAGATGCTCCTTCTCCTCGCTACGCATGGCGCCAGCAGTCGCTGAGCGAGGCGATTACAAAAAGACAACTCTATGCGTCCAGCCATCCTAAGGTGCAGAAGCTGACCGTGCTCTTGTTGAAGTTGTTGGTACTGCAGTCTCTCCCTTTCCAAATTGTGGACTCTGCACCCTTCAGAGAACTAATGGCTTGTGCCTAGTAAGGAGGGTAGCCGCCACCAGCAGCAGCAGGACATGAAGCAGACCCTGTACCAGCAGGTGGTGGCCTACTTGGACAGCACTTTACCACCTGAGGTAGAGGATCCCATGGACTACTGGGCAGCCAAACTTGATGCGTGGCCGCAACTTGTGGAGTTTGCAGTAGAGCTGTCCTTCCTGGCCAGTAGTGTGGCATCACAGCGGGTGTTCAGTGCGGCGGGGGCCTTCGTTACCCCCAGGAGAACCTTCTTGTCCATCCGTAATGTGGAGAGACTGACCTTTGTCAAGATGAATCAGGCTTGGATCGGCCAGGATTGCAACTCAACAATGCCTAATGCAACAGATTAGATCAGCCATGACGCCTCCTCCAAACGTTGACAAACGTTTCTAACTACCTGCCTCAGCTACTATTCTGATGCTGCCACCCGCCTGATGCCACACATCAGCTGCTAGTTGCACCATCTGCCTCCTACCATCTTTACCAGGGACTGGAATTGTCCGCCACCTCCACACTATATCATGGTGCCACTCTGCAGGCTCCTGCAGCTTCTGATGCCACCTTCACACTATATAATTGTGCCACTCTGCGGGCTCCTGCTGCTGCTTCTGATGCCGTCTTCATACTATATCATTGTGCCACTCTGTGGGCTCCTGCTGCTGCTTCTGATGCTGCCTTCAAACTATATCATTGTGCCACTAAAAATGCATGCGTTTTTGAATGGACTGAAAACTCAAGCTTTAAAACAGTCCAAGAACGTGACGTGTGGCAACACCCTAAGGCCTCATGCACATGACTGTGTGCAGAAACAGGTCGCTAACAGTGTAATGTCTGCGGCCTGTTTCTGCTGGGTGGATATTGGCGGAGGGACGGTGAGCTGAGGACCTGCTCTATACAGGGGTGAACTTGAACTCTGCCTGAGGCAAGCTATAGAATGGCGCCCGCTCTGACCCATCCCGTAGCAATATATCAGGTTCTATTTTTCAATTGTGGGTTCTCCATACAGTGTCTCACACAGATGCGGAAATGAAGAGACACTACTTTTAAGCAGCATGTCCTGCTTTGTAGCAGATAACTGCACCCCTGAGGCTGTCCCCATCTTGGTACAGGTGGTGCTGCCTGAGGCAAGAGGCTCAACTCACGTCATAGCTGGCGTAACCCTGGAACTATATTTTGCACGGTGAGTGTGCACAATAGAACTCTATGAGGGGTGTGACGGCTGACATTTTGCATTCCCCTTTATCACTAACTGCCCCCTATGTCTGTGTGGAGATGGGCTTCCTTGGTTGATAAACCTCACAGCAGCTGCAATGCCTGTTAGTGACACCTATGGTGCTCATCAGCCCTCCTCATGTAGTTATAAGTCCCTCCTATCTCCTCTGCTGGGTCCATCTATCTTCTGGCCAGATTTGAGCCTACAGACCCCTTCTTTCTTTTGCCAGCTCTCTCCCTATAACCAGTCACTGCGATATTTTCGCTCTCCATCCATAGATATTCCTTAGAGAACCTGCGTTATCATGTAGACACTTGGCTACCGCCCAAGCATGCATGTTTATTCAATAGGGAGACGGAGACAAGCTGCTGCACAACACCTCTGACTACAGCTTATCAATATGTAATCGCTTGTAAATCCAGGTTCCCTCCTAACTCTCCTATAGTGGAAACTTCAAGTATATCCTAATACACATTCAATTTAGGATATCATAAAACATGTATTAAGGGACCAAAAAGTAGCTAAAATCCATTGGATTCAAATGTTACTGGATCCTGGCTGAGCCATTGGTTTACATTCGCAGAACTGGTTTATATGCACATGTCTGATGGTATGTTAAGAAATTATTCATGACTAAATTTCTTTTGTACCACATCCAATAATGGAATTTTGTTGCCCGTGGTAAATATAATGATCTTACTATAAACATACCAGACTTATCGGACATATCGGACTATCAGACTTGTACCTTCAAAGCTTAAAACCCATCTCTTTAGGCAAGCCGATAACACTCGCTAACTGAATGAAATTTCAACTCTCTCTTTACTAACCCATCCTGTGTCCTCTTTCCATCTGTTATCTGGCAAACACCAGATACCAAACTCCTGGCTTCTCTGCAGTCCTATGGACCTTGGCCTTGGTATACAAGATGGCGGCTGATGGCTGGTTCATACAGCAGCATTTTTATTTATTACATTATTTTGTTCCATTATTCATGCTGTTATATCTCTTGTGTCCTCATAGACTGTAAGCTCTTCCAAACAGGGCCATCACTCCTATTGTTTTATATGACTGTTTGTAATGTATTATTTTATTTTTATATGTCCCCTATGGAATATTATGGAGCTATACAAAGATGATTGTAAACATATGAAAACTAACTTTCCTAGAGATCATGTAATAGATTTATGACAGGTAGAAAAATGGGTCAGTAGCCACAATATTATTGATCATGTAAGGCAAGTAGAGGCTCTATAGGTACATACTGGAGGAAGAATGGGTATGTCACCCGTGTGCCTATATAACACACAGAACGAGCTCACCTCTAGGAATACTGCTCAGGCATTATGTGCAATACTTACAAGAGAGATGCCTTGCAGGGTAGTTGGAGGTAAAGCCATCTAACATTGGGCTATAAGATGCTACAGCAGACAAATTGAGATATTGAGAATAATGATCCATCAGGCAAAGGACATGACCACAGTCTCCAACCATGACTCAAAGATAGTTTGTAAAAATTAGGAGACTTTTGGCTTTGGTTCACAAATATAAGAATGGGGAACAATTTGTATATCATTTTTTTTCTTCTATGAAGAAAAGAATTTGATCTTTAAAAATATAAAATATGATTTATATACATACAAAATTAAAAATGTATAAAGAGAGGAGACTAAACCAACTAGAGGCGGTCCCTGGGTTACGCACTAGGTTTGTTCTTAAGTTGAATTTGTATGTAAGTCGGAACCGTACATTTTATAATTGCAACTCCGGTCAAAAAGTTTTTGGTCTCTGTGACAATTGGAGTTTAAAAATGTTGGGTTGTCATAAGCTTAATTGTAGACACCATTGATAACTGTTACAGCTGTTTATTGTAGCCTAGGGCTAAAGCACAGTAAATAACCAACATCCAGAGGTCCGTTTGTAAGTCAGGTGTTCTTAAGTCAGGGACCACCTGTACAGTTTGACTTATTATTTGATGTGGCAAAACCACAGTTAATAAACAGATCAAGCAGACTTTAAAATGATTATACCAACTTTGGATGGGGAACCACAATGTGATCGGCGAGGGTCCCCGATCGTTCACAAGATTGGAACCCCATTCAATACTGTTGCAGCGTTTGATACTGGCAACATCCAGCGCTCAGCTATCTCCCACTCTCTCCTTGATAGTAAATGGGAAGGCCAGAGTTAGTGAGCATTGTGCTCAGCTAATCACTTGTCTAGTATTGAATGGAGCGACAGGATGCATATTCAACCTGTCGCTTCATTCAAGTAGTTAGAATGGGAACCCCTTTTCTCGTGAACTGTAGGGGTCTGTTCTCTTGAATGGTGGTCAAATGCTGATCACATTGTTATCCCTTTCTCTGTGTATAGCAGTTAAGAATCAAAGTTGGTACAATCCCCAAGTCATAGATTTATGTGTCAGAGTTGAAATGGGTAAAAAATTACACCAATAAACCAAATCAATATGCATTGAGTGAACACAGCGCATTAAGGATACCTTTAGACTTCCTGCTGAGCTATGGGAAAACATGTGGATGTTTCATATAGTGCTGAGCTGACAAATGAATTCAGTGATTAGCACTTATTATTCCCATTAATGTAGTATATATATATTACAAAATTACCTGTTTTTGGTACTGAAGATCGTCTACTGAAATCAGTTATACCCCTTTGACCCACATCAGATATACTCCTTTGATATGACTGGGAGGGTGAGGTGCTTCGCTTAGGATTACCCAAGGGCACACTTTTCTGCTGCTCTCTGAAAGTTGAGGGAATTCTTGGCTGAGACCTGGCAGGTGATGTGCTTCTTGGTGGGGTCCTAGCTGGCGAGGTAGACCTAAGTGTGTTTCTAGCAGGAGATGTGCTCCTCTGATGTGTTCTTGAACTGGAGGAACTTGTTGTACGTCCAGGAGAGGCACTTCTTTGCTGAATTCTGACAGGAGAAACACATCTTTGTTCCTTCACATATGTGGGGGCCCTTGAATAAGACTCAGTTACAGAATTTTTTTGTGAGGATCTCAAATGTGAAGATTCACTGTGTTGTGTTTTTAGGGGGACGGAATTTCGCTGCAAGGACCTAACAGGAGAAGAGCTTCTCTGGTGAGACCTTACAGGAGAAGAATCTCTTTGCTGGGTTCTTACTAGAGAAGAATTCCTTTGCTGTGACCATAGAGGAGAAGAACTTTTCTGATGGAGACTTACAGGAGAAGTACTCCTTTGATGAAGTCTTACAGGCCAAGAACTTGCTTGTTGGGATCGTGCAGGAGAAGAACTTCTTAGCTGGGATCGTGCTGGAGAAGAACTTCTTAGCTGGGATCGTGCAGGATAAGAGTTACTCTTCTCTACCCACACAGGAGAAGCACTTCTCTGATGGGATCTTACAGGAGAAGAACTTCTTTGTTGGCTTCTTACAGGGGAGAAACTTCTTTGTAGTGATGGCACAGGAGAGGAAGCTCTTTCCAAGAAATTTGCAGGAGAGGAACTTCTGGATCTTGCAGGAGAATTACTTCTTTGCAGGAAATTTGCAGGAGAGGAACTTCTGGATCTGGCAGGTGAATTACTTCTTTGCTGGGACTTTACAGAAGAGAAACTTTTCTGCTGTTCTTTTACAGAAGTTACAGGTGTGAAGTTTCTTTGTACAGGGGTGTTTCCTCTTTGTTGAGCCCTTGTAGGGTAATTTCCACGATTTCCTGAAAACTGCATCTCGCCTTCTGCTTCAAATATTCCAGACACCTCTTCATAGATATTTTTCAGTCCCCAACCCTAAAGAATGCAAGAAAAGTAACATTATTATAGAATGTTCATAAACTGCAGCAGACCATTAACATAACTATTCAGCTCTTGAACCCACTTACATGGGTGGCTTGCTTGGCCAAGTCAGACCCCAAGCAAAAAATCGTATTGGGGGCCGTGATTTGGCCGCACAAATTGAGGTCTATACCATCTAGTCACAGTGTCTCACCATACCCTGACCGTGCTGGGCAGCAAAATATAGAGTCCTATCTTTGGCTGGATTTGCGGCATGGCTGCTCAATGGAGATGGAAGAGCAGCACTAGACCCCCTTCTCCACCCGGCCGTGTGCTTCGCCCAGATTATGGTCCATGTGAAGCACACAGTTGTTTGGCTTGTGTCTGCTGCCTTCTGTTTACCTACCTGGGTGAAAAAAGAATCAAGCATGTGGATTTCCAACCTGTCTTTTACCCAACATCTGCCTTGAATGTCAGGAATTCCCCATATACATTAAATTGGACGAGATCGACATGTCAGTGGGAGACAATGGGGAAGATATATTATGCCTTGCATGACAATTTTCCTATATTCATGATCTGCATGCCTTTTTGGGCGTGTTGGGATGGGAATTGGGCGGGTGGAGGGCAGGCCGGGGCATTAATGCCAGGCCCACCAGGTTTGCTATAGTCTCCACCTGAAAACCAGCGAAGAAAAATAGCAAAAACCTCTGGGAGCCGGAGTCTCATAGTGGATATTGGTGCTGGACCACCATCCGGGTGATCTTTAAGACTGGTAGTCAAAATGGCAATCTTAATGAATTCCCCCCAATATTCTTCAAATATGTGCAGAGTTAATCTAAGGTTAGAGAAAGTGGATGTGAGCACATAGTGAAAATAAAACTCACAGATATTAAAACTAGGCTATGAGTATATATATTTTATATAGGTCTTATATTGGGGACTACAGCGGATCCCTGTTAGGGTGGCATGGGTGCCTGCCCAAACCACCTAACAGCAGTATGGGGACTCCAGGGGAGGGAACTCTAACAGCTCGCATATACAGGACTGTACTTCAGCAACTTCTGAGTGGGAGGAAATAGCTCCCTCTGATTAGGAAAGAGACCCCGTCTACCAGCACGGGGTCTGCAGCAGGACCCCAAGACTTCAACCAAAACTCCCTATGGTGGTCAGTGGCCTCCTCCAAGCAATCCTGCAATGGTTGCTAGATCTATAATGTGATAGCAGCAAACACAGTGGTGATAGTTGGAACAAGGAGAGGAGGACAGGAAATGAACGTCCAGGAGGTTTACCATTGTCTCCTCTTCCAGCCTTCCTCTATAGCAGTGATGGCGAACCTTTTAGAGCCGAAGTGCCCAAAATTTAACCAAAAGCCACTTATTTATTGCAAAGTGCCAGCACAGCAATTTAAGCAGTAATTATTTCTCCTTCTTCTTTGACAACTTTCAACCGTTCAGTCTCCTTAGGACACCAACGCAGTTGAAAGGAGGAGGGCAAATGTATCTATCATTGTAGGAAGATTCTGCAGGAAGATTCTTTTTTGTCCTGTCTGGTGAACTTCATGCTGGGGTGATGGCCTGGGTGCCCACACCCTTGCCATAGGTTCGCCACCACTGATCTATAGGTTTGCTTCCTGAGTGTGTGGAAGTGCATGTGGAAGAGTGTGTACATCTGAATGTGTGTGCATGTATGAAAATGTTGTATAAGTAATGTAATAAAAAACATGAATGATATGTACTGCATGTGTGAGTATCTTGTCATGGGGATATACTGTATACTAGATACAGCATATTGTGGGTGATGTTTTGTATGTATTTTTATATGTGTGCACAGTTGTTACAGGATGTAAGCTTGCCTGTTTATGTATGGTAATTCTTTGCCTGTCTACGGTCTGTGTAAGCTACACTAAGTTCATGCTCAGATTTGATTGTTTTGTTATAGGAGAAGAATACCTTATATACTCGAGTATAAGCCTAGTTTTTAAGCACAAATATATGTGCTGAAAACCCAAACTCGGCTTATACTCGAGTAAACAAAATATAGGTTTTACCAGGTTTTTGGGTCGGCTTATACCCGAGTATATACGGTAATATAAAAATGGAAGCCATGCAGTGTGCATTAACAATACAAATGGTTCCCAAAAAACCCTATTATCCTACAGATTTTGTATAGAGAGCTCCAGCAGTGATCTCCAATCCATAGCTGACACATGCTCCAGGTTTTGTCAATAAAAATGGGTCACACGTCACTGAACCAAGGTGACAGAGTGGGAGGCAAGGATAACTTCTTTCTTGGATTCACAGCCTACAGTGCCATTCTTAAAGGGAATCTATCACCAGGGACCTCATTTTCACTAAGGACAGGTTACAGAAGCCCATTACAGCTGCATTGCAAATATGCCTTTTTTCTTTCTCTAAACATTTGCATTACAATATAATTGTGTGTTAAAACTTACCTTGCACCCTGACAGAATCCTCTGTGTAGTCCCAGGGGTTGGGCTTTGGTTTGGATGCATTTAAAAAAACATCATGTGGCTTGTCTGTGCTGCAGACTGCTCAGCTCTTGGCTCCCACCTTTGTGCTCCTGTGCAGCTCATCCCTCACCCATTGATGTCTGCTCATCTGGCTGTGAGCTCTGTGAAGGAACAGGAGGGAGGAGCTGTACAGGAGCACAAAGGTGGGGACTGAGAACTTAGCAGTCTGCAGCACAGTCAAATCAAATGTTGTTTTCTGAAGTGCATCCAAACCAAAGCCCAACCCCTAGGACTACACAGAGGAATCTGTAACAATTATATTGTAATACAAATGCTTACAGAAAGCAGAAAGGCATCTATGCAATGCAGCTGTAATGGGCTTCTGTAATGGAATTCATAATGGAATTCATTGGATAAATAAATCCTCTCTAGATTATATGTTATTGCAGGCATAAAGCTTTAGGCATAACAAATATCAATAAAATATAAATGTTACCGCAGAACTGATTTCATCTCGGATGTCCGTGCATGTCACATGGGTGACAGATATTTTTTCCCTCCATCTGAAAATAAATAATAAATATTACATATAATACTTAAAGATGTTTTCCCACAAAGACAAGATTCTTAAATATACTCAGGATAAGAAAATAACACATTCTCTTATTCACTGTTATTTAAAAAAAATACAGCATTTCACAGATATAATTCCAATGTGTCTCTATCAGTCCTGGTGTATACAATTTTGGTTGCCCCAGGATCTGACAGTAAATTTTCTGACTTGGGGTCGGGCAGAACAGATTCTTTTCATGAAATCCTCTCCTGTCTGAACTGCAGAGTCTCGGCATTGTCCCTTTACCCCTGCATTCCAAGATGAGCTCACATATACACACACAGACTTTCACATTTCCTGACTACAAACAGCAGCAGTGTGAAGAGAGTAAATCTACAAGCTACAGGCAAGATAAGATCTTTATATCAGGGGAGGGAGGTACAGTAGAGCTGACTGTGTGTGTGATATAACGCAGTTAGCAGTGCTGAGAGTTTCACTGTATGTTCTATCCATCTCATGGATCTCATCATCTCTAATTTGTCTCATCTCTCTTTTTATATATGTCAGATGCTATTCGAATTTTCAGAAACTAAATAAAAGTGTAGATAAACCTGTACCCTAACAATCTAACCACATTGTCAGCACAGAGGAATCAAAGTGTCTGCTTACAGTGTCCCCACCCACACTCTGGAAATTTACATTGACCATCACTGAGTGATAGGAGCTAAAACAGCAATAAAACTGAGCAGAATTGTAAGTAAGGGGGTAAAAATTATGTTTATTGTGTAAACATCACTAGGGACTTAAAATTTGAGAACTTTCTTTCATGGGCTAAGGCTATATTCACACTGCCGTTGCCCGCCCGTACCGTACCGTAGGGGGCAACGGCAGTGTACGGGGAGAGGAGGAGGAGGTGAGCGCAGCTCACCCCCGCCCCTCTCCATAGGAATTAATGGCGCACGGTGCCGTACTACGGAGAAAGATAGGACAGTTCCTATCTTTTTCCGGGTACGGAGCGGTACGGTGCCGCACGTGTGCTGCACCGTACCGCTCCCGTAGGGCGCCGTGCGCCCATTGACGTCTATAGAGGACGTATATCGGCCGTATATATGTCGGCCGTATATAAGTCCTCCATACGTCAGTGTGAATGTAGCCTAAGTTTGTATAAAAAAAACCTGTCTTTAGAGGTTGCACATTTATTTATCAAGTGTTTGTTGCCACTTTGGTGGTACGGCTGCACCTTTAGAAATATGTGCACCTTAAGGGACGTGGTAGTGCTTAGTCAGAGTTTACACCACATTTATTACTGCGCTGCACCACAATTCTGTTGCAACAGAAGGAAGCAAAGTGCACCAAGAAAAAAAAAGGTACAGCTGTGTGCATATCCTGAAAATTTACCAGATTAAGGCTACATTCATGTGGCCGTATGGGGGACGTATATATGGATGACATATAAACGCTGTACATACGTCCCCCATAGATGGCATTGGGCGCACGGCGCCGCACGGGAGAGGTACGGTTTTCCACACGTGCGGCACTGTACCGTCCTGTAGCCAGGAGAAAGATAAGGACATGTCCTATCTTTCCCTGGAATGCGGCGCTGGAGAGGGGCGGGGTGAGCAGCACATGTGAAAGTCATGTAACTAAGAGAGTGCGATACTATTGGATTATTCAGTCCGTAAAAAAAATGCCTTTTTAAAACGCATCCATTTTTGACCCTTTACCATGCGTTTGGCTGCATAGAACCTGTTTATCTTAGTAGATAAACCCCGTGTATCCCGCGGCCTGTTCAGCTCCGCTGCAGTAAATGCCCGGCAGAGCTTCCTGATGCAGAAGGATAGAGAGGGCTCAGCCTAGGAGATTGGTGGGTGTTGTGTTGATGGGTGTTTGCTGGATATTGCTGTAAAGTGATGTATAAATAATAAGATGATGTCTACAATGGCCTGACAAAGTATTACTCACCTGTCCTCTGCATTTCTGTTCTCTTCCCAGGTGTATAGGTCACATTCAGGAGAGACAATGCATAAGGGGTTGGTGGGATCGCACCTGTCTGAAGAAGCAAGCACATCAAAATATAGAGCGTGGAGCTCCGAGAGGTCTGTAGGGTCCTGCATACAAGCAGAAAGAAACACGAGTCACATGATACTATTCCAGCCGTGTTGCAGATTTATGAGCTAAAATATTAAGGTTATACAGTATATTGAGAAAAGTCCAAGGTCTTCTCATGATTCCATAATGAAAATGTAGCATCTTTTTGTTTTTGTGAAGTTTTTCATTTATGTGACACCTTTCCTCCTGGAATCTCTGCAAGCCCTAATCAGTTTTTACCTTTGAATGACAATTCTGCAGGTTTTATATTTGCATGAGATTTTGTAGATTCCCATCCACTATACTGGTACTATACAATTCAGTGAGTTTACCTATCATGTGGATCAAAGATAAATGTTCTTTTTGGATATACCCCTTTCAATAATATGAAACAATAGTATATCACCCTGTCCGAAGATCTAAAGGAGCAGCAAAATAAGCAGCATTTTTGAGCAGAGACCTTAAAGGAAATCTGCCACCAGGATAAAGGATTGTAAACCTAGCACACTGTCTAAATGGTGTATGTGCTTTTGTGTTTTGATGAAAAAAAAGCTTTTAAAAACTATGCAAATGATCCTGAGGGGCTCCAGACTTCATTAACACATGGAACCTGGAGACTCATTTGCATAGTTTTAAAGCTTTTGTTTCTTAAAAACAAGGGCATAAGAAGCTAAAAGAAGAGCAGATCCTACCACATGTCCCCTGCCTCCAGTATGTCAGTGTGCTTGGTTTACAATCCTTGATCCTGGTTGTAGATGTCCTTTAAATATTCCAACTTTGGCAGACTCTCGAACTGCATTTGAAAACATCTCCCTCTGATATTCAATTTTTAATGTCCCTCTCCCGGACATCAAGTCACGATTTATGGAATAGTGGGAATCAGATTTAGGCTGTGAACTTCCCTGGCGAGATGGGGACACTGCTGTACCACACTGGCAAAGGGCATTTATTATGTCCCTAACTTATACCAAGTTCGGGTGATATAGCCCACATCTGGTGGCATTGCCCACTGGTTGCCTCTCTCTGGAACAATGTTAAGACCCTTACATGCTCTCTATAAGGTAATGCAATCCCCTTAACCCCAAGTGTACTCCTTCTAGGGCAGTGGTGGCGAACCTATGGCACGGGTGCCAGAGGTGGCACTCGGAGCTCTTTCTGTGGGCACCCGGGCCATCAACCCAGAATGAAGTTCACCAGACAGGACTCAAAGAATCTACTTGCAGAATCTTCCCACAATGATAGGGGAATTTGCCCTCCTCCTTTCAACTGCGTTGGCGTCCTTAGGAGGCTGAAGGATTGAAAGTTGTCAATGAACAAGGAGAAATAAATTACTGCCTAAATTGCTGTGCTGGCACTTTGCAATAAATATGTGGCTTTTGGTGTAAGTTTGGGCACTGAGGCTCTAAAAGGTTCGCCATCACTGTTCTAGGGGATAAACCAGTGGGGGTCAAAAATAAAGCTCATCGCTTGGTTCAGTTTATAGCTTTAGCAACTAGAATCCATATAGCGGCAAAATGGAAGTCACCGGACCTATCATTCACAGAGGTTAAGAACAGAATCAATTTACTGAAGTTGTTTGAAAGGATAGAGGCAACCAGGACAGACTCCTTACCCCTATTCGAAAGCATTTGGAACCCATGGATCACAGCACAAGGTTCACTAACCCTTGAGAAGACTCTAGCTCTATCCCCACCTTTAGTAATCTGACATGGAATATCTGTATACATGGCTACTTCGGTTATCTATACTGACACATATACAACCATACTGATCTTGTACTAATCTCATTTCCAGGTTTCCAACCACCCTGTCACCCTCCCAACCCTTTTCCTCCCCTTCTTCTGTTTTTTTTCCCTCTTTTTTTGATTTATACAGTAGCTGGCTATGTATCATACCAAACTCTGTGAATTCCCCCTGCAAGGGGTATGTGTTTTGCCGTGACCTATTGTAAGGCACCATTATGTTTTCCTTTAATAAAATTTTGTTGAAACTAAATATTCTATCTTTGTGGTCAAACTATATATTCTCAAAATGAAATTACATCTACCACCGGGATGAAGGATTATAAACCAAGTACACTGACATACTGGTGTGTGTCCCCTCTGGCAGTATCTGCTCTTCTTTTAGCTTTCTATTTTTTATGAAAAAAAAAAGTCTTTGAAATGATGTAATTGAACCTGAGAGTCTCCAGGCCCCATTAACAGGTATGTAAGTCTTTTTAAGCCTCCAGTGTGCTTGGTTTACAATCCTTCATCCTGGTGGTAGATGTCAATGGCTCCCTTAGAGGCAGTAGAAAGATGTGGCGGTGCTTTGTCATAGGGGCAGTAAACAACAAGCTTAGCCCGAGATAAAACTTTCATTGAGATAAAACATAGGAGTTTACAGAAACCACAAACCAAATTTTGGTGTTCTCTTGTCATAAAAAGGTTTGAAATATATATAAATAGAAAAAATAGTATGCCAATGAGATTTTGGAAAATGAAGCCTGTAGGAAAACATGTCAGCATAAATTCTAAACCTTGAGAATCCTGGAAATATGATTACTAAAATATTGAGAATCAATTTTTCAATGGCAAATAGCATATTCCCCCCAATGGTGAAAACTTGGAAGCCCTCACCATTGGAGTATGGCGAGCAACCAACTGTGGTAGTCAATGGTTTCAAATATGGTAGACCAGTAGCTGTACCCTCACAGTAGTTATGTTTGTCATGGTAAGAACCTGTGTTATGCCATAATTTGTTATGACCAGGAGTTCTGTTAGCAGCTCAGAACACTTCTTCATTTAAACATTTCTACATCTGACACACACATGCACATGCACCAGGAAGAAGAAGGTGAACTCCGGCGGACCTCGGCGCAGCAGCGACACCTGCTGGATATTGAGCGCACGATTTTAGTGAATGCCGACAGCCAAAATCCTCGTCGGACAACGCGCCGCAGGATTGCAACTGGATCGGGTAAGTAAATGTGCCCCATTGGGGCACACTTACTAAGGGTCTGCGGACTGCATTTCCATTGGGTTTTCTGACTATTTCCGTTTTGCAACGCATTTAACTGGGGTTATTGGCACACGTGATCGGATTTTGGCGCAATCGCATCTACTTTCATGCAGCACAAATCGGGGGCGCGGCCATCGGACAACCCGACTGATTCGGACTAAGCGCGGGATTTAAAATTCAAATTGTATCGCAAGACATGCACTCACATGCACCGGGAAGAAGAAGGTGAACTCCGGCGGACCTCAGCGGGGAAGCGACACATGCAGGATATCGGGCCCACAATCCTGTTGAATCGCGGCAGAGTTCATCCTCGTCGGACAACGCACCTCGGGGATAGCGCAGGGATCGGGTAAGTAAATGTGCCCCATTGACAGAACATTTGGGCTCATATTCATTATGCTGGGGCAAATAAATATTTGCATCAGATAAAGTCTAAAGTGCGGAAACATTTTTCACAAGTACAAGGATGACCCCAGCCTTCTGCTTATAAATAATAAATCTTCCCAAACATAGGTGACTGATGTCTCATGACTGCATTGGTGTGACTGATATATTTAGCTTCAGTTTTTGAAGACAAACCAGGAAAGGATTAAATTAAGTAAAAAAGTAAAGAAAAAAGTACTTTCAGTCCTTTACAAGATGTCACTTTCGCATTCCTACCTCACTTTGGCCTTAGAAAACTGGATAAACAAATTCTGAAGATGCCAGTTACCATCATTACCCATTGCAGATAGTCCCAAACAGACAAAATGGGATATGAATTATATAACTGGTCCTTACACAAGTAAGAACATTCACATTCCCTAAATACAAAATGAAATCTAGCAATACTTCTCATTAGCACAGGTGGTTAGATCCTATATCCTTATTATACCACCATGTTACATCTATGTGTGTAGTTTCAGTTACCAGGCTCGGTCGTAGTAAGCAATATGTTAGCATTTCCCTAGGCATCATTATGACAGTCCTGCACTAATCATACCTGTCTACCCCCCACCGTTCCCCCCTCCGGCCCCCGCCATACCGCTTATTGATGCCTCCAATAACAGATGGACCCCCTCGGATTAGCAGCAGGTAGCAGTAATGTGACCGTAGTGGTGACAGGCAGATAATGTGACTGTAAGCAGACTAATGAATAAATAAAAGGGCAGAAAAGAGACAGATGAACTTAAGAAGGGGGAGAGGATTGCCGGCTGAAGAGGTGGCGCTGGATTATTAACCTGTATCTGACCGCTAATACAGGGCTAAGCTATATTTACTAGAGCACCGGGGCCGCCCTGCCGCTAATACCCCTGGCATACAGGCTCATGGAGGGTCTCAGACGATTTTAGCTGCTGCATCATTTTTATCATTCACATGTGCTACAAAGGAGAAGCTTTATATGTGTTGTATATACCATTTTTAAAACTTTATTTGTACCTTTCACCACAATACACAGCATAGAAACGTGGGTTTTCAATGTAAACATATATTGTATTGGGCAAAGGCAAACCCCCAAACCCCAGCCTTAGGCCCCTTCTTCAATTGCGAGTGTGATGCGTTGACCTCCCGACTCCGCATGTCAGTTAAATTCCGGTTTGCAGCATTCGGGCCGGGAGATCCAGGCAGCACGTGCTGCAAGTGTGAAAGGGGCCTGAGGGTGATGCCACACGTGGCATTTTGAACCCGTTTTTGGTCAGTTTTAAAGCAGTCCATTAAAAAACGCATGTGGTTTTTGAAAACGCATCAGTTTTTGACAGGTTTTACCAATTATCTTAATTAAAACTGGTAAAAAAAATGCATGCGTTTTTTGACAGAATGCTTAAAAACGGATCAAAAATGGGTTCAAAACACCATGTGTGGCCGTGGCACACGTGGCGTTTTGAACCCGTTTCTGCGCTCACCTCCTCCTCCTCTCCCCGTGCACTGCCGTTGCCCGATACGGTACGGTACGGGCGGGCAACGGCAGTGTGAATATAGCCTTAGGGTGATGGCACACATGGCGTTTTGAACCCATTTTGAGCAGTCCCTCAAAAAACGCATGCGTTTTAGACCAGTTTCAATGAAGATAATTGGTCAAACCTGTCAAAAACGCATGCAGTTTTTGACGGACTGCTTAAAAACGGGCCAAAAACGCCACGTGTGCCATCACCCTGAGGGCGCATTCACACATCCCGCTAGCGTTGCGTTCATAATGCAACGCTAGCGCACAGGGGGCGGATCTTGGGGCGATCGCATATGCATTTTCAGAGAAACACATGCAATCGGGTTATTAATCGCATGCGTTTCCCTGGAAATCCATGTGTGTTCGGCCCGAGGACCGGCCCCTGTGCGCTAGCGTCGTGCTACAATATAAAACACAGGACGCTCATTACTGATCACATGTATTTCTGTTGAAACACATATACAATCAGGACAAGCTCCTCCCTATTCTCTCCGGATTACGTTTCGAAACACAATGCAGACAGAACGTGTGAATGTCGCCTCACACGTCATATGTAGGAAAACATGCAAATACGTTTTCCAGGATGAGGGAAAATATCCGTCATATGTGTTCTTGTATGTGAGAATTTATTATGCTTCCAAGCAGAACTTTCTCACAAATGTCTTTCATGCGTCATTAAAAAAATCTATGGTATTTGAGTAATCCCAGGAATATTGAGAGGAATGTGCTACATTATACTGAGTGCCATAAAGCTGGGCTACATCCCCCCAGAAAGGGTGGCAGAGAGCCTAGTGTTTGGCTTTTCCCAATTAATTAGTGAAGTTGCATAATAAATTATTCATTGGGAAATCCCTGTAACGTGGCCTCATGTCATTACTGCAGACTTCAGCTAAGAGCAGCCTGAAATGCAGACAACCATGATGTAATAAAGAGACAAACCCAAATACTGAGAGCTGCAACGGATGGGATTCAAAAAAATAAACGTGTAAGGGCACATTGACAAGCGGTATGCCCGCTGTGTGCTGGAGAGGAGGAGGAGGTGACCCCTCCTCCCTTTATAGAGAATAGCGGTGCACGGCCGCACACACGCCCAAAGATAGAGAATGCTCTATCTTTTTGCGGTGTGCAGCACCGTATCTGCGCCGCGCCGTTATTGCCGTTGCCGTTATTTGCAGCTGCATGTACGTCCCCGCAGACGGCCATGTGAATGAGCCCTAAGGGTGGGTCACACGTGGAGTTTTGAACCCGTTTTTGGCCCCTTTTTAAGCAGTACGTTAAAAAACGCATTAGTTTTTGTCCTGTTTTCTCAAGTATCTCAATTAAAACTGCTTAAAAACGGGCCAAAAACGGTTCAAAATGCCACGTGGGACCGCAGCCCAATCTGTAGGGAGCATGTTATATGGCAAGAGGAGCAGAATAGATTGTGCACTTTTGTACAGCAAGAGAAGCAGAGCAGATTACATCAATATAAAGGTGATGCCACACATGGCGTTTTGAACCCGTTTTTAGTAGGTTTTTAAGAAGCCCGTTTTTTTACAGGTTTTACCAATTATCTTGATTGAAAATGGTCAAAAACGGATGCGTTTTCAAAAAACGCATGTATTTTGAAAAAACTGATGCGTTTTTTAACGGACTACTTAAAAACGTACCAAAAACGGGTTAAAAACGCCATTTGTGGCATCACCCTTAGACAATATGCGCAGAGTTTTGTGGGAAATGATTTAGTAAAATCTCTTCTCTTTCTTTTCTGTGAAGCCAGTGAGGCAGCCCTATCAGTCACCCTCTATATCCAACGTGGCGTTTTGAAGCTGTTTTTGGTCCGTTTTTAAGCAGCCTGTTAAAAAACCATGCATGCATTTTTTGAAACCGCATCCGTTATCTTAATTAAAACTGGTCAAAAACGGATTCTTTTTCAAAAAAATGCATGCACTTTTGGATGGAATGCTTAAAAATGGACCAAAAACTGGTTCAAAATGCCACGTTATCGTTTTGATTCCGATTTGTAACAGAATCAAAGCGCACTGTGGCGGTCCATGGCCGATTGCATATGCGTTTCTATGCAAACGCATGCGATCGGCAATCAGTGCCCGGTGTCTCGCATTTCCACAGAAACGAATATGCGATCTGCCGCAAGTCGCCCCAGTGCACTTTGATTCCAAACGCTAATGTGTATAATGTGTGGCATCACCCTTAGGGCACGGTCACACGTTCCGCTACAGTTGCGTTCATAACACGATGCTAGTGCACAGGGGGCGGGCCTCGGCCCAATCGCATATGCGTTTCCCGGGAAAGTGCAGTTTTGAAAACGCATCAGTTTTTTGACCCGTTTTAATTAAGATAATTGGTAAAACAGGTCAAACGCATGCGGTTTTTAATGGACTGCTTAACAACGGCCCAAAAACGGGTTCGAAGCGCCACATGTGCCGCCGGCCATAGGCTGCATGCACACTGCCGTATGGGGGGCGTATATATGGCCGATGTATATACGGCCTATATACGTTCCCCATAGACGGCAATGGGCGCACAGCGCCTTACGGGAGCGTTATGGTGACGCACAAGTGGTACTGTTCTGTTCCCCGTGAAAAAATAGGACATGTCCTATCTTCTCTAGGAATATGGCGCAGTGCGCCATGTTTCTCTACGGAGAGGGGGGAGGTGAGCAGTGCTTTTTTAAAAAACGAATCCGTTTTTTACAGGTTTGACCAATTATCTATATTCAAACTGGTCAAAAACACATGCGGTTTTTGACGGGCTGCTTAAAAACGGACCAAAAATGCGTTCAAAACGCCACGTGTGGCATCACCCTAGGGCCGGCGGGACACGTGGCGTTTTTATCCCGTTTTTGGGCCTTTTTAAGCAGTAGGTAAAAACCACAAGCGTTTTTGAAAAACTTATGCGTTTATTGAAAACCAATTGTCTTAATTAAAATGGGACAAAAACAGATGCTTCTTCAAAACGCATGCGTTTTTTAACTGACTGCTTAAACACGGCCCAATAACGGGTTGAAAACACGTGTGCCGCCGGCCTAAGGCTGCGGTCACGCGTTCCGCTAGCAGTCCGTTCATAACGCGACGCTAGCGTACAGGGGGCGGGCCTCGGCCCGATCGCATATGCGTTTGCAGGGAAAGGCATTTGATCGATAACCCGATCGCATGCGTTTCTCTGGAAACGCATATGCGATAAGGCCGCGGCCCGCCCCCTGTGTGATAGCGTCGTGTTATGAACGGACTGCTAGCGGAACGTGTGACCGCAGCCTAAGGGTGAAGACACACGTGGCGTGTTTAGGCCGTTTTGGGGGCCGCATGTTCACTCCATAAAGGATTCTGTGAAAGGAATATGCAAATATAGTTTTCCCAAAATGGGAAAAGCAAAACCTTGCCTTTAGTGTCACAATATTGTGGGCGTCTGCAATGAAATCAATGTAGGCTTTCAGGGTGAGGTCCCAGGCAGCACTTAAGGGTGATGCCACACATGGCGTTTTGAACCCGTATTTTGGTCCATAGTTTTGAAAACGCCTCAGTTCTACCAATTATCTTAATTAAAACTGGTCAAAGACAGATGTGTTTTCAAAAAACGCATGCGTTTTTGGACGGATTGCTTAAAAACTGACCAAAAACGGGTTCAAAACATCATGTGTGGCATCACCCTAAAATGTGTTTAGAAACATCTGCGATCGGGAACGAGCTGCCGGTAGTTTGCATTAAATTAATGGCCCTCACGGCCCAGATTTCCAAGATGGCGCCGGCGCCACCACATCCACTTCCACGCCCTCCCGCCAGCAGAAAGACATTGCAGACCGTCTGGGATGCTTTGGCAGGCAGAAGCTTTCTCTCCTGAAGACACATGGCAGCGGTCAACGGGGACCTGGACCTGTCAGAGGACGAGCTCTCAGATAACACGGAGGCCGAATGATTGACACCCAGGTCGGCTAGGGCCTCCCCACAGGCTGCTCAAGCCACCATTGGTGACCTTCTGAAGGAAGTAGCCCACTGTAAAACCACCATCAGTGATAGTTAGTTGGAACACAAGAGGCCTGACAGATGCAACCAAGCGCATGGGGGTTTTCCAGTATCTACTTAGATATCAACCCGCCAAATATTGTCTTCAGGAGAGACATATGTCAGATGATCGGATACACTACATGAATAATCCCTGGGTAAGGAATGCATAGCATCCTGTTTACTCCAAATACGCTGGGGGTGTGAGTATTTTGGCACATAGGAGTATACCCTTCGAATGTCTGGATAAAGTGGTGGATGTGGAGGGGAGATATATCTGCCTGAGATTACGGTCCCCACTCCATATACGAATGTGGTAGGGAAGCTAGTATTGGCATATATTGCAAGACATCTGGGGATACCATGCCTGGTAGTGGGAGACTTCAATAACGTCCCTCATGGAAGCCTTTATAGACATTGGGGTCATTTATCTTATCTGTTTATTTTGACTAGTTTTTGCCTGCCCCACGGGTGAGAATACAGGCAAATGGAGATCTGAGTGGTTTCCCCTTATTAGGGGTTCCCAACAGGGCTGCCCTCTATCGCCAATGCTGTTCTCCATTGCTATAGAACCACTAGTGGCTGCGGTTTGGTTGTCTCCGGATATTGAAGGGGTCTGATATGGCCAGTTACATAACAAAATAGCATTATATGCTACTGGTTTTGGGGACCTTCCCTGGCAGTAGGAGGAATTTGGAACCCAGATAACTATAACAATTAACCGCTAACTATTAACTGGCACAAATCAGCTTTGGTGGCTCTGGATGAATTGGACAGCACCTTGGCGGAATCGGTGGCCCCCATACCAGTGGTCTCTGGAACAGTGTGACTCTTAGGGAATTTGCAAAGATTGAGGACAGCGCGTTTTGGAACTCGTGGGCCTGGTTAAGCTGTCACGATAAAGGGAGTATAAAAGCATTTCAACAGCTGCAGGAGGAGCTATCACTGCTACACACTAGCTTCTACAGATACTTGTACCACACATTCAATGTACAGAAATGACTGACTCCTTTAGAAACAAAGACAGACCCACTTACTAGTTGTGTGGCCAAAGCGACCCATCTACCAGGACTGATTTAGTTGATCTACCAACAGTCACATAGGTGCTATTACAGACGACCAATAAAAGGGTATACTGGAGGCGATCCTGTGTATGTCTATTAGTGAGCCTGGGAGGCTGTCCTAAATCTATATCCTACACTGAGCTTATTGTAAACTCAAATTCTTGCATGACATAGGAATCCGACCAGATGATATCTGCTCAAAGGGTGGGGAGGCTCCTGCAGATATGGCACATATGCTACGGACCTGCACACAACTGTCCTCCTTTTGGTCAGGAGTATTGGACATTCTGGATAAAGTTTTTTTCTACACAATTTCCTAGAAATATACTGCTATGGAGGAGGTGCAACTAACTAAGAGGGGTCAAATAGCGGTTGATAGTCTCTTACGGGTAGCGCAAAAGACGATAGCGGGCCACTGGTTACAAGCTGTGTTGCCTACAGAGTCAGAATTCCTCACCAAAGCAAACAGGTTGGTGCTAAATGGTCATGCAGTGTTCCAAAAGAGGGGGAACTGTGACAAATTTGAGAAACTGTGGAGTGCGTGGCTGAATACACTGGGATTGGCATCACAAGCATTACTGAGAGGAAGGATTAGATTGAGGGGCTTGAGTTCGGGGGTATGAAACACTGTGCATGATTGGAAGGGGAGCTGAAGGGCTGGGGCATGGCTAATATTGTCCCAAAAGTTAGGGATCGGCGGACAAGACCCATCCAAGAATTTGAGAGGTTATGGGTTCTAACACTGAACCGGGGGGGGATACGGGGCTGGTGGGACTGGGAGGGGGGGGATGTTTCCCCCTAAATTGGGTATTGTTTGTCTTATCTTTAAAAATGGAAAATCAATAAAGATCAATCTGATTTATAAAAAAAACAAGGTGAGAAAGTACAATGAAGAAGTTGCAAATTACACCAAATCTTTTCCCGTAAAACTCTGCATCAATATGCTCTGACCCAAGAACATGTTTAACATGACAGATTATTTACTTAAAAAGGCCATAATAGCAACATGCAACATATACAAGGCTAAATGACTTGGAACAAATCCTATGACAATGTAAAAAATAATTATATTCGCACATGAACTGTAAAAAAAACTAAATGTAAAAACATTTCTTATAAGAATTGTAGAACTGGCTTTGTATTATAACTAAATGGCAGAACAGGTTGTCACAAAGCAGTGGAGGGGGCCATCCCTTTAACAGGGCAGCAGCAGGCACTCGTGATCAGGGTCATAGTGGCAGCTGATTAATAATCCATGCACAGCAGTAATATTATCTTCCCTGAATATATCTATGTGCTATGTATCCATAGATATGGAACATAATGTAACACAAGCCTGCACACATCATAACTGATGAATATACTATGTAGCATGGCTTCCCTGATCAGTTACCTGCATGGTGTGGCTGCAGCGCCTCTCCTGTTGTACACATTTTGTTCCTGGCTCCCATGGGGCCTTTTAAACAACAGGTCACCTCCCCCTTACCCATCATTGGTTACACAAGAGACTGAATAACCAAAAGCACAGCAGCGATAGGGGAGAAAGAAATACAATATCAGAAGAGAAGAGCTTTGGCAGTATAAAAGCTTTACCATTCTGTACCCAGGTGTGCGCAGTGTATATGTATATGTATACACAATACACACACAAAACAATGATAAACAATAAACTATACAGATAGTCTGTGGTGTCTTCTCCAGAGGTGCAAAGTCTTAAGGAGGCCTTTCCCCGGATGTAAAGGTTACTCTCTATTCCTGTCGCTCTTGCCGGTCTGCCTCCTACGCTGAGCTTTGCTTGTACGTCCAGTTGGTTTGGCTGCTGTTTGTTTCTTGTCCTGTGACTTTTGTGGACGCTTTTTTGATTTATTTTGAGTGCGAGCGTGGAGAGACTTGGTGAGACTGCAGATCCTATAAAGTAGAAATAAACGTGATTTGCAAAACCGTCCACATTCCATGCTGCATGGCAGAACCCAAATCCCACGTAAAGGGTTATTACAACCAGCTAGTATAAAGTAATGCAAAGAATACTACCTTACTCTAACAATCCCCTTACTCATAGATCCAGAGGCCCATTGTCGGTAATCTGCTTATATTTATTATCCACAGCCTCCTTCCTTCTAAATTCAACTTTAAAAATCATGCTAATGAGCAGAAGTGCTATAGGAAGCGTTACAGGAGCCCCTCCAAGCTGCAAATTCAGAGGCTGTTACACTGTGCAGGAACATGTCTCCACCTCCAACCCTCCCTCTGTCTGATGTAATCTTATCAGCAGAGGAAGTTTTAACACACGATGGGTGACGGGGAAAGTGCTCAAAAACAGTGTGACAGCCTGTGAATGTACACTTCTTGCTCATTAGCATATTTTTAACAGTTGATTTAAGAAGGAAGACGGCCATGGATAACAAATATAAGAAGATTATCACAGTCATAGTGCCTGGACCTAGGCATGGTTTATCATGCTCGATTTTGATGGTATATTTCCTTTGAAGTTCTGCTAACTATCAAAGTGTGTGATTTGTATCTGCGTAATTTGTCCTTGTATCGTGGTCTGTATGTCTCATGTCTATGATTAGGAGTTGGTCTCCATATACAAAAGTTCTAATAGACATAATATACTTGGTTATTTGCAGCTTTACGGAGGTTTATTATCATACAGTTTCTGTAGATCTGTTGTGTTTGGCATGTTTTTGCTATATTATTATATTTACTTATAGAGATGTACCTTCGGATTTACTTAATATTTGACTATAGAGCTAAAATCTCATTCACTTTGCTGTTCCTATAAAACGCAGTAGATTACATGGATGACTGTGCTGGTATCCCGCTGCTGCCATCTTCCGAGTGCCCAAGGAACAAATACTATTTGCTCTCCACCAGTAAATCATTACTACTCCCTTCCTACAGAGGGCAGTAATACATCTTGACAAAGTTCTTCAAAGCTTCAGTGTTGCCGTCTCCATTTAAGTACGGTATATATTAACCATTAGCAATGCAGACATTTTTACATATAGTCAAATCGTTCCTCTGTAAAACCTTGAATTTATGTTTTAAAACATAAAACTGGTTTGAGTTACATATTGTACTGCCCTACTTCAATACGTGATCTCACATACACATCCACAAGGTAGGTCATAAATACCTTATAGGACTTGCCTCTTCTTACGTGACTTGCCTCTTATTTGCATCCCTGTCTTCAAGAAGTATACCACTTATTTTTTTGTCTAAGGAGCTGGTTGAGGGGTTATTTTTGTGGGACATTATGCACTTTACACTAGGACCATTCTGAGGTGGATACGTTTTTATGATCACTTTTTATTGCAATTTTTATGGGATGAGATACATTTTTGCAGGTTATTTTCTGTTGTATAGTTCAGGTTATTACGCACGTGACCATACCATATGTGTAGGGCTTTTGTGGCGATTTTCATTTTATATGTAACTTATATGTAATGGCATTTTGAATCATTCAGTGATTTTTATTTAAACGTTTTTTTTTAACCTTTATTTATTTTATTTTTTAATTGGTCCCATTACCAGTAGTCACATTAGGTTGTTTGTTCATTATAATACCGTGCAATACTATGTATTGCAGGGTATTGTCACTGTCAGCCGAGGCTTACACGGAGACTGTGAGATCCTGTTTGTATGGCAGAATCTCACAGGCTCTAACTATGGACAGCCCTGGTGTCCTGGTTGAACCTCAAGGCTGCCAAAGCAAAGATTGGCACCCCTCGAAATCAGCAGAGTGAGGGGGGTTTGGGTGGAGAATCTTCCCAGGGACATTTAAAATGCTCTTAGTAGGTTTCCACCGTATCCATCCTGTTAGCACATATAAAAGGCAGCTATTTGGTGGATTTATTATTGTGAGACAGATTAATCACATTCTTCCCTCTCATTCTTCCAGTATTCATACATAGTTTCTTAACATTATCAAACTGCTGGAAATACACTTTATTGGCGGACATTTCCATATCCTTATCCCTGACCATTAGTTACCTTTTTGAAAGCAGAGGCTCATTAGCGTTTTTGGGTACAGTACATAAGGTTTTGGACGATTCATCTTCATCCTGTTTCTCATCTTCCTTCTGTAAGAAAAATAAAATCGACAAATCACACCAGTAGTTCAAGAGATGAGAGAGGACATACAGCTACTAGTACATAACCCAACAGCCTTTATCATGGGAGAAACTGGTTACTACAATGTTTTACACCGCAAATTTTAATTCTATGGTTTTCTACAAAGGATTTTCCCCTTGTTAAAATCTGACATATACATTAGATGAACTGTCGACTGCCCTTCTAATGTGTCAGGGGGTCTCCAGAATCCACCTTAATGGCAAATTAAAGAGACACTCATTATTAGACTGCACGTTTTGCATATATATTATCTATATCTATATCTCGTTACCTCTGCCGCTTTGATTCCCAACTAGCTGTCGGCAATATGTTGGCATATTTAATGTTGTGGAGCTTAGCAGATAATATAGTCGGGGAATTTTCTGAGCAGGCTGCCAAGGAGCCGCAGCAATGGCCACTAACAACAGCCAGAGGAGGGAGCCAACTTTGTCCACCGGATTATCAGCAACCAAACTTCCACAGTTGAAGGTTCTGATTCTGCTTGACCAATATTGTTCTCCGTCACTTTTCACCGCCCCCAAAATTTAAAAGACACATTCAGTGTGTCAGGGTTTTCATACCACAAAAACCACACCCCATTTTGGAGCAGAATCAGAGGTGGCAGAAAATCAATATTTTTCTGGCGCTGACCACTAATAAATGGGTCAGAGAACAGTTGGTGGGAGCGATGGATGGTGCCTCTGCTGGATCTATCAAGACCTCCTGATAAATCCCGGAAGCACAGTGCAACAATGCGCTATACAAGCTGTGATGAATGTGGCCCAATATCTTTTGGTTTAAAGGAAATCTACAATCAGAATCCATCTTGATAAACCAGGAACACCTATTTATAGATCCAGACACCGTGACTGTGGTAATCTTTTTATATTTGTTATCCATGGCCTCCTAACTTCTAAAATCAACTTTTATAAATATGCTAATGAGACCGCAGGTCTTTGGGGGCACCTTCAGAGCCCCTCTGTGCTGTAGCTTCACAGGCTGTTAGGCCTCATGTGCTTAACCCACACTGGAACCAAGATGAAGCAAGCTGCCAAGTGACTCTCCATAGGGAACTGGGCCACCCTGGTCACAGTGCGGTGAAACTGTTTCTTGACTACACCAAGCCCGTGCACCATAGGCCTCATTTTGTGCGACCAGTTCATGTTCATAGACATGAGGCCTAACAATGGACAGGATCACATCTACCCCTGCTCCTTCAGCACTTCTCCAACTCTGTCTGATGTTATCTCACTTTGGTTTGGAGTGCTCCTGCACACTGTGACAGATTGTGAAGCTACAGCACAGAGGGGCTTCTTTTAACACTGTCTAGATCCCTTCCGGCACATTAGCATAATTTTAAAAGTTGATTTTAGAAGGAAGGAGCCCATGGATAACAAATAACAGTCACAACCATGTTCCTGGACTATTATTAAGTGCCCCTGGCTTATCATTCTTGATTTTCATGGTAGATTTCTTATAAAGGGAAGATGACACCTCTAGAGGTCATATTCACCAGCATAGCCTTGACTACTGTATAATGTCAGCTTATATACATCCTTTATTTAGCGTACACTAGTTCTGTAATGAATATACTGCCCAAAGTTATAGCGATGCAAAGAATAAAAAGATAAATGGAACAATAGACCACTTCATGTGGATTCATGGCCACAGTCAGCTCATATTTTCATACACTATTTTGAGAACTTCCTGGCTCTTGTGCTGGGGCCTCCCTGGTTGGAATTTCCCATATCACAGGAAGCAGGAATTCAGACATATCTCCGACTCATGACATAATTCAGGAATTTCATGCTGGTTTTCACTCGAGGGTGCAGATATCCTAAAGCCATGTAAAAGGTAGACAATGTACGATTTGTCTAGGCAGTCTCATACTGATCTATCGCTGTATCAGATGCAGATGATGATAAATCTGTCTCATTCCTAGGCTACCTACATATGAAAACATCAGATGTCACCAGCAGTCAGCGCATATATCTCTTATACTATGAATCCAATAATGCTCTGCTACCTGTCACATCGAGCCACCAAGAATTAAAAAAAATCTGGAGTTTTCTAGGAAATTAGCACTTAATCACATGACTAATGGGGGTCGTGATCTGGCCACTCAGTTTGTGCCACTGATTTGAATGGAGAGTGGCGGCACAACAAACTCTTGTTCAGCTCAGACGCATTAAGCGGTCTCTGACCCCGGTTGCTGGATCCAGAGGAGGGACCTGCCTCTACCATTTAAAATTTTAAACATGAGAATACTCCTTTAAAGGGAACTTGTCACCACATTCTCACAAATACAGCTAGTGACAGGTTCCCATAGAGCCCAATTAACGATCTGACACGCTTCTTTTGGCTGAAAATGGTTTCCCTTACATCCACAGAAATCTTCATCTTTACTTTATCTTATGTAAAGCCATCCCCATTTCTCTTCAGCTGTTGAAATGCGTTTTGAAACTCATGTGTTAAACACCACGTGTGACTGCACCCCTAGGGAAAAGGGCAATACTTTTTAATCTTAGTTTTTAATGAAGTTTTTATTTGGGTGGGTAAATTTGCATGACAGCTTCTCTTTAAGTTTCTTATTATATGTCATGGTTCGTAATGTCTGACGAGAAGGAAAAACTTTTTCAATTGTACACATTTTTTCATTAAATATAATTTTTTCATTTTCGCCCACTGTGTATTTTAGTTAGACACCCCTGCCCTCTCTCATTCTCAATGGGAAAATAATTCCATAGAGATTTATTTGTAAGGGCCCAGGCCAAACCACTGTTCATACTGTCCACTGTAATGGAGTCGTAACGGAAGAGTCAATTCCATTTACTATTTAGTCGTTTTATTTTCCTGCCACTAGTTTTGATATATATATTTAAACAGCCTCGTTTTAACACATCTACACATCATTTACACATCTCTTGGATATCTAAGGGATAGGTGGCAGAATAATCAGAAGAAAATTCCTCACTCAAAACTGAATAGAGCATAGAATAGTGTGAACTTAGGCTGCATTTAGACAAATGTATGCCCGAACAGCTACGGCCGGCGGTCATACGTGCACTGCAATGGAGAGGAGGAGGGGTGACCCCTCCACTCTCCATAGAAATGCACAGCATACGGGCCATAACATGGGGAAAGATAGGACATGTCCTATCTTTTTCCTGTGTACTGAGCAGTACGGTGCCACACGCTCCATGCGGCAATTGCCATCTATGGGGACGTATATATGGCCGCAAGCTTCTGGCCGTGCATACTTCCCCCATACTTTTGTTTGACTGCAGCCTCACACGGCCATATGGGGGGCGTATATACGGCCGACGTATATATATACGCCTCCCCCATAGACAGCAATGAGTGCACGGTCCTGTACGACATGTCCTACCTTACCCCGTGCTGCGTTATGGCGGGCACATTGTTGTGTGAATGCAGCCTTAAGTTTATTAGTAACTTTTTTCTTTGTTGCAAAGTCCCAAATCTTCTTCATGAACACTTGCTGCATAGACGTTATAAAATTAGCTCAATAATAAAACAGTATGCTAGGAGCTCTTATGCCCCTAGAGGCAGCTGCAATCCGCCAACATCTTACTTGGGATTAACACTAGTTACTCTGCATATAGAAAGACGGAAGGGTCACGGTGTATAATTTTTTTTTTTTTTTTTTTACAAGAGAAGACATGAATTCCTTTAGTTCCTTTAATAGCTTTCCTATCCTTGTTACATGATCTAATTCCTTCTTTATATACAGCTCAGAATAAATCAGAAAAAAATGCTTTACCTTACTAGTACACGGCGTTAAAAGTTGGACCTTCACGTAGACTGCAGTACAAGATATGTGAAAAGTGGATCAGATTTTTACTAAATCTTACCCATGTTCAGCATAAAAAAAAATCTACAGCGTACACAAAGCTTCAGTGTTTTTGCATTTAGTGCCCATCTTCACGTGCACATTACATAGGGCAGCATTATTCATATGTACAGTATATTACAGTAATTTCTAAATAGCACAGGGCAGCATTATTATGGCAACTATAGGAGTTGAATTTTGGAGGCGAAAGGTAGATCCAGGGACTATTCTTATTGCCACATTTTTTTCTTCAGTTTTATTCCTGCAGTTTCACTAGTTTTTATTGAACATATTTAATTATAAAGTAACATTCCAAAATAAGTACCTATATGCATGTACAACAAACAAGGGCCACAGTATAGAAATACAAAGTGTCCACAGAGAGAACATGTAGTTATGCCAAGAGGGGAACAAGGGGAAAGTTTGGACAAGTTGTACAAAATCATAAAACGACACTAGTTTATGCTACACCATCTTATAAAAGGGTCGTGGTGTCTTGTTCCCCTTAAAAAAATCTTATTGACCCATAAAAGGAAAGTGGTGAAGCCAACATAGAATATTTCCAGCAGTTCCATTGAAGGAAAAATATATAGCAAGTATGTTGGTTATAGACATACATGTAAACGTGATGGCAATTATTGTTACTTTCAATACAACAACCAAAATTGATGGTAATTTGTCCGATCTCCATAGTTGTGCAATAGAGGAGGCAGCCCATGTAATAAACACCAGAAAAGATGGATGCATATACTGGACCAATGTGCAAATATAGTTATTATTAGGTAACAATCAAAACAAGACAAGACAAGACAAGAATGCAATAAAAACACTAAAAGGGTACAGCAAGTACATGTACCTAGCTTTCACGGGTCAAGAAACGACCCAAACCCCCCCTGGTTCAAACTGCCCACCAATGCGATACACTGAAATGCCAGGAACTTGCAATGTAGGGCAGACAAGTACACAATAACCTGTAGTAGAAAAGTATTTATATAGGTGTGAAAAAAACTGCCCTATTGATACAATACCCAGCTAAATCAACCTCATAGGAACGAATGCACAGGGTGATGGAGATGGACAGAGAGCCAGGGGGGTAGAGAACCCCAGGCGTTTCGTCACCGCAGGGTGACTTCCTCAGGGGTAAGTGACTGTGTGGTGCACAGTCCTGTCTATAAAAAGGTGAAGTCCCCCCCCACCCCAATTGGTGCCCAACCAATGATCGTTGCACATAATTAACGAGGATTACCTATGATGTGTTCACAACCAGTCAGCGTTTGTATAACATTATTGCGCATGCACGAATCATGCCGAGCCACGCCCCCCTCCCCTTTAGCCCTGTAAGTAGATGGCAAGTGTACAAAGGAACGCTAGAGGAGGCAGCCGAGATGTATATGTGACAAAAGATAACCATATGATGATTTGGGGCCACATCTAATCCTAGCCTGTAGCTCAGATTTCAACCTTATTAACTAGATTATTCACACTGAGCCAGAATGATGCAAGGTTTAGGTATTCCCAAAATAAGAGCACCCCTTGGCCACATCCGCTCCAAAATGTGCCACTTACTGCTGTAAACATCTTTGATAGCTTATATGGGTTATTGTACCAGTGGTATAGAGGATTTAGCCACGACATTTTAATGTACATTGATGAGCAGACTCCCACTGTGATGACAAAAAGGAAAAGCTTAACACCTTAAGGACACAGCCTAAAATGGCCTTCAGGACACAAGCCTATTTTTCAGACCTGACATGTATCATTTTGTTTGATAATAACTTCAGAACACATTAACTTTTTTTTTTCACTAATATATTAATTTAGGCCTAAAATGTACAAATTTACAATGGGTTGTAGGAAAAAGCACACACCCCATTTTATTGCACAATTCCTCCTGATCACAGAAATACCCCACATGTGGGTGTAAACTGCTTTTAGGGCATATAGCAGGGCACAGAACAGAGCGCCAACGAGCACCATTTGGTTATGAGTGATTAAATTTTCCTGAAAGTTTTATGTCACACCTTTCATTTACAAAGACTTTTGGGAATGGAAACAGTTAAAAACCCCAACAAGTGACCCAATTTTGGAAACGAAACCCTTAAAGGTTTCTAGAATAAAGCAATAGTAAGTATATGTAATAACGTACGATTTTATATACTGCTTTTGTGTATACAGTATATATCCCTAACCGCTAGCCCTGATCACTAACCCTAATCGCTGACCCTAATCACTATAGATATTCTGCAGCCCTAACCACTAGCCCTAACCACTAGCCCTAACCACTAGCCCTAACCACTAGCCCTGATCACTAGCCCTGATCACTAGCCCTGATCACACAAAAAAAAAAAAAAAATGACAGCTCCGGCTGTCACACTGAATAAAGATGAAGAACAGGGGTGTGGAGGGGGTCGGATTGGGTTTTAGGGGGTATTTGTATGTGAGGGGGAGCTTTCCACACACTGAGGGGACAGAGCTTCGGTTTACGGCTCTGATCCTGTCACGAAATATGACAGAATCAGACCCGGGAACCAGCTCTCCCCTCCCTCTTTAACAGTGATTGGTCAGGCTGGATCCCCTGACCAATCACAGTGATCGTCGGGCAGGGACGGCTGTGATAGGTCCCTGGCCCGATGTCCGTGACGATCCACTGTTGTTGACAGCTGTCGTCACGGACTTGTCACCATGTGTTTACACATGGTGACAGTTTCAATGTATGACGATATAGATCGTCTTTTTGCGCGAAGTACTCGCGGAAAAAGACGATCTATATCGTCTAGCGTCGCTAACGTGTTACAGGGGTATTCTCATCTGGGCATTCACAATTAATTTTATTCATTTGCCATATGTAAACATTTCTTCAATTGGGCATTATTAAAAAAAAAAGTTACCCGTGTGAATATAATTTCTCATAAATGTAGTCATATGGTCCCTTAGAGACAAGTGTCCTCGGATACGACCACCTCTGCTGGAGTGATTCCACAAAGAAACAAAAGGTTTTTGCATATGAAATGTCCAGGAGTTACTGCATATACCCGCCCTGTGGTAATGATCCCTGAATCCTGGTGGTCAGGCAGAACTCAATAGTGCATGTCTGGCCACCACTGCCAGAGTGTCTTTTCCATTTAACCACTGGTGGGATAGAGGTAAAATGTATAGGTGAGGAAAGTACAACATAGAATGTACTTATACATTCTATACATGTAGTAAAAAAAATACTGTTTTTTGGATGAACAGAAATTCTCTATAGAAAAAAAATATTCTGAGGTTAAAGGGCATCGACCACCAGAATGAAAGACTATATGCAAATGAGCCTGAGTGGCTTCAGGCTCCATAGGCGTTACTGGAGCCTGGAGCTCCTCAGGTTCATTTGCATATAGTCTCTCATTCTGGTGGTAGATGCCCTTTAAGTCTGAGAAGCATTTTGGGACTCCTCCTTTCACCAAATAGTGTAATACGGGAGATTCCAAGTGGTGTCCATCCTATGGGGTTTTCACCTTCCTATGGATCAGTAATGGGTTAAACGTACTGAAATTTTAAAAAAATTATGTTATCATACCTCTATAGCACCAGGAGGTAAAAGTCTCCCTCCGGAAAGATCCAGGTCACTGATGGTTGTCACAGTAACTGTGTGGTTGGGATGGTCAAAAATAATAGATTCGGTTTTGGATGTAACTAGCTGCTCTATTTCATCCGCTTCCTCTGAAAAAAAATATGTGGAAAAATATGAAGCTGATTACAGAAACAGATCTTCATTTTTTACACAAATACGACACAAAAAAATATATATACACACATACTAAGTTGTAATATTTTCAGTGTAGAACATCACAGGTACTAGTGATGCCTGCAATTCGGATGAGATTTGTAGGCTTGGGGGCTTAGTGTGGTCATAGGTTCATTTTAACTCAAATTATTTGGTTCTGTAAGAAGATAAGCTTTAGCCTCTTCTTCTGATCTGTCTACTAATTACATAATTTAAAATAGCTTTCAGATATACTGTAGAGGAAAGGGCCATGGAATAATTGTTTTTTTTTTCTTTATTAAGGTGAAATTACCATTGTTAACTGCACTTTTGATTTCTGGTAAAAAGGACTTGTTTCTAGTCTGCATGTTATGCCCTATATAAAGGATAGGGGAGTCTGACCACTCTAATGGTCTCAATAGGGAGGAATTCTGTTCCAGCTATTAAATGCTGATGCAGGTATACAAGAAAACCAAAAGGAAAATTGATGTATGATGAAGCCATGAATTTGACAATGATGAAGGGGACTAAAATGGGGGGAGAACAATGAAAATAACAGATGGTCTGTGTATATCCTGACATAAAAAGGCGGCTCCGGTACTTTTTACAGTAGATTAGAACAGATGGATTCTGACTTCAGTGATATTCTTGCCTTCATTTAAACACTGTTATGCTACATATAAACAAGCTCCTTACCCAAAGCCTCTTCTCTCTCCTTCAGCATCTTCATGTATTCTTTGTGTCTCTATGATGGGGGAAAAAAAGAAAACTGTTGAGAATCTTGAAAGGTACGACCATCTCTCAGGATGCATACATGTAGATGCTATCCCCTACTGATTGGTAGGACCTGCGATTATGCCATCACAGGTTCTGGAGGATAAGTTATAAAGGAAATGTCATCTGTACCTCTTCTCTCATCTTCTTTTGCTCCTCTTTAATTTTGCGCTTGATCTCCTCCACAGCAGCTTTTCTCCTTTGTAATTTGCGTTTGTGAAACCCAGTCAAATACTCTCTAAAAAAAGAGGTGTGCGAATTGTGATGGTTGTATGAGAAAATCTCAGACTATTTCTAATAATGGCGATGTTACAGAGATAGCAAATTACCGTATTTTTCGGACTATAAGGCGCACCATCAATAAAGGCCTGCTAAAACGTCTAGGTTCATATATAAGGCGCACCGGATTATAAGGCGCATCTGATTATAATGACCAGCAGGTGGCAGATCTGTGCACAGTTCAAGACAGCTGTTGTCTGTAAGTACGGTTCATATGTAAGGCGCACTGGACTATTAGGCACACCTTTGATTTCTGAGAGAATCAAAGGATTTTTTGTGCGCCTTATAGTCCGAAAAATATGGTAACTAATTCATCTATAAAATATGAGATCTTAACATCTCTAAAATACAGAGAACAGTATATGCACATGTGTATCCCTCTCTTTTTATTACAAGAGGATGTCCAAGACATTGCCGCGACCATGTGTTTGTCACGCTCCTCTCCTGACCAGCAAGGGTCTCCTCCATGTTATTGCTACTTTTTGTTGCTTTAAAAATTAGTTTTGGAAAAGGTGGCACTCACTTTCTCTTCTCCTCATCAAACACCACCTCTCTCTTCGTGACATTCTTGTGCTTCTTTTTCCCCATAGTCTCTGAAGCAAATGCAACACATAGACAAAACACATGGAAAAAAAAGTCAGGTGAAATGGGAAAATTTAAAAACATATATTCAAAAATATATTCATCTCCAGATTATAACAAAGACTTCAGTGGTTCACTATTTATTAACAATTTTACTTGTATGAACAAGCTTGAAAGGATCATATTCTGGCATCCTTGTTCTCTAGTCAGAGATGGCTACCAAGCAGTACAGATGGTCGCCACTTAGAGCATGCCTCTCCATTCTGAGTCATAGAAAGGGGTTTCTTATAGTAAAATGAAGAAGAGTGGTCATCGATTGAAGAAAACGATAAAGACTTAGAAAGAGCACTGCACATTCGTCATTGGAAATACACTAAAGCTTGATATTGTCCCCCTGGTCAATCATAGCTATGGCTAGTTGCTTGGGGCATCAATTTCCCGGATAAGCTGTTTGTCTGCCGATCTGGAAATGTGTCCTGGTCGCGAGGTTTGAACCTGACGCAAACATTGGGTCTGCTCATCTCAAGCAACATGCACCCTCATTAATGATCAAATGCATTTCAATCGGGCCAAGTCCCTTGCCCTGGCATTTGCATTTAGTTTTAAACATAATGCAAGCGAAACGCCTGTCAATGGCCTTGCGGTACAGCATTGTAGCATCATCCAACCTTTGAGATGATATGTGAAGACACAACACTGAAATCAAGCCATCTCCACCTCAGCTCATCCCCTGTGGTTTTACTGGCATATTTGTCACTAGACCCACTCTCCTGAAGCAGGGGGAGCTTGACTTTAGCACTAAGCTCTTAGACTTCTTGGGGGGAGCTATCATTAGGAAGGCATATTACACCATTTCTTAGGAGCTGATGTGCAGGTCAGATTTTTCATAGTGGCATAGATATGTTGTAAATCTGCTAAGGAATTGTGACTTTTTAAGTAAATCCATCATTAAAATCCATCATGATATAGCAGGGATATAGCAGGGACAGATTCAGGCACCATGACTGCAGTAATCTTCTTATATTTGTTATCCAAGGTCTCCTTCCTTCTAAAATCAACTTTTACAATTATGCCAATGAGCCAGAAGGGTTCAGCCCCTCAGTGTTGTAGCTTTACAGACTGTTACACTGTCAGTCTCTCCCCTCGTCTCCCACAGCACTTCACCCCCCTCCCTTCTGCCTGCTGTAATCTCACTTTAGCAGAGGTAGTTTCATTACACATTGGGAGGGAGAAGTGCTTATGCACAGTATAACAGCCTGGGAAGCTGCAGCAGGGAGAGGCTCTGATAATCAACCTAGGAAAAATTCTGGCTCATTAAAATACTTTTAAAAGTGGATTTTAGAAGAAATGAGGTCATGGATAACAAATATAAGATGAATATCACAGTGCCTTGATCTATTGAGTAAGTTTCCCTGGTTTTGATGTTGGATTTCCTTTAATTAGTTGCCTGCCATAATTATGACTTGCACATCTGGTTGCATAATAAATATAGTGTTAGTAGACATAACTGAAAAGTGGACACAAGTCTCAGAAAAAGTTTAAGTCAACTGATGCCGCAAATCTGTAACACATACATACATACCAGAAAACGTCAAACATAAATTCCACCTCCTTCCTTCAATTTTATACAGCTAATTTGCATATCACGGTATGGTGACTGTTTAGGGAAATGCCACCACACTGGGCCATAAATGGCAGCTACTGGTAGGGGTTTAGGAGGGTAATTTCTATTAACAATTTCCCATTATAATCTGCAGTAGTATTAGGGGACCGCCAATAAGAAGGGATATAGACACCTCTATAATAACAGGTAATAAAAAGCTCTTCTTAAATTCAATGGAACTATATATTTTTAGAAATAAAACAACTTTACATCACGGGTGACAGAAAATGGGCATGAATAATCCCACCCAGATCAACATCTGAAAAAGAGTTTGTATGTTCTCTCTGCGTTTGCATGTGTTTCCTCCGGTTTCCTCCCACACTCCAGAACATACTGGTAGGTTGTTTGAGCCTCATGGGGACAGGGACCAATTTGACCTGCTTTGTGCAGCGCTGTGTAATCTGTGTGCGCTATATAAAGAATTATTATAACTAAAATCTGCCAGTGATCTTCTCCAAGGCTTTATATCATCTATATCTTCATGATGTTTAGGACGTGCATGTATAACGTATATACCCCGCATCCTAATACACTGCAGGTTGTTTCAGTTATAGATTAGTTACTGCCCCAGATTTGCTATCTAGTCATCTATGAACATGATGTTGCAAAGTCAACCAGTATCTGGGAGAGTAAATGGCGCCCTCACTGGATGCTATGTGTAACTACAACATGTCCTGTGCTCCAAGACATCTTCCGCATAACATATAAGTACAAGTAGACCGATACATATCGGCAGCACATAGACAGATCACGGGGACCAGGTGCCGCCATCTCTCATACATTACACGTAGCAGGACGGCAAGGAACACTAACACACCAGGACTCACATGTGTGCAGAGCCTCAGGACAGGAACTCAAGAGCGCATGCGCCGGCAACAGGTTTCCGGCGGGGTTTCATGACGTCATTACACTGCGTGGATCTGTGTGGCTGTTTGTGTAGTGTACTCTGCTGCCCCCTGGCGTCGCTGCTGTGAAATGCTGACAGGCAGGAGGACGCTGTATTGTGGACTCCGTACTGCCGCATAGCAGCCGGACATTGTACATGAATCTGCGTGTTCACACGTATCGTTAGGCATCTTTTATTTGATTTTTTTCTGCGCAATGGTATTAAAAAGGAAAAAACATCACATAGAGTGAAGTCCTTATGTGATGCAGGTTTGGATTGTTTCCTTGTGGATTTTACCGTCCCTTATTTAGTATGGCCCGGAAGGGACACATGGGCTAGAAACACGTAGAAGTGCTATTTTATTGAAAGAGGAACCAAAGATGTGGCACACATAACGCACCAAAGAATTTTTAGGACGGGGAAGGAGGAGGGTGAGGGGCAGATATCACAGACACAACATGGGGAGAGGACGGGGAAGGAGGAGGAAAAAAAACACAAAAAGAACAATAAAACAAAAAGTTTTTTTTGTTGCAAAAAAGAAGCTGATTTTTCAGCTGAAAAATCAAAACGTTATGCCCCCCAAAAATGGTGATGCTAAAATTTACAAGAATTTCATAATCGTGGGGAGCCATAGAATAAAAATATTGGGGATATTTATCGCACAAGCGCCGGTGGATGATAGCCCAGCCGTTGCATTTTCGCATCGCTCTACCTCTAAAAACTGTAGCCTGTACAATTTGACAAATCTGCTCTCGATGCCGCTCCTTCCCTTCTATGCCCGGCCGTGTGCCCATACACCAGTTACCACCACATATGGGTGAAATTGTGTATGAAACTTTGTGGAGCCTTTTGTCATTTAATCCATTGAGACTGTTTCATTTTCCACCCAAAATTAATGTACCTTCCAAAAATATTACAAATTTGTAGACCGCACCTCCATTGTGTTTTAACTCCTATAAAATACCTAAAGGTTAACAAACTTCTTAAAAGGGTTTTTCATATGGAGGGGGTGTAGTTTCCTTATGAGTAGCATAAATTTTTTATCAATACCCTTACAACATGCACTTAAAAGGCCTCTCACAGTCAATTGGCCTCTCCAGCAATTGAAAGTGAGCAATTCCATCTAATATAGTCTTGACAATTCACCAAAAAATGTGAAAATGGCAGCTAATTCTAAGCCTTCATAACATTCTAGTAAATATGTGGAATCTCAAAAAAACGCTGTAAAGCAGATATTTGGGAAATCTTGTGATTCCATTTGGACTATGTTATGCTCCAGCTGTCTTCCAGGAATTTGTGAATGACATCTTCAGAGATCTGCTGTATACGTGTGTCGTGGTCCCCCTTGACGACTTCTTCGTGTTCTCCCCAGACCTTAAGACCCATCAGTCCTACGTGCGGCAAGTTATTGGCCGCCTTTTTGCCAATCGTCTCTACACCAAGCTGGAGAAATGTCAGTTTCATCAATGGAGCCTTCCTTTCCTCGGCTATATAATCTCCTATAACAGTGGTGGCGAACCTATGGCACTGGTGCCAGATGTGGCACTTGGAGCCCTTTCTGAGGGCACTCAGGCCATTGTCCAAGGACAGAGTTCGCCAAACACTGAACACTTTAAGTTAAGAGGTGCTGCTCTCAGCACTATTTCAAAGTGACACTTTATTGGCTAAGGTGTTGACAGAACTGCATTATTTTTGGAGGTCATCTTGCTGGACCCACCATTTCTTCCTGTACAGAGAGACCCTGGAAAGAAGCTACAATGATAGTTCAAATTTGCCTTCCTTCTGTCAACTGTATTTGTGGCCTCAGGCGGCCTATACAATTGAAAGATGTGGAAAAACAGGTAGCAGTAAGTTACTTTATAAAATTCCATGCTGGCACTTCACGGTAAATAAGTGGATTTTGGATGTAGTTTGGGCACTCTGTCTGTAAAAGGTTTGCCATCACTGTCCTATAAGTTCTACGAGCCATAGAGGTTCCTGGCATTTTGCAAACTATTATCGGCAGTTTATTTCACATTTTTCCACTCTGGTGTCCGCCATCATGGCGCTCACCAAGAAGGGTGCCAATCCCTGTGTCTGTCCCTCGGTGGCTGAAGAAGCCTTCCCAAGGTTGAAGTCCGCCTTTGCCTCGGCTCCAGTTCTCTTCCAGGCCTTCCCTCTGCTCCACGTCTTGCCAGTTTGTTCTTCCAGCATATCTTCCTGCTGCATGGACTTCCTCAACACATCGGGGCTTATTTGCTAAGGGTCCCGTGGCCGCATTTTTGACGGGTTTCACGACTTTTTGGGGATCACGCCGGGGATTGTGACGCAATCGCGCCGGCTTTCACGCGACACAAATCGGGGGGGGGGGGCGCCGGAAAATCCAACGGATTTGGACTAAGCGCGGGATTTAACATTTAAATTTGTGTTGCAAGCCATGCACTTACATACACCAGGAAGGAGGTGCACTCTGTCGGACCTGAGTGGGGAAGTGACACATGCGCACGGTCTTAGTGAATCGCGGCAGAGTGCATTATTGTCGGACAATGCACTTTCTGTGAACTCCTCCGGATAGGTAAGTAAATGTGCACCATTGTCTTGTACCAGATATTGGACTCCTAATCATAATAATCATAAATTGTTGCTCCTTATGGTGGTGACAGAATCTACGGCAGTGATGGCAAACCTGTGGTGGGTGTGCCAGAGATGGCACGCACAGGTCCCTCTGTCACCCCGGAGTTGATGTGTAAATGTCCAGCTGTTGGTAACTCCCTAAGCAAAGCAGGTATAATCCCCAAGCATGGGTCATAAATTAAAGCTCTGGGAGGGGGGGACTCTCATTACCTCCACATACAGGGTAAGGGCTCTTTCACATTGCTGTTGATGTTCAGCTTCAGTTGCCCATCTGTTTAGTTTTTCCTTCATTGTGACCCATGAGGTGTTAGTTCTGGCGCTGAGTTGAACTTTTTTTTTCACCACTTTCCACCGCATAGACCCACTGATTTAAGCATGCACCCTACCTCCAAAATCAAGAACAATAAAAAGAGGAGCACCCCACAAAATAATGGATTATTACTATGCTCCATCTCTGGGCTTGAGCCAAGGTAACGCCGACAGCCCACGTACAACGTCCCTGAAGCTACAACAACTAGCGGGAGATAACGAGAGAATAACATACTTCATTCAAGAGGACAATCCTGCTCGCCCCCCTCATCCCCATCTTCAGAGCTTCTTGCTGTGGTGGATGAAATACCAAAGGAGCACGAACACGAGACCCTGAGTCTCTCCAGCTCAGCAATATGGCCGCCGTTCCACCTCCCATCAGGTTGAAGTCCAGCAAAACAGAGTTCAAGGCTTTCCTCAGACCAAGATGGCTCAGGAGATGAAGCATCATCCTCGGAGGGCTCTCCTACTGCCAAGATACCTTTGACTTGCTCCCTACCTCTGACAAGACACTTACGGAGTGCTCCATGAAAAATATGCTTAGTGTATGGAGACAATCGTTTCAGGGATATACATAAGATGCTGGCACCTATCCGATCTGCTTTTAATGCCCTGGGAAATAGAGTGATAAAGTCACTTCTTCTTGATTGTAGCTCAAAACATGAGCATTGATCAAGCACATAGACTTCCACGTCCTAAGCATCTAGGGGAAGAATTCCATTTGATGTCCTGGAAAGTCAATTTCTAAATGACTAAAGACAAATTGTATTCCAGCATAGTGAGCACCTATATGACCACTGCTTTTAATCATATGATATCTTCTAGTGTCCTCCCGAAGTAAAATCAGGAGGTGTTAATAGTCACAATACCAAAACCGGTTAAGACACCGGATTGCCCACAAGATGTTATACCAATTTCTCTTCTAAACAGTCCTAGCCCTCCGCCTTATGACATACCTTCCCGGCCTGATTAGTGATAACCAAATGGGTTATGGTCAGGACTAGAAGCTACGTGGCCACAACCTAGAGGCCACCTGTGGCCCACAGTGCATTATGTATGGCCTCCTCAAATGTGGCAAGGGCATTTTTGGTCTAGTGTAATTAATTTCATATGTCAATATTGTATTTTTCAAAACATCAAGAGAGCTGCGGTCTTATGCATTTCTGTGGTGGGCTTACAGTCAACCCTTATGTGACCATTAGCAAAGATGGGTAGTGCTAGATCAATGAGGGCCTACTTTGGGACCCCTACATTTCTTAAAATGTGCTTGTGGTCACAGCACCTATTTCTTCTGGAAATGGAGCCAATGAAAAATAGAAATCATCCTGCAAGCGCTCATATGGGTTTGTCAACGGAAAAATATAAAAATTAGACAAATATTTTCCCTGCTCGAGATCGAGCATTTAATTAAAAAAACACAGTGAAGAACAATGAAGAATAGAATAAAAACATAATTTAAGTGAAAAACACAGTGAAAAACACAGTGAAGAATAGATTACAGATGTTCGGCACATCTGCTTACTTGTCGGAAGATACGCGCGAAACGGTGCACCTAAGACACCTAAGACCTGAGCTTCTAGGTAAGAACCCCAGTCCCTCATTTATCTATTTGCCTCATGTTTCTCTGCATTGCATTATTTACTTTTTGTCTATATGACCACTGAATCCCACAAGCTATAAGTATTCCTTTGTTATCTGCCTACTTCTTTATTGGGATCCATCATGGACACTCCACTTCCATTCCACATTCTTTTTACCCTGTCATTTGTATATATTCATTTTTATATATTCATTGATATGTCTATTGTTGTATCTATATTCACATTTATTTATTTGTATCTATATTTATATTTACATTCATATTTATTTATTTTGTATCTATATTTATATTTCGGCTCAATTTCATTATATGCTTAATCCATTTTATTGGACTCTGTATCAAACTTAGTTGATTTCATTGTTCTTCACTGTGTTTTTTTAATTAAATGCTCAATCTCGAGCAGGGGAAATACTCGTCCGAGCAACGAGCCGTTTCGAGTACCTTAATACTCGAACGAGCATCAAGCTCGGACGAGTATACTCGCTCATCTCTATCTGTAATCTATTCTTCACTGTGTTTTTCACTGTGTTTTTCACTTAAATTATCCTGTGTTCACTGTTTTTATTCTATTCTTCACTGTTCTTCACATCTGTTAACTTGTCGGGAGGTAATATATGCGCAGAACAGTGAAGAATAGATCGCAGATGTTTGCATACATCTGCTAACTTATCAGAAGACATTCTTTTTCAATTAAATAACACATTTTATTCCTGAACCATGGTCCCTTTGAAAAATGCTCGGGTCTCCCATTGACTTCAATGGGGCTCGTTATTCGAGACGAGCACTCGAGCATCAGGAAAAGTTTGTCTCGAATAACGAGCACCCGAGCATTTTATTGCTCGCTCATCTCTAGTCATAAATTAAAGCTCTGGGGGGGGGACTCTAATTACCTCCACATACAGGGTAAGGGCTCTTTCACATTGCTGTTGATGTTCAGCTTCAGTTGCCCATCTGGGACCCCTACATTTCTTAAAATGTGCTTGTGGTCACAGCACCTATTTGCCTCCTTCAGCAGATCCCCTTCATACTATTGCCTCCTTCAGCAGATCCCCTTCATACTATTGCCTCCTTCAGCAGATCCCCTTCATACTATTGCCTCCTTCAGCAGCTCCCCTTCATACTGTTGCCCCTCCAGAAGCACCCATTCATACTGTAGACCCCTCTGGCAGCTCCCCTTCATACTGTTGCCCCTCCAGCAGCTCCCCTTCATACTATTGTCACCTCTGGCATCCCCCCCTCATGCTCTTGTCCCCTGTGCCCTCTTTCCTCCATACTGTTGCCCCTCTGGCATCTCCCCTTAATACTGTTGCGCCTCCGCCCCCCACCCCCGGGAGCCCTCCTTCATACTGTTGGCCCCTCCAGCATGCGTTTTTAACTATCTGAAAACGTAGTAACTAAAAACGGCCTAAAAACGCCACGTGTGTCTTCACCATAAAAGTGGAGTGGGGTGACTGGCTGGATTGAGGCCCTATTTAATAGGGAGCCGTTCAGGAGCCCGAAGAGCCGGCTCTTATTAGTTATTAATCCAGCTCACTAAGAAGAGCCAGGCACCTCAATCCATCACCTCTTAGGCTGCATTCACACGATGCATTGTGTCGCATTTTTTGTTGAGTTTTTGATGCATTCCAAAGGCTTGAATCAGGATCACATGCTGAGGTTACATTGATGTTTTAGCAAATGCAATGATAACGCAATGTAACCTCAGTATGTAATCAACTGAGGGTGCGTTCACACAATGCAGTTAAAACTGCATCCCAATTAATTCTGGGTTGGTTTTAGGTGCTATTACTTAGTTTAACAAGTGAAAGACATGAAATCAACAGGTGAATGAAATCTGTGGAACAGCTTCCTCCTTTAAAATCAAATTCACCCATTCAGTTCATGTCTTTCACCTGTGAAATTGACAAATTTGCACCTAAAACCACCTCAAAACTGATTGCGATGCAACGTGTGACCGCACCCTGAAGCTTTTGGAATGCATCAAAAACGCATTGTGGGTGGATCAAGCCCCTTTATTTATACGTTTCCCAGTAGGGTGCGCTGGGTATTATTACTTAGTAATTATTCATGACTGGATAACATGCATTCAAGCAATAGCTTGTGATTGGTTATTAACCCCTTAAGGACCAGGCCCTTTTTCGTTTTCATTTTTCACTCCCTACCTTCAGAAATCTATAACTTTTTTCTTTTTCCATGTAAAGAGCTGTGTACGGGCTTGTTTTCTGCGTAAGAAATAGCACTTCATAAGGATGGTATTTATTATTCCATGCCGTGTACTGGGAAGCAGGAAAAAATTCTGAATGATGAATAAAAAGCATTTGCTCCATTTTTTGTGGGCTTGGATTTTACGGCTTTCACTGTCTACTTCATTCTTTGGATCAATACGATCATGGAGATAACAAATTTGTATAGGTTTTATAATGTTTTCATACATTTACAAAAATGAAAACCTGAGTTGTGGGTGGTGTAAATTTTTGCACCTTTTGATGACGTTTTCAATATTATCGTTTTTTAGGACTGCAACCTTTTGCATATTGTAATGACCTAAAACATGATAGCCTTGGATCTTTGTGTGACACGAGGCTGTCATGGCAATGGATCGCCGCTCCCCGATTACGCCACGGGGAGCGACGATCCGAGCCAAGGTGGTGGCGCCCACGCACCGCCTGCTCGTTAATGCGCCGGCGTCAATCACCCATCGCTAACACTAACCAAGTGTTAGCGATGGGTGTTTGCTCCATTGTGAAGCAAACACACGGTGAGTATGAAGAGGGCTCAGCCCGTGAGCCCACTTCATACTCGCCCCTACTCAACAGGATATACAGTAACCGCTTTTTTCGTTATGGGGTTAAAATAACACCTCTGCTAGTTAATTTTCAAAGAGTCTAGTCGAGTTTAGCTGGCAGCCAGCTGCCATCTTTTTGTTTTGTCAAAGAGAAATTAGAAATACATAAAGAGAAATAGTTTTTAGCCAGCCTCTTCTAGTGGTGTCTGGGGGGGAGCTGACATCTCCTTTATCACTGGTCACTCTAGCAATCCATTCTTTCCCAGTGCCTTATCTGTAGCAGATAACTTTCCTTACTGAGCATGTACATAAAGTGCAGTCACATTCATCTCAACTAAAAGCTTAGAAGAGGAAGCTCAACCTGCGACGACGGGCCACAAGCAGCCTGTCAAGCCATGATTTGCAGCCTGCACTCTGCTGACAGTCACAGTCCAATGAGCCCTCTACCTTTCCTGGAACAGCTCTGCTCTGGGTACTGATGCTGGCGCCTAAAACCAGCACGGGACACAGAACAAGCAGACCGGCACATGGACCATAGCAGAAGCTGCAGTGTGGTGCGGGGAGGAAAAGAGGAGCCAGGAAAAGAAAGCATTTTTTTTTCTGCTCTGGGGTTCCAGTATTAAAAGTTTTATGCTTTGTGGGTCTCCAATATTATTATTGTATTCTCTGGGATCTCCTTCACTCCTGGCCTAAATCCTTAGATCAAGAATCGAACAGACATTTAAAGGAAATTAGAATTCATAATTTTTATGGTTTATTATATATTTGTGGAGTCGGAGTTGGTCCATTTTTATCATGACTCCACAGCCCTACTTCATACTGCGCCCCCCTCCCCATTAATACTTTATATAAAATAAAAGTAAACTTGTACTTATCTCTCCCCGTTCCCCTGCAGTGTGTAGAACTGAAGTCAACAAAACAATCAGTTTTTTGCAGATGTTAAAAAAAACGGATGAGGATACAATATGGACTGAACAAGTATAACACGTCTACATTTTTTTGGGGACACGCCGGTCTGAATAAGTCCTAAACCCTTAATGTACAATCTGTTCCTCATATTGAAAGGAAAAAATGTTTACATTTTTGCTAAGTTATTTACCCCTTCACGCACCTGGGCATAATAGTCTGTCCTTGCGGGAAGATACTGCCCGCACGAGGATGTGCTATGACACAACTAACACAACTAGGATTGCGAGTGTTAACCCGTTACATGGCACGGTCTTGGTTGACTGCGGCATATTAGGGTGTTCCCACTAAGGATCAAATCCACTGTGCCTCTTACCGGTGGATCTGATCCTCTTCTGGGCAAACAAGAGGTCTGCCAAGTTCAAGTTTGTATATAGTAAATAAAAAAAAACATTTAAAACATTAACATGAATTAAAAAATAAATAAATAAAAAATAAGCCCCTAAAATGTCACTTTCCCATACAAACACTTAATGAAGTATAAAAGGCACAAATATGCGGGGGGCTGTGTAATGCCGAGACCGTAACAATCTGTATAATAAAAGAGAATCATTATTGGACCCAAACGGTAAATGCAGTAAAAATTAAATCCTGAAAAATGTTCAGAAAAAAGATAATTTTTTTATCAATACCCTTAACAAAGTGCTCTAAAAAGTGTTTTTAAAAAATATTACACACTCCAAAATAACACAAAAAGAACAATAAAACAAAAAGAACAACTCTTCTTGCAAAAAAGAAAGCCCTTAAAATCAAAACGTTATGCCCCCCCAAAAATGGTGATGCTAAAATTTACGTGAATTTTCTCCAGGTATTTCCGATGATAGCCCCGCCGCTGCATTTTCGCATCGCTATACATCAAGAGGCTTCCACCTTTTGTTGCGCCGGGCAGGCTGCTACGCAGCATTTATTCTGCCTGGCAACTTTTTCACATGTAAAAAGTCACCAGCAGCAAGTGCACCAGCGCAGCGGCCCACTCCCGGCCATCCGCGCTCCCCCTTCATACCCCACTGACATGAAGGTGGCGATTGGGGCAAATAATCGCAAGTGCTACTAATAAACTGAGGTGGCGCAGAGGCCCTGATAAATATGCCCCATTATGATCATTGGTATGGTGAACGGCTGATGATTTTCATTTCCTCCCCCAACAAAGAGTAATTAATTAGCTATAGATGTCCCAAAAGTATATACCAGAAAAGTGCATATTATGTGGCAATAAAATAAGCCCCTTTAGATCCACATTAAAAAAAGAAAAAACTATAGCCTGTACAATTTGACAAATCTGCTCTGGATGCCGCTCCTTCCAATCTATGCCCGGCCTTGTGCCCACACAGCAGTTACCACCACATATTGGGCATCCATATACTCAGGAGAAATTGCGTATGAAACTTTATGGAGCCTTTTGTCATTTAATCCATTGAGAATGTTTCATTTTTCACCCAAAATTAATGTATCGTCCAAAAATATTACAAATTTGTAGACCGCACCTCCATTTTGTTTTAACTCTTATAAAATACCTAAAGGGTTAACAAACTTCTTAAAAGTGGTTTTTCATATGTTGAGGGGTGTAGTGTTCTTATGAGTCTAGCTATTATTTAGGCCTCTCACAGTCAATTGAAAATGAGCAATTCCATCTAAATACAGGGAGTTGATGTGTAAATGTCCAGCTGTTGGTAACTCCCTAAGCAAAGCAGGTATAATCCCCAAGCATGGGTCATAAATTAAAGCTCTGGGAGGGGGGGACTCTCATTACCTCCACATACAGGGTAAGGGCTCTTTCACATTGCTGTTGATGTTCAGCTTCAGTTGCCCATCTGTTTAGTTTTTCCTTCATTGTGACCCATGAGGTGTTAGTTCTGGCGCTGAGTTGAACTTTTTTTTTCACCACTTTCCACCGCATAGACCCACTGATTTAAGCATGCACCCTACCTCCAAAATCAAGAACAATAAAAAGAGGAGCACCCCACAAAATAATGGATTATTACTATGCTCCATCTCTGGGCTTGAGCCAAGGTAACGCCGACAGCCCACGTACAACGTCCCTGAAGCTACAACAACTAGCGGGAGATAACGAGAGAATAACATACTTCATTCAAGAGGACAATCCTGCTCGCCCCCCTCATCCCCATCTTCAGAGCTTCTTGCTGTGGTGGATGAAATACCAAAGGAGCACGAACACGAGACCCTGAGTCTCTCCAGCTCAGCAATATGGCCGCCGTTCCACCTCCCATCAGGTTGAAGTCCAGCAAAACAGAGTTCAAGGCTTTCCTCAGACCAAGATGGCTCAGGAGATGAAGCATCATCCTCGGAGGGCTCTCCTACTGCCAAGATACCTTTGACTTGCTCCCTACCTCTGACAAGACACTTACGGAGTGCTCCATGAAAAATATGCTTAGTGTATGGAGACAATCGTTTCAGGGATATACATAAGATGCTGGCACCTATCCGATCTGCTTTTAATGCCCTGGGAAATAGAGTGATAAAGTCACTTCTTCTTGATTGTAGCTCAAAACATGAGCATTGATCAAGCACATAGACTTCCACGTCCTAAGCATCTAGGGGAAGAATTCCATTTGATGTCCTGGAAAGTCAATTTCTAAATGACTAAAGACAAATTGTATTCCAGCATAGTGAGCACCTATATGACCACTGCTTTTAATCATATGATATCTTCTAGTGTCCTCCCGAAGTAAAATCAGGAGGTGTTAATAGTCACAATACCAAAACCGGTTAAGACACCGGATTGCCCACAAGATGTTATACCAATTTCTCTTCTAAACAGTCCTAGCCCTCCGCCTTATGACATACCTTCCCGGCCTGATTAGTGATAACCAAATGGGTTATGGTCAGGACTAGAAGCTACGTGGCCACAACCTAGAGGCCACCTGTGGCCCACAGTGCATTATGTATGGCCTCCTCAAATGTGGCAAGGGCATTTTTGGTCTAGTGTAATTAATTTCATATGTCAATATTGTATTTTTCAAAACATCAAGAGAGCTGCGGTCTTATGCATTTCTGTGGTGGGCTTACAGTCAACCCTTATGTGACCATTAGCAAAGATGGGTAGTGCTAGATCAATGAGGGCCTACTTTGGGACCCCTACATTTCTTAAAATGTGCTTGTGGTCACAGCACCTATGGTACCAAAACATATCACACTTTTATTAGGCTACATTGTAAGACAATAAAAGTGAATATGATGTTGGTGCCATGTCTAACCTTTGAAGCCTCAGTTCTCATAGGGGCAGACACAGTTATAAAAGTGCAACAACTCCATGGGGCTTATTTACTACCAAGGGTCCGTGGTCGCACTTGGGTCGGATTTTCCGACGTTTTGGGGATTGTGCCGCTGTGACAGGTATTTAACTGGGGATTGTGTCGCACACGATTGGATTTTGGCGCAGCCGGTTTTCATATGACAGAAATCGGGTGGGGGGGCTGCCATCGAGCAATGGACTTACATACATTGGGAAAAAGCAGGTCCACTCCAGCGGACCCGAGCAGGGAAGCCACACATGCAGGATATCGGGCGCACAATCATAGTGCATTCCGGACAGACAATGCACTTTCAGGGAACGCGTCAGGTCGGGTAAGTTCATGTGCCCCCATGCCTTCCTTGCCATAATAACAACACGCTGAAAATATTGATGGGAATAGAGGCAGCAGATTATATTGATGATTGCATCTCTCATAACATATCCATTAGGATAGGTGGATGTAGAAACACGTTAAATGACATTAAGAACAGTGTGGATAGAAATTACAGACTGCCGTTAAATATCCCTATTCCTTCCTTTCTATTCCAGCACAGGACTGGGCAGACCTGAAAGGGATGGGATTTCATCAAAGAGGGGGGGCTGTTACTCTATGATAGATACATTGATGGTCCCTTTGCAACTTTCATCTCCCCAGGCTCCCTCATCCTTCTGGCCAATGACTGCGATGTGGGGGTTTGTAGGCTCGTTTAGCCATATTTTACCTTAATAGAGAAATAAAAGTTAAGTATCAATCTTCTTCTGACCGGTACATATTCACCAATGCTAGTGACATTAAATGAATGCATAATTACATTAAGAATACTGTATCACATTACAGGTGTGAGACTGGTGTGTGTGTGTGTGCAAGTCCTGGCGGATACTGTGTGGCCTCCTTCAAGTGTCTTGTGAGACTGAAATGTTGAAAAACAGGTTTACTAATTAAAAACTCCCTCCCCCTTTCCAGCAGTCCGTATGAGAGGTTGGATCTTGCATTCAGTACTATTCACCTCGCCCTATGAGGACACAGTTTGTTTGCGACACTGTAGATGTTGGAACATAGATCGGCTCTGATTGCAGGTCTGTACAGTGTATGGCTGTCACGTCTGGCCCGGGACTGTCCGAACATCACTTTTATCTGAAACTGTGAAAAAATTGAAGATTAGAATGTCTGGGGAACAGGATTGGAACAAGAAGTCAGTGAAGATTTTGTCAAGAAAAGAAGGAAATACAAAATGTGCAGACTGCGGCGAACCAGGTGAGAGAAACTGATAGGAGGGGCAGGTCTGTCTGGATACGGTAAGAGGACATGAAAATAATGGGAAGGAGGAAGTGAAAGAGAATACATTTCTAGCATATTCTTGGAGTGCATGGTTGTATTGTCCCGGACTATGTCCCTTAGCATTATCCCGCAGCTTCCGTGCCTTAGTACAGTACTAGACTGCCCTTAATTAATGTTATCCTCTTCCATGGCATATTCTACCTTTATAAAGTAATGGAATAACATATACTGTATGTGATAACTGTAGCTGAAGGGAGGAGTTACAGAACAGCTATACTTTTTGTAATGATCCTAGTCAGTGACAAATCTGTTTCCTATCGTTAGAGCTATCAGCCACAATATTACACAACATCCGGCTACATCATCCCAGGACACTAAATACTGACCGTTTCCATTGTTGTCCTAGAGATGTATAACCACTTCCAAACCAATTGACATGCTTGGAGGAAGAAAGGTTTTAACGAAGTTTGGGGTATACAGTGTGTGATCCCCTTCTTTTGCATGGTATTTTAGTCTCCTTTTCGTTATGAGCCGACAGGTCTCTACTGAATGTTTTAGATGTGATTTTTGTATTACACTCTATTTACCAAGGGTCCGTCGGACGCATTTCCGTCGGGTTTTGCGTTTTTTTTTCCGGTTTGCCCTAAATTGCCCCAGGTTTTTGGTGCACGCGATCAGATTGTGGCGCATTGGCGCCAGCTTGCATGCAAAATAAATAGGGGGCGTGGAGGTCGGACAACCCGACTGATTCGGACAAACCGCGGAATTTAAAAACCAATTTGTGTCGCAAGATCAGCACTCACATGCATCGGGAAGAAGAAGGTGAACTCAGGCGGACCTGAGCGGGGGAAGCAGCACATGCAGGAAATTGGACGCACGATCTTAGTGAATCGCGGCAGCTCCGAATCCTCGTCAGACATTCCGGATCAGCAGCGTCAACGGGACGGGTAAGTAAATGTGCCCTTATATGTTTGCTATTTATAATTGAATATTGGAGTACTGTATATATATATATATATATATATATATATATATATAACCTACCCCATGCTTTATATGTGCCAAAACTGTGGATGCACACTATTTCAATTGATTGTGGTCCATCATTTGTTGTTCCATATGAATTTGTTTTTATCTGTGCATTAATAAAGATATACATGGTTCTATACCTTATGATTTAAAAAAAAATTTCTTGATCAAGTTTATGTGCAATCTCATTCATACTGAAGGTGTATTTGTGTATTGCTCCCACACTATTCAGTTATGTAATTATAAAAGTTCTAAACCTACAGCAACAAGACAGCCCATTTCAGTGCTGGTATTTTTATGTATTATTATATTTCCTTATTTCCCAGAAAAGGGGACTAACATAAAGTGAGCATCCACCTCTATATTTCTATGGCTGTATTTCTCTGTTGATTCTGTATTGTTGAATATTTTATTTTATTTATAGAGCACCATTAATTCCATGGTGCCGTACATGCATTTAGGAGTTTGCATACATTACATTAAGATGACACAAAAATGACAGTGATGTGGCACAAGTGGACCCTGCACGTGAGGTCTAATATTCTAAAGGAAGATGGAACAATAACAGTGGGTAGTGAAAGATTCAAGTCATCTGAGATTTTTAAAAAATGTATCGATAGGAGGGTGGGATGCTGTAAAAGTAATACATTTATACTCACCTCTCTCTGCGCTCCTGTTCAGCCGTACATTGGTGAATAATTAAAAGGAGCACTTAAAATGGAGGGCATTATGGGCGACATGAAAAATACCACAGTGCTTGCATAATATACCACAAAAACCTTCACAATCTGGTACTACTTTATCCTAAGAATAGCCTAATATGTGTATCTTACCACTACACCTAGTATAGTGCATATTGTAAGGGCAAGATTAACCCTTACACATGAACGACCCACAGTGTGCAGCCTATGTATATGTTCCATATGGTGGCCCAATCCCATGGGCTGCACACTAAGGACGGGAGAAATATAATGTACATTCCCTCTGCCAGCCAAACAGCCACGCTGGAACTGTAATAGTTATACAGTGTAAATCGCATGGGCTCATCAGGAGACACAGCAGGACAATCTTGGAAAATGTGTATATCCGGATGCTGTTTATCTCCTCATGAGCCCAGGACACACATTATAGGTACAACACGTTTAGATAGGGATAAAGTTACTTGCAGACAGTTACATGAAAATTATGCAAGCGTTCCTACACCACTCATTGTTATACAGTCACTACACATCCTGTCCTTACAATATCCACTGTACTAGGTGTGGGCATTCATATATATTGGCCTGGGGTGTAACTTGAGGGGGTGCAGAGGTTGCGATCGCACCTGGGCCCAAGAGGTTTAGGGGGCCCATATGGTGTCACTTTCCCATATGAGAAGACTATTACTATAAACCATACATTATAGTCGGGGGCCTGGCACAGACTTTGCCCTGGGGCCCATCAGTTTCTAGTTATTAGGCCATTGCTGGGCTGGAGTGCCACTAATTTGTGGAGTTGTTTGGGGATGGGAGGTATTATGGAAACACAATTATACCTAACAGTGTACTATAAGTGTGGATGGTGTTTATCCACATCTTTAGGAACTCTTCATTAGTAATAAAAGTTATGTTTTAGTCTGTGTTCACTGTGTTCACTGTCTTTATTCTATTCTTCACTGTTCTTCACTGTGTTTTTTTAATGAAATGCTCGATCTCGAGCAGGGGAATTATTCATGTCACCTAGCAACCCATCCATTTAAAACGCATTGCACTTGCAATGCTTGCGAGTGCAATGCATTTTTGATGCGTATACATTGACTTGAATGGGGCGGGAAAAACGCGCGTGAAACGCAAAAGTAGAGCATGCTGCGATTTTGACATGCTTCAAAACAAACGCAAGCCCGCGCGTGAAAAACAACGCAAATGAGGAAAGACCCATTGGAAACAATGGGACAGAGTGCAATGCAAGTTCTGCGCGTCAAAAGCACGTGCAGAACTCGCGCGTGAAAAACGCTAGTGTGGAAGGGGCCTTAGTAATTTGTGAATTAATTGCAGAAGCATCAATGTGTTGTAGTTTTGCAATTAAATTTGCCTTCTTTTGAAAACTCTCATTTGATAAATGTGATGTTGCTCGGTGTTGCACGCTCTGTAGTATATTTTTTCCGCCATTGCGTGACTTTAGAGTTGCGTTTTTTTTTCTCGCTTAAAAAAAAAAAACCTGCAAAAACCATGTTTGCGTAAAAATTTGCAACAATTATATGCCAAGAAGCTACATAGGACTAATGATAATGATAATCTCCCCCATTTTCTTTTAAACCCGGACAACCCCTTCACCATTTACATGTCAGTTTACATTAAGACCAAAGAAGATGCAGGCAGTCCCCAGGTTATGTACAGGATAGGGTCTGTAAGTTTGTTCTTAAGTTGAATTTGTATGTAAGTCGGAACTGTATATTTTATCATTGTAACCCCGGACAAATTATTTGACAATTGGATTTTAAAAATGTTGCATTGTCATAAGAACCAGAACCACATCTTTAGGAACTCTTCATTAGTAATAAAAGTTATGTTTTAGTAGACACTAATGATATCCGGCATCGCTTCTCTGTGAATAGTATTTTGGGTACGGGTACATAGGTGAAGCCTTATATACGGAAATCTCCATCCTCAGAAAGTGATTATCTTCCATTTTTTTTACTTTAGACCCACAGTGGGCCTCCTATACTCTGGGTGTCTTTTTGTGTGTGACATGTTGTGGTATTCACCGGAACCTCTCGGAAATTAGTAAAGTGAAGTCTTTGACTATGGCCAAATGGGAAGAGGACCTTATTCAGGTAATGCAACCTTTTATTTCCTTCATAACACATTAAAATTTCTTCTCCCATTTTACAAATGGTGACATTGAAAACAAATAGAGTAAAGACCATTTATCATAGGATAATTAGTAAATGGAGGTTAGTGGGTTTCCTTATAGGAATGGTTGAATTTAAGACTTTAATTCCATCACAAAAGTGGCACCGTGTCAGCTTATCTCACTGGTGCTCATTTACTAAGGGTCCGAACATCGCACCTTCATTGGGTTTCCCGAATATTTCCGATTTGCACCGAATTGCCCTGGGATTTTGGCACACACGATCGGATTGTGTCGCATCGGCGCCGGCTTTCACGCGACAGAAATCGGGGACGTGGCCGTCAGACAACCCGACGGATTCGGAAAAAACACGGAATTTGTGTCGCAAGATAAGCACTTACATGCACTGGGAAAAAGGAGGTGAACTCCAGTAGACCTCGGCGCAGCAGTGACACCTGCTGGATATTAGGCGCACAATCTTAGTGAATCCCGGCAGACCCGAATCCTCGTCGGTAAACATGCCACAGGATTGTGACTGGACCGGGTAAGTAAATGTGCCCCTTTATCTTACAGTGGTACATCTACATCATTTGTATGAATGGAAAGTTGATTTACAGGATGCAAAATGTTGAAAGAGTTATAAAATTAGTCAAATTGTCTTGTCCTGTTGAGTCAATAATTCTCATATTTTGGAGCATTAATTGGTTGTATTAGTAGAGGTGTTAACCAAATGAGACAAGGGGCTACCTCTCCTCTTTTTTAATACTTTTTATTTATATAAACATATTACTGTATATACAGGCAGTCCCCGGGTTACGTACAAGATAGGGTCCGGAGGTTTGTTCTTAAGTTGAATTTGTATGTAAGTCGAAACTGTATATTTTATAATTGTAGTAATGCCTTTAAAAAAGAAACTCTACCATTGCATTGTGATCTCCTGTATTATACCCACACATGACTTATAGGAAGGTCTGTAAGGTACACTGGATGCGGGGAGGAAAATATCTTGTTTATTTCCCTGAGCTGTGTGGTTTTGCTGAAAAAAACTATATAACATTCATGGAGCTTTCTGAACAGTCTAGAATGACTAATCATCCTGAGCTGGATCGCTCATACACAGCACTGGGCGTAGTGCACAATTGATTGCTTCTGCCTGTCAGGATAACACCGTGATTACATCATCCTCTGGTGCAGTGCACAACTAAGTGAGAGCAAAAGCACTGAGCCAGGAAAGGAGCAAAGAGCTTCATTATCATCAATTGTATATATTTTTTTTCTCAGCAAAACCACTCAGCTCAGGGATTAACACGATATGTTCTTGCATCAGTGTAGCTACAGCATTCTCATATTTTTGCTCATGATGCTAAATCAATGGTAGATTTCCTTTAAAAGTTTCCCACAATTGTCATTTCCCACCACTCCACTGATAGGTTAGTAAAAGTCTGACCCCTGGTTTTCCAATCTTATTAGATGGATATCTCAGATCATTAGGACCGACAGTTTGGTGTTGAATGGAGCAGTGGTCAGCTCTGGTCCTGCGCTTCAATCAATGTCATATCTCGATAGAACAGAGTTGAACATTTGACACGATATCTCCATAACAACTTATATGGATATTCATGTGATTGAGCTCAATTTCTGTCCTTTTAAATTCCTCTTATTGCTCTAATTCTGGGGCAACCCTATCCCGCCCTTAGCTTTTAATTCATTATATTTGCAATACATCAAAAACAGTTTCAAACAATTAACATAGCGTCCAGTTTAGTCAAAGAATCAACCATCAAGATGAAGTATTGTCAACCCAACAGCCACTTCATCGCTGGGAAGTGCCCCACATTTGGCAATCGTGCTTCTTCTATATCAGCTTCTTTTGCCCTTGTTTATGTCTAATTTATTTTTGTCTGATACTATAAGATATCTATATATCACTGTATGATGTATTCTAGCACTGTCATATGTTGTTTTATATGGTTTGAATAGTATTTGCATTAGCACATGGTTTTTTATGGCACAGTGCTCCTTGTAAGCTGAGCGTGTACGGTATGTTTTTTGCACAGCATCTTACTGAACTTCCTCACTTGCATCAGAACCTCTTATCAAAATGCAGTTTGTACTGCATTCACCATTACTTCTTATTTTTCCATGTTGCTTACTTTGTTCTGCGTCAGTTAACTCTTGTATGTTCTTTTCCACGCTCTGCAGTGTCTTACGTGAACAGTGATTCGGCTAAATATATAGAACGCAACGTTCATGAAAAAGGAAGGTTCTGATGACTTTCCTGGGGTAAGGAGACAGTGACCATAACAAGACATACCAATACTATTATTATATTTTTTTGAGAACATTCCAACATAGCCAGAGCGACATTTCGGCTGTATGGCCTGTTTAGCTGCACAAGGGCCCCATCAAAGCAGTGGTTTTTCAACAGTTTTTCTTTAAAGGAAATTACCATTTTTTTAATACATTATGAACATACATTGAGAATGCTGTAGCTACACTGATGCAGAAACATATCTTGTTTAATCCCTGAACTAAGTGGCTTTGCTGAAAAAACAATTCTAAAATTATGATAATGAGGCTCTTTCACTCCTGTGGCTGCCCCCGCTCTCCATTTTACTCTCAATTTTGCACTGCTCCACCATGTTCCTGCCCATATAACCAAGAGCACTCATCACTGTGTTGTCCCTGACAGGCAGAATTAATCAATGGCTGCACCAGGTTGATTAATCCTGTCTGGACAGTTCTGGAAGCTTGGAAGCTTTTTCTATGTACGGCAGCCAGTCTGCAACCAGCTTTTCCAAGGTTCTGCAATTTATAATTGTTTTTTGAGCAAAACCACTCAGCTCAGGGATTAAACAAGATATGTTTCTGCATCAGTGTTGCTACAGCATTCTCAAGGTAATGGTGTTTTTTCACAATGGATAAAACAAATGGTAGATATCGAGATGTACTAATAATCAATAACCAACCTAACACTATATAAAAATGTATTGTCATTTATTTATCTCATAGAGAAAATAATACTTGTAGTTTAGTAAGTTGTTTTTTGTAAAGTCTTCACATTTTGTGTTCTTCAGTTCTCCCACCACAAACAAGTGGACGACCTCCAAAATAAAGAATGAAGCAGTTATATTAAATATTTTTCATACATGGATTAACCACATTCCTTCCTACACATCTAGCACAGATATTAAAGTAATAGTTCTTTTTCAGAGTCAAAGGAAAGAATCTTATTCAAAGCGAGGAAGAGATATGGAAAGTATTTGGCAAAAAGTTTTGTCCTGACAGAGATGTATTCACATTGAATATTACATCAAGTCAGAGGTCAACAATTTCATATTACAAACCCATGTTTCATACATACCGTACATACCGTATATATATACTCGTGTAAACCAACCCGAGTATAAGCTGAGGCCCCTAACCAAAATGGGAAAACCAATGTGACTCGAGTATAAGCTGAGGGTCGAATGCATTGGTCACAGCCCCCAGTACACATAGCCTTCATGTCGCCCAGTATATAAGTAGCCATCCCCAGTTAATAGCCATCCAGTCCCCAGTACTATATAGCCATCCAGCCTCCTGTAGTATATAACCCGCCAGCCCCCTGTAGTATATAACCCACCACCCCCTGTATATATAGCCAGCCAGTCCCTTGTTAAGTAAATAGCCACCCACCTTTTATAATAGCCACCCCTGTAAGATATACCACCATCTCCCTGTATTATAGCTAACCCCCTTTAGTATAAAGCCAGCCCCTTAGTATATAGCCAGCCAGACCCCTTTAGTATATAGCCAGCCCAATGTAGTATAAAGCCAGGCAGCCCCCAATTTGCCCAGCGCATAAAAAATAAACTTACATACTCACCTTCCTGCGCCCTCAATGCTCCCAACCCTGCGGCTCTTCTTCTTTCTTCTCTCTGCTGTAACAGCCGCCAGAGGTGCGTCAATGCGCTCTCCAGGCCTACGAACACTATGACATAATCAGCGGTGACACCGCAACACCATAGTGTGCGCTGAGAGAATACAGCAGAGAGAATAAAGAAGAGCTGCACGGAGCATTGGCGAGCCACGCCAAGTATGAGTATGTAAGGCGAGTATGTAAGTTTATTTTTTTATTGACTTGTGTATAAGCCGAGGTGGAAAAGGCATTGGTCACTGCCTCTCAGTATATTGCCAGCAAGCCCCCAATAGTATATAGCAAGCCAGTCGCCAGTAGTATATAGCCAGCCAACCCCCTGGAGTATATAACCAGGTAGCTCCCTGTAGTATATAACCAGCCAGCCCCCTGTAGTATATAGCCAGCCAGTCCCTTGTAGTATATAGCCAACCACCTTTAGTATATAGCCATCCCCCTGTAGTATATAGCCAGCCAGTCCCCTATAGTATATAACCAACCCCCTTTAGTATATAGCCTGCTAGCTCCCTTTAGTATGTAGCCAGTCAGCCCCCTTTAGTATATAGCCAGCCCCCAGTTTTCCCAGCACATAAAAAAAATAAACCTACATATTCCCCTTCCGGCGCCCTCGATGCTCCCGTCCCTGGCGGCTCCTCTTCTTTCTTCTCTCTGATGTAACAGGCGGCAGAGGCGAGCCCTTGCGCATTCCTGGCCATATATGGTAAATTAATTTCCTGATTCCCATTCCCCGTGTCTTTTTCAATGCCTAGAGCTATGTTACCACTAGGTATTTCAACATTTTTGTGTTATCAACTGCCTAAAACAATGCTTTTCGTTTTTCAGGCCAAAGACCAAGGCTGGTGATTAAAATGACATAGTAATGCCACTTTCAGAGGCCATGAGAAGATAAACAACAAAACCACGGTTTACGATCACAGATGTCAAAGATAACAAAGCAAGAAACCTATTGTGTACCACAATGATGGGAATTGAAGTAAACTTCTAGAATCAGTAGCGCGAAGTGTGAATTGTTAAACAGTTTGCTGGTATTGTATATACAGATTATGTAGGTAGCTATGCTCCCTCATCGCTCCTGGTACTTTTCAGACTAACCGGCTTCCTTATCTATTGGCTGTGATAAGTATAAAAGGGTTTCTCCCACGAACTTAACTTGCTGATCAGTGGGGTCTCAGTGCTGTTCATCATGGTGGGTTCACTATCATCGGACCCCTCGTCACTCTCTCACTCCGTCAACTAATGGAACAACGGGCCGCGCATGATGAACGTATTGCACGGCCGTGCTGCTCCATTAGTCTGACAGAGCGATCTAATGGAGCGCTGATACCTCCGCTGATCACTGATACCTCCGGTGGATAGAGCCTAACTTTAGTTCATGGGAAAACCCATGAACCAATGCTAAACTTTAGATTTGAGTCAATGCTTCACGCCAATTTAATGTTAAGAGAAGAAGAAGAGGGCTCTTTTTAAAAGGCGCAGACTTTTTTTTTTGTTTTTATGTTTTTTTCGGTCCCCATCTTCAAAAATCTATAACTTTTTCATTTTTCTGTGTACAGAGCTTATGAGATCTCATCTGCATACAAACAAACTGTACTTCTTATGTGGTTTATTAGCTTTTATTGACAGTTATAAAATGATTTAATGCAGCATAAGGAAGCTAAGTAGAGCAAATGGGTGTAAAAAAAATGCAGCACATTAGCAAGATGAGGCGGAGAAGGTAGCGTTGAAAAATATAGGAGGTTGAGCCTATACGGGGAGGGTAATTTAGGTTTAGAATGTAATCGACTGAGTTTAATGCAGCAAGGCGTTGCTAGTCGACATTGAGAGTCGACACGGTACGAGGAGAAGGGGACGAGACCCGTCTTGTCCCTATGCGCATCACGCTCGCCTCGCGTCGTTTGGAAAACAACCGACTGCCGCCTCGCTTTCGCAGTTCCCGACGCACCCATCGGCGCCTCCTATCTTTCGAGTTGTGAAAACTTTAGTTGCGCAAAGCACTATCACTCAGCCTACTAAAGTGATAATAGCTCGATCCTTAGTCCCTAGGTGGATACTACTTCTTCTCCATCAAGTTTCTCTTTCTGATGCATTTCCGAACATTAAATTAATCTCTTAGGCTCGTTGCCTGCTGATAATTAATATTTTATCTTCTCCCTGTCATATCGCTTGGAGCTGTGACCCGTGGTCCACTACTAGGCGGAGGAGTTAGATCAACAGCAAGAGCAAGTATATAAATTTGTATAGAAGTTCAGATAGCGCCCACTAAGAGTATAGGGAAGATTCGAAGATATATTCAAGAGCACGTGTCAACTGTTACAGAAACTGAGGGTGGAATGGGAAGAGAGGGCGAAAGGGGGGTCTGTGCGCTTGGCAAATTCTGCAGTGTATGCAATATTAACCGCCTGCTCTTGGGAGTTGCTCCCTTCTAGAGGAGTAGCCGCAGCCAAAAAAAAAAACAATAGGAGTTTTCGCAAGGTCAACGTGTAAGGAGTAGGGTAGAGTCGAGAAGTTCATAAGTAGCAATCCAGAAAAGTAGAGCGATCAGAATAGAGCAAGCTAAGAGTTCATATTTTGCAGTGTGGCCTTCTTCTTCAGGACCTCTTCAATTCCCCCGGCACTGCCAATTCAACTTCTGGACCAAATTCCTGACTGTAGCCGTCCTTCTTGCGACAATCACTGCTTGCATGTTTTTCCACAATTTGTGTGGTTTTTGTTTTGACCCCCCCCGTCCTGATGAAATTGACACCAGTTCTCAATGGAATTAAGAATCTGGGAGTTTCCATGCCCTGGCCCCAAACCTTATTTTTTCCCTGACCATTTAGGTTACTCCCTTTGCTTTATGGCAGTGCACCTCATGCGCTAAAAAGAAGGCATGCTCCATCACCAAACCTACTTCCTGCTCTTGATGGTCGGGAGAATTTGCCCTCTTTGGGAGGCTTCTGGTGATCCTTCTTTTATTCATGATTGTTTTTAAGGCAAGACGTGATAAGCCGATTCCCTTTGCTGAGAAGACAACCCACCCATGATGGTTTCAGGATGCTTTTACAGTTGGCATAGACAAACTGGTGTGTATCGCTCCCTGGCCCTTCTGCTCCGAACAAGCTTTTTTCCAGAATGTTCCAATCAATCGGAAAGGATTCATTAAGAAAATGACTTTCCCCCAGGCCTCACCATCCACTTCCTATACCTTTTGCAAATTTCCCCAGTCTTCCCGATGTTTTGTTCTTTTTTTCTTTTTCTGGAGAGAAGTGGCTTCTTCTTTGCTGCCCTCTTTGACACCAGGAGAGCTGCTCCAAAGTCCTCTGCCTCACATTTGCGTGCAGATGCACTTACAACTTATACAACCTCACCTGGCCTGCTGTCATTCCTAAGCAAGCTTCTGCCCTGCTGGTAGCGCCCATCCCCAAGCTGAACCACTTTTAAGAGACGGTCCTGGCGCCTGCTGTCCTCTTGGGGCCCTGAGCCTTTTTTGGCAACACTTGCACCCTCTTCTCCTTGAATTCCTTTCCTGGATGATGCGAGAGATTGTGACGAGGTGCAATCTTTCTAGCTGCGATACTCTTCTTCCCTGATTGTGCAGTGCAGTACACATTTGCTGCAAGTGTTTCTTTATTGATCACACTGTGTTTTACAGAAAGAGACCATGATGCTAAGCACCAGCCCTTTTAATTAACCCTCCAACCCTTCTCGCGGGCGGCCTGGCATATTGGTGGGGTGGCGGCAAAGGCATACCGGTAACACCCGCAATCGGTTGCTAGCACAGATCGCGGGTATGTTCGGACGATCGCACATTGTCCGGCGCTTTCAAAAGATGCGGCGCCACCATCTTGGTCGCGAATATCGTCGCTCCCCGTGATGTTACGAGGACCCGAGGCTACTTTGTTTTCTTCACCTCATTATCAAGTGCCCTCACGCCCATTGTAATGAATAGGGTAGGAACAGGGCCGCGTCAGCAAACACAACCCTGATACCCCGGTCAAGTGCCGGGTCCCCACAGCTTCCAGAAGGTCCCACGGCACTTTTCTCACTGTCGCTTGTCAATGGGCTGCTCGGCAGGTGACCATTCCGATCGAGGGTTGCTCGTGAAATGGCCGAGCCGGACCCCGGACCGCCAGGGAAAGAGTTCTTCACCGGCAAACACGGTGAGGTTGAGATCATGTACTGCTGGAGCTTCAATACACTTGATCTGCGTGCAGTCAGGTCTGGGAAATCCCACCCGACCCTCCTCAGCTGTTACTGCTCTACGGCTATCGGTCACCCAGCGCTGGCTCGGAGCACTACAGAAAGCCGCATAAGCTTACAGCACAGAGCTAACAACCCACGCTAACATTTGCCGCGTCACTGCAGAAGTGTCATTGGTAATAGATCTCCGGAAGACAGCGGGATATCAGAGGTTAAATCAGAAACAGTTCATAAAACACACGCTGCCAGTCTGTGGGTTATACTGTTTTTTAACGCATTGCTGACAATTCCGCAGATAAACTAAGCTGGGACGTCTACTTCATTGTTCTATATGCAATACTGCAGTTTTAACAAAGGCATTACTTGACCACTGTATACATTTTTATAAACTGTATAGTGTCTCTGTACACTTTGCCGGAATGCGTTGCTGGCATCGCTGCGCTCCAGCAGATATTCCCTTTGAAGAAGCTTATAGAGCAGAACAGAATGGTGATAGGAATATTGAGAGCCTTGTACCCTGCATGAGGTGAAGTAATTTTCATATTATTTGTTATTTACTGGCCAATCATTTTATAAACTGAGGGACTCAGTACAGACAGTCCTGGGGTGACCGTCAAAATAGTTCCTGTATATATATATATTTTTAGTTACTGTATGAAATGCTTGCATGTGATTTTTAAAAGGTACCTAAGACTTTTAGCTATAAAGTACAGGAAAAAAAACACATATCACAATGTAGAACGGAAGGTGAAAAGTTTATGTGAATGGAGATGTATATGCAGTAAGGGATTCTTGTTGATAAAGAAGATTATCACTATGTAAAATATGCAAAATATTTAAAAGGACAAAAATTCAGGGGACAGCTGACACTAAAGAGTTTCCCTGTACAGATACTTTAATTATTGGTGTCCATGGGGTGTAAGACACTTGCAGAGATGTGATTTCACCCGGTGACTTATTTTGTAGCTTTTTACTGCTTCGGCCCATTCTGTGCAGTTGTTGGATGGAAATGAAAGTGCCTGGCAGTAGCACAGAAAAATTATGTTCTTAAAGGGGTTTGCCCAGGAACAAAAATTCTCAATCCTTTGTGATGTTTACACAATAAGGATGATTTTTAACCCCTTACTTTACAATTTTACTCAGTTTAAGTGCGGTTTTAGCTCCTATCACTCAGTTTGCCAAAGACTATACATATTATATATCAAAAAATGGTTATTTTGAGTTCATTTTTAAAAAATTTACATTTTTTTTGCACTTTTTGTAACTTAAAAAAAAATATCGAAAAATTAAAACAAAAAATCTTTTAACATTTTTTACATTTTTAATTACTCTCAGTTGATCTGGTTATGTTTTCAAACTGTGCACACAATAGCACTTATCTTATCTTGGTGCACTTTGCTTCATGCTGTTGCGACACAGTTGTGGCAAACTAGGAGCACACCCCAGAATGCCCCTTTAGGTGCACATTTTTCAAAAGTAAAGGACAAAATGCAACAGTGTTACAATAGTTGCGCAGAAACATAATAAATACATGCGCAAGCTCCAAAGACAACTTTTATTCATGCAAACTTGCGCAGAAACAATAATATATCTGGGCCTATGTGTCATGAAAAAAACGCTAAAAAATCTGTTGTGGTAGCACACAAAAAACAGTTTGGACCATAGACCAATATATAGATAAATTTGCTATACATGCCCTGATCATTAAAACCTTTTTAGGCCTTGTCAAGAGTAAAATGGAAACACTTTAAGGGGGTTGTCCTATTTCAAAAAATAATTGCTATTGTTTGTATAATGAAAAGTTTTACAATTTACCAATATACTTTCTGTATCAATTGCTCACGGTTTTCTAGATCTCTGCTTGCTGTCATTCTATACAAAGATTCTGGGGCACATTTACTAAGGGTCCGCGGACCACATTTCCGTTGGGTTTCCCGACTATTTACGATTTGCGCCGCATTTAACAGGGGTTTTTGGCGCACGCGATCGGATTTTGGCGCATTCGTGGCGACTTTCATGCAACACAAATCGGGAGGTGTGGCTGTCGGACAACCCGACTGATTCGGACTAAGCGCAGGATTTAAAATTCAAATTGTGTCGCAAGACATGCACTCACATGCACCAGGAAGAAGGTGAACTCTGGCGAACCTCAGCGGGGAAGCGACAGATGCAGGAAAATGGACGCACAATCTTGAAGAATCGCGCCGGACTTCATCCTCGTAGGAGAAAGCACCTCGGGGATCGCGACAGGACCTGGTAAGTAAATGTGCCCCTCTATGTTTACTTCCAGTGGAAGGACACGCAGGTGCATTACTCTTTATATCACATAGCTCTGATTACTCTCTGTGATAATAACGGCTCTTGCACCTGTGTGACGTCACATGACCATGGACAGATTTCTATCCTCTGGAAGTAAGCTTTCTATAGAATAACAGCAAGCAGAGATCCAGAAAACCATTAGGAACTGCTGCAGAATGTATGTTGGAAAATTGTATAACTTTTAATGGCACAAACAATATCAATTATTTTCTGAAAGTGGACAACCCCTTTAACAAAGACGTGAAGTCCTGCTGTATTAGTAAAACATGAATTAACTAGTATAAAAATGTTCAATAGTGATTTAGCTCTGCTATTTCTGAAGATCATCTTGTGCCATTCAGTCCTATAAATTTAGTTAACTGATTTTGTTTTCTCCCTTAGTTTCTTGACAAGCATGGGAATGATGCTGCTAAAGCTAAATATGAGGCGTATGTTCCTATTTATTACTACAGACCCACACATGCGGATTGCCAGTAAGCACATTTATTGAAATATTTAACCTCACTTTAATTTCCTGAAACTAACTTAAATGACATCTACAACCAGGATGAAAGACTGAATGCAAATGAGCCTGAGGGGCTCCAGGTTCCATTAACACCTATGGAGCTTGGAGCCCCTCAGATTAATTTGCATACTGTCCTTCATCCTGGAGCTTGATGCCCTTTAAAGGAAATCTACCATTTGATCTCATGTATTATGAACCAAACATGACTTGAGAAGGCTGTAGCTACACTGATGCAGGAAAATATCTTGTTTATTCCCTGAGCTGTGTGGTTTTGCTGAAAAAAACTATTATAACATTCATGGAGCTTTCTGAACAGTCTAGAAATGACTAATCATCCTGAGCTGGATCGCTCATACACAGCAGCTGGGCGATAGTGCAACAATTGATTGCTTCTGCCTGTCAGGGATAACACAGTGATTACATCATCCTCTGGTGCAGTGCACAACTAATGTGAGAGCAAAAGCACTGAGCCAGGGAAAGGAGCAAAGGAGCTTCATTATCATCAATTTTATATTTTTTTTTTCAGCAAAAACACTCCGCTCAGGGATTAAATAAGATATGTTCCTGCATCAGTGTAGCTACAGCATTCTCAATGTATGTTTTGCTCATGATGCATGGAATCAAATGGTAGATTTCCTTTAAAAAGTTTCCCACAATGGTCATTTACCACCACTCCACTGGATAGTTAGTAAAGGTCTCACCTCTGGTTTTCCACTCATTATTAGAATGGACGTCTTAAGTCATTAGGACCACAGTTTGGTGTTTGAATGGAGCAGTGGTCAAGCTTTGGTACTGCTGCTTCAATCAATGTCTATAGTCCTAAAGACAGAGGTTGAACATTTGACGCAGTTATGTCCAATACCAGACATTATATGGATATTCATTGATTGTGCTCAATTTCTGGTGCTTTTAAATTCTGGGCAACCTTGTCCCGCCCTTTGCTTTTATATTCAATTATATTTTGCAATAATAAGAACAGTTTTAAACAATATTAACCAATAGGCTTCAATTTTTCAAAGAAAATCAACCATCAGGATTGTAACCCAAGCACACTTACATGCGCTGGGAAGTGCCCCCAATTGGCAGGATCTGCTCTTCTTTCAGCTTCTTTTGCCCTTGGTTTACAATCCTTCATCCTTGTGGTAGATTTCATTCAAATCAAATCTGCAACCTAATTGCTTGCCAAGGGAAATCTTTTTGGGGTTTTGATAATTCTCTCCCTATTTTTTTGATACTTGGGATGTCCCATTTTGTAATGTGGTCATATTATTGTTCTTCAGTTTTTTTGATCATGGTAATTGCGGTTACCAGTACAGGCAGTCCCCGGGTTACATACAGGATAGGTTCTGTAGATTTGTTCTTAAGTTGAATTTTTATGTAAGTCGGAACTGTATATTTTATAATTGTGACCCTAGACAAATATTTTTTTGGTCTCTTTTACAATTGGATTTTAAAAATGTTAGATTGTCATAAGAACCAACATTAACAATAAGACTTAATTGCAGACACCTTTAATAACTATTATAGCTGTTTATTGTAGCCTAAGGCTAAAGTACAGTAAATTAGCAACTAGGGGTCGTCTGTAAGTCAGGTGTTCTTAAGTAGGGGACCACCTATAATGTCATAATTTATTTTTTTGTCTGATACTATAATATTATTATATACTGGTATGATTGTAGTCTAGCACTGTCATATGCTGTTATTATGGTTGAATAGTATTTTGCACAGTTGTTATTTTATGGCACAGAGAGGGAAGTGCTCCTTGTAAGCTGAGCTGTGTACGGTATGTTTTTGCACAGCATTCTTACTGAACATTCCTCGCTTGCATCAAAAATCTTATCAGTAATGCAGGTTGTACTGCATTCACCATTACTTCTATTTTTTCCATGTTGCATACTTGTTCTGCGTAGTTAACTCTTTGTATGTTCTTTTTCAACTCTCTGCAGTGTCTTACGTGAACAGTGGATTCGGGCTAAATATGAACGCAAACAGTTCATGAAAAAGGAAGGTTCTGATGACTTTCCTGGGGGTAAGGTGACCATAACAAGAGATACCAATACTATTATTAATATTTTTATGAGAACATTCCAACATAGCCAGGAGCGGACATTTCGGCTGTATGGCCTGTTTAGCTGCACAGGGCCCCATCAAGGCAGCAGGTGGTTTTTCAACATGTTTTCGTTAAAGGAAATCTACCATTTTTTATGCATTGTGAACCAAACTTACCTTGAGAAAGCTGTAGCTACACTGATGCAGAAATATATCTTGTTTAGTCCCTGAACTGAGTGGTTTTGCTGAAAAAACAATTACCGTATATACTCGAGTATAAGCTGACCCGAGTATAAGCCGAGACCCCCAATTTTGCCACCAAAAACCTATTGACTCGAGTATAACCCGAGGGTGGGAAATGCATTAATCACAGACCCCCCCTCCAGTATATTTCAAGCCTGCCCCCTTATGTATACAGCCAGCCCAGCCTGCCCCCTTATGTACACAGCCAGCCCAGTCTGCCCCCTTATGTATACAGCCAGCCCAGCCTGCCCCCTTATGTATACAGTTATTCAGTGACTACTTTTGTTTTGTGCATGCACAGTTTCATCTTTTTGGTTTTATTTGGTGACACCAACTGTTTATGTACTGCGCTATTTAATGTTCACACACTGCGATATATAGCACTAGTAGCGGTGCAGGTTGCAACCAGGCACTCTGCCAAAGGTGCCATTTGACTTCCATACCATAATACAAAATCTCATATTACTTACCCAATACTATCTATGGTGATGTCCCACTGATATTATATACAACAATACGATTTTATGTTTAATTTTATGGTTCATTTTATGCAGAACAATTGTTAGTGATGTGCTATTTTATTCAATAAACATATGTTGAGTAAAAACAGTAAGTAGTGCATGGTACACATTTTTACCTAGCTCTTTTACATTTACCGAGGGGCACACGGTATTACCAGAGCACACTTTCCGCCAGAGGTTTGTCCAATAGGTTGTGAGTGCGGTCTAGAGATTCATTACACAGTTTTTTTTTGGTTACCATTGTACAGTCATGGCCATAAGTTTTGAGAATGACACAAATATTATATTTTCACATTATCTGTTGACCTCTGGTTTTTATGTGTGTTTGTCAGATGTTTTTATCACATACAGAAATACAAGTGTAATCATATTATGAGTAACAAAAGCTTTTATTGACAGTTAGAATGAGTTAATGCAGCAAGTCAATATTTGCAGTGTTGACCCTTCTTCTTCAGGACCTCTGCAATTCTCCCTGGCATCTCTCAATCAACTTCTGGACCAAATCCTGACTGATAGCAGTCCATTCTTGCACAATCAATGCTTGCATTTTGTCACAATTTGTTGGTTTTTGTGTGTCCACCCGTCTCTTGATGATTGACCACAAGTTCTCAATGGGAATAAGATCTGGGGAGTTCCCAGGCCATAGACCCCAAATCTCTATGTTTTGTTCCCTGAGCCATTTAGTTATCACCTTTGCATTATGGCAAGGTGCTCTATCATGCTGGAAAAGGCATTGTTGATCACCAAACTGCTCTTGGACGGTTGGGAGAAGTTGCTCTTGGAGGACATTCTGGTACCATTCTTTATTCATGGATGTGTTTTTAGGCAAGACTGTGAGAGAGCCGATTCCCTTGGCTGAGAAGCAACCCCACACATGAATGGTTGCAGGATGCTTTACAGTTGGCATGAGAGAAGACTGGTGGTATCGCTCACCTTGTCTTCTCCGAACAAGTTGTTTTCCAGATGTTCCAAACAATCAGAAAGGGGATTCATGAAAATGACTTTACCTCAGTCCTCAGCAGTCCACTCCCTGTACCTTTTGCAGACTATCAGTCTGTCCCTGATGTTTTTTCTGGAGAGAAGTAGCTTCTTTGCTGCCCTCTTTGACACCAGGCCTTGCTCCAAGAGTCTCTGCCTCACAGTGCGTGCAGATGCACTCACACCTGCCTGCTGCCATTCCTGAGCAAGCTCTGCACTGCTGGTAGCCCAATCTCAAAGCTGAAACACTTTAAAGAGACGGTCCTGGCGCTTGCTGGTCCTGACTGATTGTTGACTGAGGTGCAATCTTTCTAGCTGCGATACTCTTCCCTGTTAGGCCAGTTTTGTGCATTACAATGATGACTGCACATGTTTCTTTACAGAAAACCATGGTTAACAGAAGAGAAGCAATGATGCCAAGCACCAGCCTCCTTTTAAAGTGTCCAGTGGTGTGATTCTTACTTAATCATGACTGATTGATCTCCAGCCCTGTCCTCATCAACACCCACACCTGTGTTAATGGAGCAATCACTGAAACGATATTAGCTGCTCCTTTTAAGGCAGGTCTGCAATGAAGTTGAAATGTGATTTGGGGAAAAAGTCTATTTTCTAGGCAAATATTGACTTTGCAATTAATTGCTGTTAAGCTGATTACTCTTTATAACATTTTGGAGTATATGCAAATTGCTATTATAAAACCTGATGCAGTAGACTTTGTAAAAATTATTTAAAACATTTTTATCATTCTCAAAACTTATGGCCATGACTATATGAGTGTAAAATAATATATATGTGTGAAGCTCAGTGCAATTTTAAGCAAAAAATAGTTTGCCACACCCCCCGGATTTAATGTTTCCTTTGCTGCATATTTTGGTGAATATACATATGTAGGGTATGTATGAACTCCTAACATCTTACTGTTCTAAGGAAAGTACCTTCCCAAATATAAACCAAGGCACCTAATTTTACCACAAGAAGTGGAAAAACTTATTGATTTGAATATAAGCCTGGGGTGTGAAATGCACCAGCTACTGGTAAATTTCTAAAATAAAAATAGATATCAATAAAACCTAGTACCTAAATTTACATATTGGGACCCCTTGCATTAAAATATTAGGCACCTTTAATTGATAGCCACTCTGCATGATGACATGGAGGCTGATCTTTTCTGCTCACATCTACGAGTGTGAATAATAAAATGATCCAGCTTCATGTCATACATCAAAGCTACCTCACTGTGCTGTGCTTATGTAAGATGCATCATATCCCTGCCCCTGACTGTCACAGGTGCCGACATGCCTCTGCTGCATTTTGGCACATAATATTGGTCAGAGGTAGTTGATTTATTCTCTTCAGTGCTTCATCAAGCAGTCCTTTTACAGCCTGAGGTAAAAGCCTTTTTTGCGTTAGGGTGAGGAAACATTGCCTAAATATGTCAAGACCTTCTTAACGTCCATCCTTTTCCTGGCTAGAAAGGCTATAGTTCTTAGACGGATGGATCACAGACTTCTATGGCTAACTATGTGGAAAGGCCTAGTTAATAACATAATTCCATATGAAAAAGTGGTGTATAAAAACAAGAAGCATCCAGAAATGTTCCACAAGGTCTGGGATTGGTGGTGCGCATCTAATTAACTGCCTATGCCTCAAACGACCTGTCCCAGCAGAGCTGGAAGGTTGTTGGAGATAGCTGGTCTGCTGGATCTAGGCAGTGGCCCTGTGGCACCTGGTATGCAGACAATGGCTCTCCTTTGCTTACTGGGGCGCTATAGGAACACTGGCTGTATATGTGAAAATGTGGTGACAGGTTCCCTTTAAGTGCCACTGGCAGTATTTGAACAGTTAATGCTTGCATTAGTGTGGGTGTGTTGAACTGGATCTAAACCCACAAAGTTTGGCATAGACCCATCTTTGCTGGCTGACCTGTCAGGTATTGTGACATGGCCTATCCATTCTTACTGTTGTAGATATGGACAATATATGTCAGTCATTCTTAATCACATAGTCACGTCACTTCCCTCCTCCCGTTTGTGCCACCATTTATGCATTTTCCAACTTTCAAGTCATAAAACTGCCTCAAAGATAAATAATGATAAATAACCCCCAGTCTGTACATGTGAATCTACTTTCAGGCTTTCCTTTGTCACATTATTTGATGACCAGCGTTCAGAGTGATTTGCACATTACTACAAGAGCAATCGTGCAGAGATACAGCATACATGTGCACTTTGGTCCGGATTTAGCAGAAGTCGTGCAGTTTGCCTCAGGTATGTGTAAGGTGCAGCAGATTATTGAATACTGGCACACAGTGGGCAATCATCTGGCGCACCCTGCACTGCTCGGGGAGGGTGCATCATTGTGTATGTGTTTCACCTTTAACATACAGTGAGCAACACAATTCTTTGGAGGCGCTGTATTAAATGTGTCGCAGACTCGGACTAAACACTAAAATGCCCCTTTTGGTGCACATTTTTTCTTTCTAGAGACAGTGCAGCGGCGGCACTAAGCTGGCGCAGACACTCTATAAATACATGTGCAAGCTGCGAAGACGTTCTTTCTAACGCAAAGTCAGACAGAAAACTGGCGAAGCCAAAGTCATAGATCTAACCCTCTTTATTATGATTTAGCTTATTTTGTGAATTAAAATGCAACATGTGAACGGAGCCTTAAAAATCCTCATGTATACCGCATTGTCCTAGACACACAGTGGGACATATATCACATGTGAAGCCGGCGTTACCGCACCCGGTTGCCATAGCACCGCTGTCTTATTGCTGTAAGTACACCTAAGCAATCCGCCAATTGGCTGCTGTGAACACGCCTCTCTAGCAACACCACCTGAGCGAACCAATCAGAGGGGAGAGGCGTGCCGAATTTCATAAGCGCAAACTTAATAAGAGGCGTTCTTGAGACGTTAGACGTTATGGGGCGGACATGTTTCTTGTGGGCAATGTCTGATTCTTCCGCTATGGTGTGCAATCACTGTAACTGCAATCATCACTCGGAATGTAATAAAACCTCCCGAAACCACGCATGTATTTGTATAATGATTGTATGTAAATGGAGAAGTCATTAGGTAATAGCTGGTAGAGGTCGCGGTGATGCGCTGCAGGCCGGGAAGGAAGCTCATACCCGGGGCAGTGCTCATGTATATACAGTACACGCGGCTATGCACGTCTGGCAGGGAGAAGACTTCCCTTATTAAACAGGGAGTCCCTGCAGTCACTTCCCGCCCTCGGTGACGTCAGGGCACAGCCGGTGCCGCGTCCTTCTCCTTCAGCACAGCCCCCACCTGTGTGACCGGCAGCTGTGTGACCGACAGCGTGAGGTGACCGCCGGTGAGAGACCTCTTATGTGCCCGGCTGTATCCGGGATATAGCCGCCTGCGGGATGTGACGTGTGTGCCGGTACCGGCTAGTGGCTGCGTGCAGTCATTGTTATGGCTTTCCTATTGTGGATGTCCTTGAGCGGGTGTAATGTCTCCTATCCACATACTGCTCACTGCAGTTCTGTCTGTCATGTAGTAGCCATGTGTGTGTCCCCTGGTGAGGAGGTTGTGATGAGGTAGATATGGTATAGAATATGTATATCATACAAGGGATTTATCCAAAAGGATACATGTAATCTCTGTCCTGTCCCTTTGTTTTAAAACGATTCGTTAGAGCTTCCCATAGGAATGATTCATCCTGGGCATCTCACCTTTGAGCAGATGTGAATGTGTCCTGGCAAGTGATGAGGAGAAGTTCCTCCTTACTTTAGTAGTACACCCCTATTCACACTGGGACAGATTTATTATTAAGTTATATACTACTTCACATTTATCACAGTATCCAATGCCAACAAATAAGACCGATTTTAATGGACTATTGGTGCACAGGTTGTAAATGTGCTCTGAAGTCTGTCTTAAACTTGGTAAATGTGGCGCAATGCCCTTTACGCCTGGTATCCAGGAGTGGGTTCAAGACTTCCCAGAGAGATTTCCTGTACCAAACTTCTAATCTCTGGACTCAACTATGTGATAGGAAGTTTGCGGGTAAGCGTCCTAAGATGGGGTTTTTTTCACAATTTATGACAACTAAGGGCATTTTCTTTTATTAACCAAAGCCTGAAATGAGATGTACAACTACTTCCTTTCCAATTTCCTTTGAATGCACTTCTGGCTGGATATTTCTGGTCCAGGTACAGTCATGTGTTCAGGATACACATACAGGTAGGGAGAGCCCGGGAGGGTTCTTGCTGGACTGGAATATTCAAGTTTATATTTGTGCTTCATTTTTGCAGCGTGTGCATCTTGGTTAGTAGCAGAGTACTTCTCTCTGAATAATTTCCTGGCAGTCGCTGACATGTCAGAGGGGAAAAATCAGGACCCCGGACAGTTCAATGGTGGTGGAGGCAAAGTGCCAGCTAGAAGCACAGAGAAAAAATGCTGTAAGTATTGCCTTTACTCTGGGGCTGGGGCTTGTGGGAAATTCTGTAACAATTGTGGATTTCTATGAAGCAGAGATTGTACATTCATTGTACCACTAGCCTGGGCTGCTTCCATTATTGTGCACACTTCTGGTTATCTGTATTTCCGCTTATCTCTGCTATCCAACATCTATGACTATATTCAGGTCTTGTGGACCACAAAGGATTCTGAATGTGTTTTATACCCACATATCATGAACCATGTTCCCATTTTAAAGTCCCTATGTATTCATTGGATTTCACTGTAAATGTAAACTTTATATTTATTCCACAGCCTGGGCATCCTATATGACAAACTCTCCAACCTTGATTGTTATGATTGGATTGCCTGCAAGAGGCAAGACCTACATGTCTAAGAAGTTAACCCGATACCTCAATTGGATAGGTGTGCCCACAAAAGGTAGGGCACACAATCGTACAATGAGCCATTGTTTGCTTTCAGGAATGGATGATGCTACTTGAAACAAGTCTGGGGGCGGCACGGTGGCTGAGTGAGTAGCACTTCTGCCTTGCAGCACTGGGGTCCTGGGTTCAAATCCCACTCAGGTCAACATCTGCAAAGAGTTTGTATGTTCTCTTCGTGTTTGTGTGGGTTTCCTCCGGGTACTCTGGTTTCCTCCCACACTCCAAAACATAATGTTAGGTTGTTTAGATTGTGAGCCCCATGGGGACAGGGACCAATTTGACATGCTTTGTGCAGCGATGCGTAATCTGTGTGCGCTAATAATAAAGAATTTTTATTATTATTAACCTGTTAAAATCATCTGCTATAGCTTAATATTAAGTTATGATGGATTCATTTGGAACATTGAAAGTATCTGTTTTCCTATCATGCACTTCAGGTAATCGTCAGTTGATAAACTAATTTAGGGAATTAGAAACAGTTTACTTTGTGTTATCTATTTTGCATTCCTTATTATTTAATCATTTATACAAAGATCAAAGATTTTGGATGCATTCACACATGGTGTTTTGGTTGCATCAGAATGCATGCATTTTCAAATGTTACTATGCATTTGGCTACTTTTGAAAAAACATTTTTCTTTATTGCTGGAAGTGTAAGCAGCTAGTGTTTGTTATAAATGACCTGCCGGCGAACCTGTGGCACATATGCCAGACAGGGCACGTAGAGCCCTCTGTTGGCACGCGCCGCATCACCCCCGCCAGGTCTCTCTCCTCACTGGAGCTCTGGCCAGGCCACAAGATGCTGGTGCGTGTTTGGAGCTCCAGTGATTCACTGGACATCAGTTCAATTAAAAGTGGCAGTGCAAAGAACTTTAAACCAGTTTTAATAGCTTTAAATTGGATTAAAAGTCATATGAAAGTGAGGTGAGAAGAGTCACTTTCACTTGCCTGAAATTAACCACTTCTAGGGACTGGAAGAGAAGATTCACTTCAGATGTCCGCTTATGAGCTCAGTAGTAGCCTGGTAACTTAGTAACCATGGTTCTGGTGTCATAAAAAAAATTACCTTTTTCCTGTCATAAACATATATGGGAAGACCCAATTGTATATTCTGTGATGCATACCCAGAATGAGAGAACTTTATAAAGCACCTGGAAGGGGTTGGCCACTTTTCTTCTTGTTTTATGTAATGTGGGTGTGAGGGAAAACTATAAGGTGCCATAAGTCACTAATATACGCTCTCTCCACATGCGGCTTCATCCGCCATTCCTCAATACCCACGCTACTCATTGCTATAAGCAATCTTCTTATGTGTCTCTTCATTTGCAAACTGAGTCTGAAGAAGGTCGATTGTCTGAGCGAAACGTTACCTTTTTGTTTACTATGAATTCTCAATAAAATTCCACAATTTACTAAAATACATCTGTGAGTGCTGCACTGCTCTTTTGATAGGTAAAGTGCCTTTTACCTCATCAACCAGCCTTTACACCTTTAGTAATGCTGAGGGGTTTCCCTTGCGAGAATCTATGATTTGTTAATAATCCTTTCCTGCTGATTTTTAATAACAAGTGCATATATTTATTTTTGTATATTTCATCTTTGTTGTTTTTGTTTGTAATTGTTGAGTTAAAGCCTGCAAATGTCCTCATTGTTAGATTATTTAATTATTATAATTAATTATAATTATTAAATTTGTTTCCTTTTTCTAGTGTTTAACCTTGGAGCATATCGCCGTGAAGTAGTCAGATCATACAAGTCTTATGAGTTTTTCCGTCATGACAATGCAGAGGCCATGAGAATTCGAAAGTAAGTTACAAAACTTTAGATTTTTTTTTCCAGACCCCAGTTTTTAAAATTTGCAGAGGTTTGGCTAATATACATGTGATCGTGGGTAAAACCTAAGATCTTTAACTTGTCAGACTTTATACAAATTTAAAACTGGTTTCCACATCTATATACGTTTAAACCCCAAACACACACCAGGACGTTCTATTACGTCCTGGTGCTGTGGGGGGGTGTATGGAGAGAGTTCACAGGAAGAGCTTTTTCCATAAACAGCAGGTGTCGGCTGTATAATATAGCTGACACACGCCTGTTACTGCTGGCAGTTAACCTGTTATTTTTTCCAGCTTTCCAGTACATTGCATGGAATATTAAATGGCACCACTAAAATGTACAATTTGTCCCGCAGATAACAGGCCCTCTCTGTAAACTTAAAAATAAAAAGTTATCACTTCTGGAATGAGGGGAATAAAAAACAGAAACGCAAACCATGAATATCAGGCATGATAAACCAGGGGTTTATCATGCCTGCTTCATAGAAGCTTCATAGAAGCAGGCTCTGTGTCTGTGGTAACCATGTCCTATCTGTTATCAATGGCCTCCTTCCTTCTCATTCATTCCTTATGAAATATAAGAAGTTATACAGGAGGCAAACAACTGTCTTGTGTGTCATTGATGGTGAGTTCCGATGACATTTGAAAACGACTGCCTGGGACTCATGATGAGATAGGACCTGCTCTGTCTTTTGTGTCTCGGTTAGTGGGCTCTTGCATGTACATGAGCCCATGGAAGTGAATGAAGTGCTAGCTGTAGAAACAATGGCTAGCAAACATTCTAAATTCCTTGTCGTTTGTAAGAGTTTTAAAGCTGTAAAATCTTTTCTTTTTAGGCAGTGTGCCTTGATCGCCTTGGAAGATGTGAAGCTTTATCTAACAGAGGAAGGAGGCCAGATCGCGGTAAGCAAATGTGAAAAGCACATGCCTTGACATGATGCTCCGAGAATACTAAATGCATATTAAACGTAGGACACTGCGACTCAGTAGGTTATAACATGTATACTTTTAAAACTGAATGGAACTAAGAATGTTGATTATAAAAGCAGACAGGTAATTAGTATAAAAGGCCTATGGGAATCTGTCATTAGGCTAAAATATGAAATACTGATACGTTCGTTTTAAGTTATGTAGTATACAAAACTATATGAATATAAATGTAGCTTTTTTATCTGTACACAGGTGTTTGATGCTACAAATACTACTCGGGAAAGAAGAGACCTTCTTTTAGACTTTGCCAAAGAATATGCTTTCAAGGTAATCCAGATATGTCTACACTGGATCATGCACTTGCTGTAGAATGTAACATCATAGGTCTCATTCACACAGGTATTTCTCATTAGCTTAATAAAAAATAAGTGTATCCTAATAACAGCAGGTGCAAAAGATGGATTCTTTCACAATTGCCAGGTCATAATCTGCTGTTGGGCTGTCCAATACACATTTTTACTCACATGTCTTATATTCCAAGTGCCAGTTTAAAAAACTCTGCTTGCATTATTTGCACTATCATCTGTGTAAATATACCTTAAATATTCTTACCACAATAAAGAAGGGAACAGCTTACAATTGGCGTTCTCTCTAGGAATTTGATATTTTGGATATCATCCGTGTATTTGAACAGTGGAGTCCTTATTGTGATTTACTACATGCTAAATGATGAAAGTCTAGTCTTTATACTTTGCTATCACTTCTGTCATATTGTTTAAAGAATTATGTTCTATAAATATCATATTTTTTTTTATTACTGTTAAGGTTTTTTTTGTGGAGTCTGAATGTGATGATCCAGAAGTAATTGCTGCTAACATCATGGTAAGTGTTGAATATGGAAAAGAAATGGCTCCTTAGTTCAGTGATGATTTTCATGGTTTTGGCACAAACTGGTCCCTGAAGGTCACCTTTCATGAAATAGATGAGGAATTCTAAAACCAAGTAGCAGACACCAGCACTAACTAGTTTCTAGTGTTAATAAGATACAAAAAAATACCTAAAAGCACTCCTAAGGACCTGCTAATATTATTGGATTATTTCCTTTACGGGAAAGAGATTGTAGGTATTAAGGTGAGGAATTTATTAATCTATACTGCTAATTGTAGATGTCATTTTTATTTTAGTTTAAATACTTGCTTATTTGTGATATTGTGACATCAACGTACTGGCTGCCAGAAAGGGTGTATGTGTGTTCTGTATACACATGGTATCCTCCACCTGCCTCCAGGTGCTTCAGCAGTCTTATGACATTTGACTACATGAGCATGTAGTGTTTTACTCTTCATGCCCATCATAGTCCAAAGTTCATACAATGGATGTAGACACAAGTAAACATTTGTCAATAGGGTCCACCGCGCGCTCTTGGGATCCATAGTACAATTCATAATAACTTCCACATAAACAGAATATACAGATGTAATCAGGTGTTGGGCCTGAGTGAGGAAACAAGCTTTTTACAATTGTTTGGTACATGGGTAAATCAAACATATTAGTGGTCATTTACTAAGGGCCGATTCGCGTTTTCCCGACGTGTTACCCGAATATTTCCGATTTGCGCTGATTTCCCCTGAATTGCCCCGGGATCTTGGCGCATGCGATCGGATTGTGGCGCATCGGCGCTGGCATGCACGCGATGGAAATCGGAGGCGTGGTCGAACGAAAAACCGCCACATTTAAAAAATAATAATAATCTGTCGCGGAGCTTGCACTTACCTTCACTCAGCCCGGCTCGGTGAACTCCAGTGCGTTCCGATGCTTTTCAGGGCAGCAGCGCCACCTGGTGGACGGCGGAGGAACTACCTTAATGAAACCCGGCCGGACCCGAATCCAGCGCAGAGAACAGGCCGCTGGATCGCGAATGGACCGGGTAAGTAAATCTGCCCTATTATGCCACAAAATATAATCGGCACATCCTGATCTTTCTAGGAGAGCAAAAAAGGTTAGAATTACACATGCAGTTTAAGAGATATTTTTCCTGGGTTGAATACTTGAAAGAAATATTAGTCATTTTTATTCACTTTATTTACTCCTGGTTTTGGATTTGAAATTTGACACATATATTGTACATTTGATTCTATCCTCAAGATTATCCCTAATCTCCTATTCTCTTTTTTTTCCTTATAATCAAAATTAAAATGCTTAAAGAAAATCTACCATTTGTTTTCAAGCATTATGAACCAAACATACCTTGAGAATGTTGTAGCTACACTGACATAGAATCATATCTTGTTTAATCCCTGTACTGAGTGGTTTTGCTGAAGAAACAATTCTAAAATTCAGAACCTTGGGAAAGCTGGATGCACATTACACACAAGCTTTCTGAACAGCCAAGACACGACTAATCAACCTTAGGTCACTCATACACAGCAGCTGGGGAATGGTGCAGCAATTGATTATTCTGCCTGGCAGAGAACGGTGATTACATTATCCTCTGGTGCAGTGCATAACTAATGTGAAAGGAAAAGTGCCAAGCCCAGGCACAAAAGAGACAGAGCTTCATTATCATAATTTTATCATTGTTTTTTCATCAAAACCACTCAGCACAGGGATTAAACAAGATATGATCCCGCATGAGTGTAGCTACAGCTTTCTCAAGGTATATTTGCTTCATAATGCGTCAAATCAAATGGTAGGTTTCCTTTAAGCCATTTTAAAAATAGTCATTCACATATGAAACCAGAAGTTTACATACACAATATGAAAATACAAATATGCATGTTATTCTCACTGACTTGAAAGGAGAATAAATCTTTGTTTAGGTCAATTGGCATCACCAAATTTGATTTGTATTTGCCAAACGCCATAATAATGAGAGATTTTTTTTTATTACTTTCTGCAAATTCAAAAGTTTACTTACACCAAGATTACTATGTCGTTAAACAATTTGGGACAGTCCATATGATGATGTCATATCTTTTGAAGATTTTGATGGTTTATTGGCACTGACTTAGATTTTCATCTCTGGATGTATTTGAAGATGCACCTGAAAAACACTGCTTCTTTGTGTTACATCATGGGAAAGTGTAAAGAATTTAGACAAGATATCAAAAAGAGAATTGTGGAATTGCATAAGTCTGGTTCATTCTTGGGTGTAATTTTTAGATGCCCCTGTACAAAAAATATGTCCAGCCATCATACTGCTCAGGAAGGAGACAAACAAAAGCAGTTCTCTTTTTAACATTGGCTGAAAGGTCACTCTGCCAGGAAGAAGGAATTAATACCTAGTGAAACACAAAAAAGCTAGATTATGTGGCAATACTTATGTGGCAACATCTCAAGACATCAGCCAGGAAGCTAAAGTTTGGGTGCAAATGGGTTTTCCAAATGGGCAATGGTCTGAAACATGCTGTCAATCTGGTTACTAAGTGGTTTAAAAATAACAATGTCAATATTTTGGAATGGCCACCACAAAGCCAATATTATAAATGTTTGGGTAAAGATGAGTGAGTGAGGAGTGAGCCTAATTTCCTACCAATTGTTGTGGGAAGATTGTGAAAGGATATCCAAAACCTTGCACCTAAGTTATTTAGTTTAAGTGCAATGGTACCAAATACTAATGAAAAGTATTCAAACTATTGACAAGGCAGAAAGTAATAATGCCTTAAAAGTGTATCTTTCATTATTTTTGGCAAATATAAATAATTTTGGTAATCTTATTTGAGCTAAAACAGGAAAGGTCTAATCTGATTTCATGTCACTTTGGTGCACTGTTTTAATAATATGTCATGGATTTTGAACCAATTGTTTGTTCTCTATTATACTGAATACAGAATATTTGAAATGTTCATTTCAGGAGGTGAAAGTGTCTAGTCCCGATTACCCTGAAAGAGATCGAGAAAATGTCATGGATGACTTCCTAAAGAGAATTGAATGCTATAAGGTTACCTATGAGCCACTGGATCCAGATGCTTATGACAAGTAAGAGGAATACATATTTTATTCAATAGATCACTTTTAATAAAATTTTAAAATTTTACATTAGAAATTACATTTGGTATGAAACTACAGTGGGTGAAATAAGTATTGAACACATCACCAATTTTCTACTAGTGCTTTTACAGTCCCACAGCTTTCTATTGGGCAGGTTCACTGTCTGATACACCAGCTTTTTCTCGTCTTTTTCAATTGATACCGGCAAGATGAAAGGAGCTCACCTGCTGATCTCATACAGGCTGCAAACAATGGCAACTATCCCATTGTTTGAAGCCCACACTTTTACACGGTCCTATGCAAGAGGCCTAATAATGGGACATTACACAGGAAAAAAGTATTGAACGCCTGAAGAAAGTTCCAAAAAGCCAAAGAAAGTCATGATGTCAGCTTAACCAGTGAGCTGTCTTAAGATCTTCTCAACCATATTATGGCAGAACATACTGATGGCATTGATTACAGAAGAATATCTAAACTACTGAATGTTCTAGGGAGCACTTTTGGGTCAATAAACTGGAGGGTGAAAGAACATAATTTTGTCATAAACCAGCCTCATGATTTCCGAGAGCAGAGTGAAAAGAAATATCAGAAGAGTTGTGTATGAGGAAATGACTATGTGTGGAGAACTTCAGAACAACCTGGAATCAACTGATACAATAGAGAATAGCAATGCAGTCAACCACCATGGGCTGTAGGCATGCTCAACAAACAAGACTGTGAAATACTGGGAGAACAAAGTCTGGTTACATGAGACCAAAATTCAACTTGTCATCATATGCATATCACCTCAAAGATACCGTACCCACAATAAATGGGGGAACATCATGGTGTTAGGCTTTATTTAAGCGCTGACATTTCATTAGCCCCATCCACATGACTGTCAGGAAAACGGATATCCGGCCCCAAATTTGTGGCCCTTTATACGTCCCCTATAGACGGCTATGGCACCTGGGCTCAGTGTGGTAAACACAACGAGTAAGAACAGCGGTTCGGCTCTATTCTCTTTGGAGACAGGAGTGCTCACCCCTCCTCGTCACCAGCGCGCCTCCCGTCTGCCCACCTTCATTTGTACAAATTCACACTAAGACTAAAGAAGGATGAATAGATGGCTGTGTAGAATAACATTCTGCTTCCAGCGTCGTAATCTCCAACGAAGCTTTTTGTATCTAGCAGTATATAAATAAATTTCAGTAAGTGTGCACAATGCTTTTTTCCATTTCAATATTGCACAAGTTATGGACATTTATTTGTTTTCTTTGCCAGTGCGGATTGGCTGGGTTGTTACCGACATCTGGAGACCTTTTAATGTTAATAGCATCATTAGTAATATTGTTACTTGGTGAGAATGGGGATGCACCCTCTGTAATGCACTTCAGAGTAAATGAACTACCAAGTTCTAAGCTATGAAAAGCAGAAAGGCCTCTGTCCTTACAACATCATAACTCACAGGTTGCCTAGAAACAGGTACAAGGGTAATAGAAGGTTAAATATTAGTATAAAGATAGAAATGCTGAACCTGTGATCTTTTGCAGTATGCATTGACAGGATCTGCCTCTATGAATGTTTCTTCCAGCACGTTTGCAGTGTGTTTAGTGTTCAACTCTTGGCCTCTCAATTATCAACAGTTCCCACTGAAATATTACCTGGCCCAGCGCTATACACCTTGTAGTGTTTGTGCCTGGTACTGCAACCCTATTCTGTTTACTGTAATGAAACTGATGTGCTGTTCCAAGCACATCCTCTACAAAGTGTCTGGTGCCTGGAGTCTGACGTACATGATCTGACATCAATGACGTAAAGATGGGGGCTTTAGATTTTAGCTCCTTCCTGCTCTGCACTTATGTGACAGAATAGAAGTTAGAGCTCTATTAGAGTAACTGCATAAGTGTGGAACAGCTTCTGAATTTACTCTAGCAGTAATACTACTTCCATTCTGCTTGTATGAGAAACCAGCTTCAATATGCTTGTTTCTGATGCACGTTATGCATCTGCATCCACAGGACTAACTGACATGTCACTTATTTGCAGTGGATAAAAAATATGTAGATTTATTTTCTGTAATGTGTGTATGGAAGAGTCATCAACCTACACTGTGCAAGAGTGTGACTCTACTAGGAAATAGTTTGTAAATAAATACACACTTGACGCTGAGTTTCATATTTTGCTTTTTTTTATATCATGATGATTTGAATGATGTAAAGCAGTGAGTATATGGGTCAACATCTAGCATTTTTGGAATATTTAGTGAAAGTTTTAAAGTAGCTAATACTACTACTGAGTCTACCATCTTGTGTTGTAAGTGTTTTAATCTTCTGGCAACATGTGGTTGTAAAGAAATATACTTGTTTCTGTAAGTTATACAGTTTCTGAGAAATCCTGTTTTAGTAAGTAAGCTAATAAGGCAGATGGTGCAACTGCGACTGGCTCTTAAAGGGAACCTGTCACCACATTTGCACATATACAGCCAGTGACAGGTTCCTATAGAGCCCTATAAACTGACTGACACCCTTCTTTTAGCTAAAAATAATTTTGCTTACATCCAGAGAAATCACCTTTATCTTCTACTACTTGGCATCACAGGGGGGGGGGGGTCCAGCTCAACCAGCCCCTCCCATCTACTCCTCCCCATGGCTTATGTCTCCTTACTGGGCACAGTTCATGTCATGTGATCAGAGTGACATCATCTCAGGTCCTATAGCTGCTTAATAATAGCAAACTGTACCCCATGCATGTATCCATGGACTTCTACTCCTCTCCATCCTCCATGGAGGCTGCTGTGATCCCATGTAGTCACATACATGGTGTACAGCTTGCTATTCTTGGAAGTCTGAAGCACCTGCGATGATGTCACTAGTCGCATGTGCTGAATGTAATACAAGGCACTGTGTAAAAAGATTGACACAATATTTACCATCTGTACATAGAACTTTATATGTCTGTAACTGAATATTAGCAGACAGTCCCTAAGTACAAGGAGGTAGAGCAGGGATTTGAAGAGGCACAGAGCTGTTAGTCACAATAATAATAGGTGATATGGGGAGGACTTGTAACTCTATCAGCAGGCATTGTTAGTTAAGGGGGGGGGGGCAAAATTTGGTGACAGGTCCTTTTTAACACCTCTCCTCCCAGTGTTGCTCTTTTTTCACAGGACACTCTTGTGTCTGCATTGTTGGCATACAGATTAAAGTGGGAATTGGTTGGAAATGCATAAGGGGCTAAAAGTAATAAAGGTATCTATTGGTAATATCATGTATTTCTGTCAACAGATTATAACATATATGGGAAGTGGTAGACTCAGTTGAAGGGAATCTGTCAGCAATTTTGATACAGATATAAAGCAGTCAATGTTTGATGGTGGCCAGGGAGAATCTGTGTAACCATACATTTTGGGGTGTAGTTATTAGCAACAGGATTGTGCCCGGACTTGGTGCACAGGTGTTTGAGATCTCTTCCCTGTAAACGGCACAGCCCCTCTCACCTAGCAGGCTTCTAAAAAGCTCACACACCTGTATACCCAAGTGCTCCAAGTCCAGATACAATTCAGGAATACAAATGCGTGCTTCCACAAATGTATGGTTACAGAGGTCTAATACCTAACACTGTCTGCTTCTGAAAGTTTCCCTTTTTGTGTGTGTCTCAGTAGAAACCTGTTAGACTCCTACCCTGTTGTATTCTGAGCTGGCCTGTAAAATTCTGTTGTCTGTTTAAAAAAACAAAACAAAAAAAAAAACAACTTTTTACTGATTTTATTGCTTTCCTCTATAGGGATCATTCACTTATAAAAGTTATAAATGTTGGCCAGAGATTTCTTGTAAACAAGGTACAGGATTATATACAGAGTAAGATTGTCTACTACCTCATGAACATTCATGTCCAGCCTCGCACCATCTACCTTTGCCGACATGGAGAAAGTGAATGTAATCTAGCTGGGAGGATTGGAGGAGACTCTGGTCTCTCAGTACGAGGAAAACAAGTAAGTTCTCTTACTGTTTTTATTTTGGTTACATGAGAAATAAAAATGCTACCAGTGAATTCTAATCAGCAAATAACAATTTACTGAAGGAACTGAGAGTTGGATGCATTGCAAAGTAGATTGCTATTGTATTATAATTATACTCTCTGTTTACATCTTACAAAGATATCTTGTATCCATGTAGTTTGCCCAAGAGCTCAGGAAGTTTATTGAAGAACAGGAAATTGTTGATCTCAAGGTTTGGACCAGTCAGCTGAAGAGAACAATTCAGACTGCAGAGGCTCTCGGTGTGGCCTACGAACAGTGGAAAATTCTCAATGAGATTGATGCTGTAAGTCGGTTGCTAGATTACTTACTATGTGGTTTTGGCACTCTATTGTGAGCTTTGATTATGTGTCCCCATTAATTTCTATATTACTGTATATAAAAACCTAATATTTCAAATGTTTTTGCCAAAGCATTCAATCTAAAAATTTGTGGATTCTGCATTCGATTCTGTGTAATATTATTATCAGGGCTGTGGAGTCGGTAAGCCAAACTTCCAACTCTGACTTCTCATTTTCCCAAACATCAACTCCAGCTCCACCAAAATGGTCACCGACTCCACAACTCTGACTCCACAGCTCTGTTTTCCTGGTCACTCTAGCAGTGCTTGAGATAAATTCGGGCATTTCTTCCCAGCACCTTATTCCTCTGATCTATAGCAGAGTAGCTTCACCACTGTGCATGTACATAAAGCGCAGCCGCATTCATCTCAACTAAAAGTGGAATCCGTGCACAAGCCGCTCCAATAGGCCACAAGCAGCCTATCAAGCCATCCATGATTTACTGACTGCCAGAGTTTCATGAGCACTTCCATGCTGTATCCTGACACTTCTGGCCCAGTTTTGATCCGGGTCTTGATCCCCCTGCATACATTCAGCAGGGGACACAGAGCAGCACATGGAGGAGAGAAGAAGCTGCAATGTGTTGCGGGGAGGAGAAGAAGAGCCAAGGAAGTAGAGGATTTTTTTTTTGTCTGCTATGGGGTCTCCACTATTAATTTTATGCTCTGGGGGTCTCTTGTATTGTCGTCTTCTTCTATGGGGTCTCCAGTATTGTTAGTCTGCTCTGGGGGTCTCCCAGTATTGTTGTTTGTTCTGAATGTAGTATTTGGTTGCTGGGGTGGTATTTATTGCTCTACTGTGGTATTTATAATTTCTGGGTTGGCATTTGTGGTTGGTGCATCAACTTAAAGTTTTATAATTTATTGTACGTTTGTGGAGTCAGTCCATTTTTATCACAAAAAATAAATAGATATTTGGCTGCACAAAAAATGATGTAAAATGCAAATATAAAGGTGTCAGAATTGTCCACTGGCCACTTGAAAAATTGTTATAACAAGTGATCAAAAGGTATTATTTTATTTTGGCTGCAATAAAAATTGAAATCAAATAAAAATCAGGTCTTTCTGCAAAAAAAAGTCCTTGTATAATCATGTGGACTAAAAAAAAAAGCTGAACTTAACCTATAAATCTTGGAAAGAAATGCAAAAACATTTTTTTACTAAGAGGAAAAAAAATGTTCATTTTTAAAAATGATAAAAACAAAATAGAATTTTATATATTTAGGATTGCAGCAAATCATAAACTATCAATTTAGACACTATATATGTTATGCTATTTAGGAAGGACAGTGCTAGATTTATAGTGTAAAATACATAACTGGATTGCTTGAAGTGTTTTACTTTTTGTGAAATTGCATTATTCTGGTAGGATACTTGACTTTGCTTCTATGTTAGGGAGTTTGCGAGGAGATGACTTACAAAGAGATTGAAGAAAAGTACCCTGAAGAGTTTTCACTGAGAGATCAGGATAAATATCTCTACCGCTACCCTGGTGGAGAGGTGAGTTTTTTAAAAAATATATTTTTTTCATTTTATCTTAATTCTTTATCACTTGCCGATTTTGCTGTTTTGATTCAGATTTAAAACGGAATCGAAGCACACTGGGGTGGATCACAGGTGAACACATATGCAATCAGCACCGGGTGCTGATTGCTGATCACCCATGGCCTGCCCGTGCACTTTGAGTCAGTTTCAAAACGCTAACGTCTGACAGCACCCTAAGGTTTGTGTGGCAGCTGTATTTTTTTCAGTGGCTAACAAAAGGCCTAATTACATTCATGGGCTCATGCCCACAAGTGTGAATTCATGGCCCCTTGTATGACTGCCCGGATTGCAAACTCAAAATCACATTTTAAATTTGTAATTTAATGGCTTAATGAAAATAGTAAGGTTTGGTTTTTCCACTTTTCATTCACACGAATGTAATGGGGACCAATATGTGGATGCACCAGTTGCGGCCGCATATCAGTCTTCATTGACGTCTATGGCACCCAGTCACTGTGTGGTGAGCACAAGTTGTATCACAGCACAGTGACTTTGCACTGCGCTGCTCTTGTAAAGAGATAACTAAGAGGGTATGAGACCATGTATTAACAAAAGTCTTGCAGGCCCCAAAAAATAAAGAGCCACTATACGTGTTGATTTGCTTACTAACCAATTGTGATATTGTGTCATTATGTCTAGTCTTATCAAGATCTTGTGCAACGCCTGGAACCTGTCATAATGGAGCTGGAAAGACAGGGAAACATTCTAGTTATCTGTCACCAAGCTGTCATGAGGTGCCTCTTGGCTTACTTCCTGGATAAAAGTGCAGGTAACTGGCAATACTTGTATTGTAAATGTATCTGTTTAGCTTACAAGTAACAGCCTGTAGACATTAAACAAAATGTGTAAAAGTACCTTGCAGATTGTGGGGGACATCTATAAGTGCTGCTATGTCTGACCTAACATAGTTTTGTTAAGGGTGCGTGGCGTTTACCATACCCCATCAATAAATTTTCCCCTGTATTTGTAACTACAGGCTTGCATTTTCATACTAACCATGTATTACAAATATTTACTATTTACATAGCTTTTAGCTGTTAGAAATGGAGTTGGTACCATCACTGAACCTATACCAGTGATGGCAAAACTTTTAGAGACCAAGTGCCCAAACTACGACCAAACCCATTTATTTAAATTCAAAGTGGCAATTTAAGCAGTAACATTTTGCTATCTGTTTTGTCACAGCTTTTAATTGTATCTGCGTCCTGAGGACAATAATACAGTTAAAAGAAAAAGGAGAAATTCAGATTATCATTGTAGATTCCTTCCAGGGGCCCAGAGCAGGAGCTCAAATAATAACACAGCCTTGTCTGCACCTCCTTACTCCTCCTGTAGTTCCAGGCATCTAAGGATGTGTAACTTTAAAATGGCACTGAACAACGCTCATCCTGGGTGGCCTGGAACTGCAGGAGTAAGTTTTTAAGTCCTGTCTGGAAACTCTGTGCTGGGGTGATGGCCTGGGTGCCCACAGAGAGTGCTCCGAGTGCCACCTCTGGCACCCATGCCATAGGTTCGCCACCACTGCCCTATACTACTCTTCCCAGAGTGTTCTTGTAAATAAGATACAATTTATTTCTAGAACAGCATCTTTAGGAGATTAAAAGTTTTGCCCAAAAACATGACTAGTTCTTTCCTCTAAAAAGAGCAACAGGCTTTCTTTCTTAGGCACTGTGACTATGGTAATCTTCTTATATTTGTTATCTATGGTTTTCTTCCTTCTAAAATCAACACAAATTATGCTAATGAGCCTGGGGGGCTGGGGGGGGGGGGGGCATTACCAGAGTCCCTCGGTGCTGTAGCTTTACAGACTATAACACTGGGATAAAAAGCCTTTGGGATAAAAAAAAAATATGTATGGCTGTGAGGGCTTAAAATATAATAAACTATTCATACTCTCCTCCTCCAGCACTTTTTTTTTTTTTTTTTTTACTGAACCGGCCAGCCATGCATCAATTTTTTTTTTAATCCCCAGCTAATTGGAGAAATTGGTTATCAATCTTTGTGAAGTCTTTTTTTTTTATTTAATCCATTGCAAATGTTTAATTTTCCACCCAAAATTAATGTATTGTCCAGAAATAAAACACCTACAGGGTTAATAAGTCTTTCTTTTATTTAGTCCTCTCACATTCAATTGAAAGTTGAGCAGGTGCCTATTAATATAGGTTTTGGTGATTTTCCAAAAAATGTGAAAAATGGCCCCCAAATTCTAAGCCTCATAACATTCTAGTAAAATATGTGGAATCTTAAAAAAAAAAACATGCCAACATAAAGCAGACATTTGGGAACTGTATGAATTTATCTGGTTGCTATGACTATCTGCATCAAAAGTAGAGAATGTAGAACTTTTGGAAATTTGGCAAAAATGTTATAAAATCTTTATTTTCATTTAATAACTAAACACAAAACATATCAATCAAATTTTTAAAATAATTAGAAGTACAATGTGTCACGAGAAAACAATCCCCTGGATATGTTAAAGTGTTCCAAAGCTATAACCACTTATAGTGACACTGGGCAGATTTGAAAAATGGGGCCGCGTCCTAGAGGCCAAAATGGGATGAGTCCTGCAGAGAAGTGGAGGCAGTTCTTCCAGTCTGGACAATGCTCTGTGAGCTAAAGAGCCTGGACTACAGACTGGTGCATTGTAGCAAACTACTAGAGAGATTGGAGCAGCCTCTCACAGAGCATTGTCTACACTGGATACAATTGTATCTTACAGGCTGCAGTACCCTGTACATAGCCGGTCCTGCTGATAGGTGGTTACAATTGCATCCAGTCTAGACAATGCTCTGTGAGCTAAAGAGCCTGGACTCCAGACTGATACATTGTAGTAACCTCTCACAGAGCATTGTCTACACTGGATACAATTTTATCTTACAGGCTGCAGTACCCTGTACATGGCCGGTCCTGCTGATAGGTGGATACAATTTTATCCAGTCTTAACAATGCTCTGTGAGCTGAGGAGCCTGCACTCCAGCATGATACATTGTAATAAACAATGATAGACTTATGTTCTCATGCAAACTTAATATTATCCATGCGGCCCGGTACACGCTATGGGGGTAGATAGAGGAGCATTGCAGCCCCTGCCCCTTAGCGGTGGCTCTCTGGATCCCTGCAGGACCACGGTGGGGTAGGTCACGCTTCTCCCTCTCCTTTATACAGGACTATTCTCAGGGTGTGGGATGTCGCCTTGTGAAGGGGGTTGGTGTCTACTTCTCCCCGTCCTACAATCCAGAGTTTCCTTTGGGCCTGGCTGGTCCGGGCTTCCTGATGGTCCAAATTAGACATGTACTGTCTGTGACGAGCCTTAAACCTGTGGACGATGTGGAGGATGTAGGTGGCTGCCCATACAGCAAGTCAATGGTTTTACAGGTCCCTGCCACCGGATGTGGACCTCTCCAGAGATCTGACCACCTCCGAGCGCTGGGGTGTGGACCTCTCCAGAGATCTGACCACCTCCGAGCCCTGGGGTGGGGACCTCTCCAGAGATCTGACCACCTCCGAGCCCTGGGGTGTGGACCTCTCCAGAGATCTGACCACCTCCAAGCCCTGGGGTGTGGACCTCTCCAGAGATCTGACCACCTCCAAGCCCTGGGGTGTGGACCTCTCCAGAGATCTGACCACCTCCGAGCAGCGGGGTGTGGACCTCTCCAGAGATCTGACCACCTCCGAGCCCTGGGGTGTGGACCTCTCCAGAGATCTGACCACCTCCGAGCGCTGGGGTGTGGACGTTGCAGCCTCTGCTCAGCTGATGTCAGTGGTGGACGAGTAACGTCATGGATTGGTTTCCAGGGCTCTTGGGAGGGGACCTGTCAGAGGGAATTTTCGGATGGGGAGTGGTTGAGTGCTTTGGCTTTTACCCATAAGGCATCAGTTTCCTGTCAACTTCAGGAAACAAATGATAAAATATTATGGCAGTGGTTTAGGACCCTATAGTCCTTTACCGTTCTTATTAGTGATGGGAAGTCCGGCTCTTCTTAGCGAGCCGGCTCATTAGGCTCCTGAACGGCTCCCTATTAAATATATAATAGGGAGCCGCAGACCAGTCAGGCGCCTCACACCACTCCACTATTAACCAGATTTTATCAGGTTAAAGGGGGCATGGTGAACCATTTAGGGCGGGTCGTTCACATGAATGAGCCGGCTAGTTCTTATCACTAGTTCTTATCCTTCTGTATCTGATTGTTGCTGGAGGTGTGGGGATGCTGAGGGGTCGATGATACACAACATCTGGTGGTCGTGCCCCTGGGGGCATGCGCGTGGGGAGGCTATTTTTGCTGTCTTACTTTGTCCTCAGGTGACTCCCCAGATTTTGTCTTCTGGGTCTCTGCACATTACATTCCCCCTCCCCCAGTGTGTGTTTGGGTCTGGTTCCTTGATGTAGTACTAGTTGTTCCCTTTTACACTTTGGGTTGCTCCCCATTAGATGATGTCCGTCAGGTAGGTCTCTGGCCCTGGCTTCTGATTGGCTAGTACTGAGGATCTGTAAGATCCCCCGGAGATGTATCTGTATATATATTTTCAAGGCTTCATTCTGACGAGGAATTTATTGTCCTGTTTGTAAATGTTATTAATTAAAACTTATTGAACCATAAATTACAAGATAGATTTAACCATTCGCTTACAGAGCATTGTCTACATGGAATACAGTTGTATCTATAAGCCGCACACACTGCACGTAGTGAATCATTTGTGTAACATCTGACTGATACATTGTAGCAAACTACTGCTGATCTGTGATGTTAACTGGAAACTGTAACATCTGTATAGAGAATTATGTGCTTCACTCCATACAACTCTATGGAAGCTACAAAAAAGAGTGTAGAGCGCCCTCATGTGGGATTTGAGGGAGCTGTGGTTCACTCTTTATGGGGACCAAGTTAAAAGAAATCTACCATCCTGATAAACCAGGGACATTACTCGTATATCCAGGCACCAGTATTGTGGGAATCTTCTTTATTTGTTATCCATGGCCCCCTTCCTTCTAAAATCAACATTTACAATTATGCTAAAGAACCAGAAGGGCTCTGGGGGTGTTACCAGAGCCTGTCTGTGCTGTAGCTTCAGAGGCTGTTACACTGTCTCCTCCTCCCTCCTGCGCCTTTAGAACTTCCCCCTCCCTCTGCCTGATATAATCTCACTGCAGCAGAGGAAGTTTCAGCACACAGTGTTAGGGGTGATGGTGTAACAGCCTGTAAAGCTGCAGCACAGAGGGGTTCTAGTAACACCCTCTGTCTCAAAAGCATAATATTAAAAGTTGATTTTAGAAGGAAGGCGGCTGTGGATAAGAAATATAAGAAGATACCGACAGTCCCGGTGCCTGGATCTAGGAGTAATGTCCTTGGTTTATCAGGATGGATTCTAATGGTCGATTTCCTTTAAGAATCTGTTTTAATAGACAATAATATGACTTGAGATAACAATATTGCTATGGATAGAAGAATGAGGTAGAAAGTCTCTTCTTGTAATCAGTCTCTCAAAACCAGTCTGTTATTATACAGAACATTCTCTGCCTCTCTCTGCACCTCAAGCTGTGTCATACATTCCTCTGCAGCCCACATCCCCCACCTTCTGCTCTCTGGACACTATCTCCACAGAAGGGAAGCTGTTATTTATTAATGGCCTCCAGACACATCACAAATTATTCACTTCATGTAACTGATTCACTGCAGGTTTCTACTAATTATTCCATGCTCCTAGCCAGGACTTTATACAGGACTTTCTCCGCCTCTCTGTGCACCTCAAGCTGTGTCATACATTCTTCTGAAGCCCCCATTCCCCACCTTCTGCTCTCTGGACACTATCTCCACAGAAGGGAAGCTGTTACCCATTAATGGTCTCCAGACACATAACAGATTATACATTTTATGTAACTGATACACTGCAGGTTTCTACTACTTATTCCATGCTCCTAACCAGGCTATTCACTGTATAGATCGAATATATGTATGCATTTTTCTGAGCTCATCAGATTTACTTGTAGAATATTCACTCTAAACAGAACCTGTCATCAGCAATTGATCTAATAAACCACTTTTAGCATATTGTCAGGCAGCATACAACTTCTAGGTTTTTTTCTTTCATGGTCCAGTGTGGTGGCCTAATCCAGAAAATCGACATTGAATTGAGATGTAAGTTGGTTGTATAAAGTCAAGGACGCGAAGAGTCAAAATGGGGAGCTCTAAACGCCTCACTCTCTATGATTGAGATTATGCATTGCACTTCAGAAAATCTGGTTAGTGATGTCTGTGGATGTAAGATGATCAATTACAATGAAGGGGACTTTTTAAGGAACTTGAGCTTGACTTCAGTGTTAAACTCTCCACCCCCTTGACTTCATACAACCAATTTACATCTCACTTCAAAGTTGAGATAATCTGGAAACATGATCTGGAAGGTGTTCAGCCGCTTGGCAACATACTGGTAGTGGTTTATTAGGTCAATTTCTGATGACAGGTTCCCTTTAATGAAAGAACACAAGGCATTACGGGAATTGTGGGCATTCTGTATTTGATTCAGCTTCAGGGCAAACACAGGAAGAGGTTAGTCTCAGCCCACTTCACAGCTACTGAGGAAGATTTCTGACAAGTAGCTTTAGAAAAATGCCATAACTCTGGAAAGAGAAAGGAGAGCAGCAAAATATAAACTTTGGTCTAGATGCTGACATCTTGTATCACACTATATCATACAAACAGTAAGGGGCTACTGGGTAAAATGGAAGATGGAAACATTAATATCTCTATACATCTGCATTTCAAGGCTGATACGAAATCTTATAACACCATGGACAATCAGGAAGACACCATGTTGAAGATATTTGTAGAGAGTGTGAGAGACGCTTATTTCCCTGCAGTGCCGCTCTCCTCTCTCTCCTCATCATATTCTATCCTGGCTGCTAGGTTACTCTATTTGCACACTGTCTGCTCTCAATCCCATGATAATTCAGCACACACTAGAGACTGTACCATTTATGCCTGCTGGGAGGACAGTGTGATCCTCCTTTTCTCTAAATTCTCCAATAAATCTGAAGCACCATAAGTATACAGTCAGGGAGGCTGAGCAATCCTTGTCTACATTATAACGGTGTGACAGGAGCCTGCATAATCATCAATAGAAGTGGGTGAGGAGTTTTTCTCCACCTGGTGGTGAGTCCGTGTGGTGCACTCCATGCCATAGGCATGTTATTCCCAGGAGGAGTCACCATAAGATCACATGACACAATTAAACAGAAGGATCCCTAGAATTTTCAGATATTAGGTAACAACGGTGTAAGGCAACACTTGCTGATTTATTTACCTTGAAGCAGGGCCGGCGTCAGCACCCGGCATACCCGGGCAAGTGCCGGGGCCCACAGCTTCCAGAAGGGCCCACGGCACTTTCCTCACTGTCGCTTCTCAACTGGGCTGCTCGGCAGGTGACCCTGCAGAGCGAGGGGGTTGCTCAGTGAAAGGGCCGGACCGGGACGACAGCTACTCACTTCAGGGAAAGAGTTCATTCACCGGCAAACATCGGTGAGGTGAGATCAGTGTACTGCTGGAGCTTCAATACATGCAGTCAGGGTCGTGAAATTCCACAGCCGAGCACTCAATCAGCTGCACTGCTCTACGGCACAGCGCGGGCTCGGAGCACTACAGAAAGCAGCATAGCTTACAAGCAGCAGAGCTGAACACCCCACGCTACCATGTGCCGTCCTGCAGAAGTGTCAGTGTAATAGATCTTCCGGGAAAGACAGCGGGAGATCAGAGGTTAAATCAGAGAAACAGGGTCATAAAACACATCGCTGCCAGTCTGTGGGTTATACTGTTTTTAAAGAATAGCTGACTGGCCAGCAGATAAACTAAGCTGGACTTCTACTTCAGTGTTCTATATAAAATACTGCAGTTTTAACAAAGGGCATTACTTAGACAACTGTATACATTTTTATAAACTGTATTAGTGTCTCTGTACACTTTGCAGGATGCTGGCTGGCGTGCGCCGCCTGCGTCCCTGCTGCACAGAATATGCACTTTGAAGCTTATAGCAGAATAGGTGATGAGGATAGTGAGAGCCTTGGACCTGCATGAGGGGAAGTAATTTTCATTATTTGTTATTTACTGGCCACATTCATTTATAAAACTGAGGGACTATATACAGACAGTCCCTGGGTTACGTACAAGATAGGTTCCGAAGGTTTGTTCTTAAGTTGAATTTGTATGTAAGTCGAACCTGTATATTTTATAATTGTAGTTCAAGGCAATTTTGTTTTTGCCCCAGTGACAATTGTAGTTTCAAAATTTTTTGCTGTAATTGGACCAAGGATTATGAATAAAGCTTCATTACAGACACCTTACAGCTGATCATTACAGTCTGGGACTATAGTAACATCCAGAGAGGTCACCAGAGGTCACAGGGGGCAGAGGGGTCCGTCTGTAGCTAGGGGTCGTCTGTAAGTCAGTTGTCCTTAAGTAGGGGACCGCCTGTATATTCAATGCAAAGGGGCCCGCTGAGGCTCTGTCGCCCAGGGGCCTACCGAATCCTGGAGCCGGCCCTGCCTTGAAGGAACAAAGACATAAAAATGGATTAGTGGAGTGCCCCTTTAAGGTTGGCAGATAATAGAGAGATGCAATCTAATGCCCTATGCCCTGGCAGCTGGAAGGTACAAGAAATGGAGGGACAGGCTAAAGATGTAGGAGGTTAAATCAGAGAAACAGGGTCATAAAACACATCGCTGCCAGTCTGTGGGTTATACTGTTTTTAAAGAATAGCTGACAGGCCAGCAGATAAACTAAGCTGGACTTCTACTTCAGTGTTCTATATGCAATACTGCAGTTTTAACAAAGGGCATTACTTAGACAACTGTATACATTTTTATAAACTGTATTAGTGTCTCTGTACACTTTGCAGGATGCTGGCTGGCATGCGCCGCACAGAATATGCACTTTGAAGCTTATAGCAGAATAGGTGATGAGGATAGTGAGAGCCTTGGACCTGCATGAGGTGAAGTAATTTTCATTATTTGTTATTTACTGGCCACATTCATTTATAAAACTGAGGGACTATGTACAGACAGTCCTGGGGTTACGTACAAAATAGGTTCCGAAGGTTTGTTCTTAAGTTGAATTTGTATGTAAGTCGAACCTGTATATTTTATAATTGTAGTTTAAGGCAATTTTGTTTTTGCCCCAGTGACAATTGGAGTTTCACATTATTTTACTGTAATGGGACCAAGGATTATCAATAAAGCTACATTACAGACACCTTACAGCTGATCATTGCAGCCTAGGACTATAGTAACATCCAGAGAGCTTCACCAGAGGTCTCAGTGGGCAGAGGGGTCCGTCTTTAACTAGGGGTCGTCTGTAAGTCAGTTGTCCTTAAGTAGGGGACCGCCTGTATATTCAATGCAAAGGGGCCCGCTGAGGCTCTGTCGCCCAGGGGCCTACCGAATCCTGGAGCCGGCCCTGGGTAGGAAAATCCACATATACTGCCATACTATAGTAATTGCAGTAAACGGTAAACTGCAGGTGTTACACCCTCCTCTAATACCCACAGACCAGAGATAACTCTGCTGTTTGCCTCACATTTGGTTGCTCCATGCAACTTACAAGTGGGATCCAATACTTCCCATGGAAACCCCATGATCCAGTGAAGGACCTCGGGCTGCCAAAAGCCCTTAAACGTCAGATCCTGCCTCCGGTAATAAAATAGTCATGTGAACAATGTGAATGAGCGCCCTGCGGCATGAGAGGGGAGGAATAAACAGTGGGGTTTAGATTGAAATACATAGAGAGTTACAGTAATCATTACAAGAGTAAATCAGTGCAACAATTAGAAAAGGGCGGACTCCGAAGATGTTTTTGAGGTGCATACGGCATGTGCGTGCAAGTGGTTGAACATAAAGGGGCAGATTTACTTACCCGGTCCATTCGCGATCCAGCGGCACGTTCTCTGTAGAGTATTCGTGTCTTCCGGCGATTCACTAAGGTAGTGTGCCCGATGTCCACCAGGTGTTACTGCTGCGCTGAAGTTCGTCGGAGTGCACTGGAGTTCACCGTTCTACCCTGGGTGCAGGTAAGTGCGTGTCAAGCGAACTTTTTTTTAAAAAATGCGGCGGTTTTTCCCAATCCGTCGGGTTTTCTTGCGGCCATGCCCCCCGATTTCCGTCGCTTGCATGCCGGCGCCAATGCGCCACAATCCGATCGCGTGCGCCAAAATCCCAGGGCAATTCAGGGAAAATCGGCGCAAATCGGAAATATTCGGGTAACCCATCGGATAAACGCGATTCGGGCCCTAAGTAAATGACCCCCAAAGTGTAAAAGGGATGTGGGAGTGCCTCAGAGTTATGGTAAGGCCACAGATGGAAATGGAGATCCCAGGGTTGGTTAGTGGATGGGGAAAAAGACAAAAGTTCTGTGTTACAAAGATTAATTATTAGGAAGTAAGAGTACAAGCTGTCAGAGATAGCAGACATTCTATCACTGGTGTTCTATAGTAATTTAAAAGTAAAATATAAAGTCCACTGACCAGGCTCGTTAGCATGAGTTTTTCTCTATTGCAAAGACTTCTATAGTAATGCAGGGTATACAATTGGCAGGAAAAAAGATGCACACGTGGGGCGCTAACAGTGCTAATACCCAAAGTTGATCCAAAATACCAATGAAGCTATGTATTATATAGCAAATACGGTTTACCTTATATACTCGAGTAAAAGCCTAGTTTTTTCAGCACAAAAAATGTGTCTGAAAAACCCAAACTCGGCTTATACTCGAGTCAAAAAATAAAATCAAAACTCACCTTTCGGCGGCCCCGTAGATCTTCTGTGCGATCCATGCGCTGCAATGGTATTGTGTGCTTGCACAACGGGGGGGGGGGATGGTGTTTTTATACACTGGGGCAGGGCCTATCAGGCTATATACACTGGGGCAGGGGCTGGCAGGCTATATACACTGGGGCAGGGGCTGGCAGGCTATATACACTGGGGCAGGGGCTGGCAGGCTATATACTGGGGAGGCTGTGACCAATGCATTTCCCACCCCCGGCTTATACTCGAGTCAATAGATTTTCCCATTTTTTTGTGGTAAAATTAGGGGCCTCGGCTTATACTCGGGTCGGCTTATACTCGAGTATATACGGTATTTAAAAACACACATGCATAACACATGGAAGTGGTAAAAAATACCTTTTTGTAGCCCAATATAACGCGTTTCGAGTACTCGATTCTTTTTCAAATTGAGGACAAAACAGTGAAAACAGTTCATCACTGTTTTGTCATCAATTTGAAAAAGGTTCGAGTACCCGAAACGCGTTATATTGGACTACAAAATAGGTATTTTTTACCACTTCCATGTGTTATGCATTGGTATTTTGGATCAACTTTGGGTATTAGCCCCCCACGTGTGCTTCTTTTTTTTCCTGCCAATTGTATACTTTACCATTACCGGCCCCTGGGGAACACGGTTCATGGAGCTGTGAGAGCTGCTTAAAACAGTTGCATACCCTACCAATATACCTGCTATTAAGAGACAAAATTAGTCTGGACATCAGGACCACCTTTCCTGGACATGGACCTACCCTTTATCTTTATCTATTTGCACTGGTGTCAAGGTGAGCACCCCTAAATAATTTACCAATTCTCCTGGTTACCTGACGATATCTCCCGAGGCGCCGTCCTCTGTTGCTTTCCTTTTTTCCTTATCCCTTGCATATAGTAATGTAGGGGGGATGTTACATGAAAAATATGTATACAGCCAGCCCAGCCTGCCCCCTTATGTATACAGCCAGCCCAGCCTGCCCCCTTATGTATACAGCCAGCCCAGTCTGCCCCCTTATGTATACAGCCAGCCCAGCCTGTCCCCTTATGTATACAGCCTGCCCAGCAGTAAAAAAAAATAATAAACTTATATACTTACCCTCTGGTGGCCCCGATGTCCGCGCTGCTCCCCCGATGTCCGCGCTGCTCCTCTTCTGTCTTCAGTCTTCTATCTTCTTCTGTCTCCCGCAGGGCGCTGCCATGTTCTTCTCCGGCCGACGCATAGTATGACGTCAGCAGCGGCCGCGTCATACTATGCGCCCGCCGCCCGGGAAACATGGTGACGCCCTGCAGAAGACAAAAGAAGATAGAAGACTGAAGACAGAAGAGGAGCAGCGCGGACATCAGGGTGCAGCGCGGACATCGGGGTGCAGCGCGGACATCGGGGCCACCGGAGGGTGAGTATATATATATATATTTTTTTTAAGTACTGGGCTCGCTATTAACTCGTGTATAAGCCGAGTTGAGGATTTTCAGCACATTTTTTGTGCTGAAAAACTCGGCTTATACACGAGTATATACGGTATAAAATTATGATAATGAGGCTCTTTCACTCCTGTGGCTGCACCGGCTCTCTCATTTTACTCTAATTTTGCACTGCTCCACCCTTGTCCTGCCCAGTATAAGCCGAGAATACTCATCACTGTGTTGTCCCTGACAGCCAGAAGTAATCAATCGCTGCACCATCCCCCAGCTGCTGTGTATGAGTCATCCAGCTCAGGTTGATTAGTCCTGTCTGGAAAGTTCTGGAAGCTCTTTTATGTACGGCAGACGGTCTGCACCTAGATTTCCAAGGTTCTGAATTTTATAATTGTTTTTTGAGCAAAACCACTCAGCTCAGGGACTAAACAAGATATGTTTCAGCATCAGTGTTGCTACAGCATTCTCAAGGTATGTTTGGTTCACAATGCATAAGAACAAATGATAGATTTCCTTTATCCCCTTTCCCTGCCATAGACAACCAGAGATGTTACTATAAATCAATAAAACCCTAAACTATATAAAAATGTATTGTCATTATTTATTCCATAGAGAAAATAATACTTGTAGTTTAGTAAGTGTTTTTTGTAAAGTCTTCACAGTTTTGTGTTTCTTCAGTTCCTTCCCACCACAACAAGGGACGACCTCCAAAAATAAGAAAAATGAAGCAGTTATTATAATATATTTGTCATACATTGGATTTATCACATTCCGTCCTACACATCTAATACTAGATATTAAAGTAATAGTTCTTATTTCAGGAGTAAAGGAAGGAATCTTATTCAAGCGAGGAAGAGATAATGGACAGTATTTGGCAAGAAAGTTTGTCCTGACAGAGATGGATGGCACATTGAAATATTACATCAAGTCAGAGGTCAGAACAAATTTTAAATTACAAACCCATGTTTCATATATACCGTACATACCGTATATACTCGAGTAAACCAACCCGAGTATAAGACGAGGCCCCTAACCAAAAACTGGGAAAACCTATTGACTCGAGTATAAGCTGAGGGTGGGAAATGCATTGGTCACAGCCTCCCAGTATATAGCCAGCCAGTCGCCAGTAGTATATAGCCATCCAGCCCCCTGTAGTATATAAGCAGCCAGCCCCCTGTAGTATATAGCCAACCCCCTTTAGTATATAGCCTGCCCACTGGAGTATATAGCCAACGTCCTTTAGTATACTGCCAGCCCCCTTTAGTACATAGCTAGCAAGCCCCCTTTAGTATATAGTCAGCCCAGTGTAGTATATAGCCAGCCCCCAATTTGCCCAGCACAAAAAAATAAACTTACATACTCTCCTTTCAGCGCCCTCGATGCTCCCAACCCTGCGGCTCCTCTTCTTTCTTCTCTCTGCTGTAACAGCCGTCAGAGGCGCGTTCATGCGCTCTCCAGGCCGGCGCACACTATGACATAATCAGCGGTGACACCACTGCATCCTAGTGTGCGCCAGCCGGCAGTGCCAATGGACGAGCTTCTGCCGGCTAATACAGCAGAGAGAAGAAAGAAGAGGAGCTGCACAGAGCATTGGGGGGAGTGGGAAGGTGAGTATGTAAGTTTATTTTTTAGTGACTCCTGTATAAGCCAAGGTGGGTTTTATCAGCTGTTTTTTATGGGGGTATTTTTTGTGCTGAAAAACTTGGCTTTTACATACACATATACGGTAAATTAATTTCCTGATTCCCTTTCCCCGTGTCTTTTTCAATGACTAGAGCTATTTGTTACCAGTTAGGCTTTCCACATTATTTGTGTTATCACTTCCTAACACAATGCTTTCTATTTTAGGCTAAGGAACCAAAGGCTGTGATTAAAATTGACACTATTAATGCCACTTTTCAGCCAGAGAAGATGAAACACAACCACGGTTTACAGATCACATATGTCAAAGATAACAAAGCAAGAAACCTATTTGTGTACCACAATGATGGGAAGGTGAAGTAAAACTTCTAGAATCAGTAGCAGGAAGTGTGAATAACAGTTGCTGTATTTGGGCATACGAGTATTATGTAGCTATGTATCGCCTGATCACTGGTACTGTCAGACTACCGGCTCCTTATCTATTGGCTGTGATAAGTCTTAAAGGGGTTTTGAGACCCCCACGGAAGACGAAAACAATGGTGTCCCAGCTACCTCAGCCAGACCCCTCATCGCTCCAGGAGAGTGACCGTTCTGCTCCATTCATCTCTATATAGCTGACGGAGATCGCTGAGCACAGCACCACATGCCCTGACTTTGAAATGCCTGCGGCAATCGAAAGGTGATCACTGCAATTCATGCTGGCTCCGATCTCCGGTGTTAGTGGTGGGTGCTTGCTGCAATATAATGCACACCCCATGTTTCTATAAAGACCTCTTCTTATTTTATTTAACGCTCCATGACGTATATATTCGTCAAGAGGTTAACTATATATGTGGCGCGGCCCAAGGTCCATAGTAAATGTGCCTCTAGTGAATTATCCTAAATGCATAATGTATGCACAGACTCTGTCACACAATCTTGCAGTTGCTATGAACATAATGCACATTAGGCTGTAACACTGGGGGAGGAATAAACAGTGGGGTTTAGATTGAAATATGTAGAGAGTTACAGTAATCAATACAAGATTAAATCAGTGCAACAATTAGGAAAGGCGGGCTCTGAAGATGTTTTTGAGGTGCATACGGTATGTGCGTGCAAGTGGTTGAACATAACACATTTACTAAGGGTCCGAATCACGTTTTTCCGCCGGGTTACCGGAATTTTTCCGAATTTGCGCCGAATTGCCCTGGGATATTGCCGCATGCGATTGGATTGTGGCGCATTGGTGGCGGCTTTGACACGACAGAAATCGGGGGGGGGGGGGCATGGCACAACTAGTGGACATCGGGCGCACGACCTTAGTGAATCCCGGCAGAACCCGAATCAGTGTCGGAGAGCGCGCCACTGGATCGCGACTGGACCGGGTAAGTAAATGTGCCCCAATGTGTAAAAGGGATGTGGGAGTGCCTTAGAGTTATGGTAAGGCCACGGATGGAAATGGAGATCTCCGGGTTGGTTAGTAGATGGGGAAAAGACAAAAGTTTTGTGTTACAAAGATTAATTATCAGGAAATAAGAGTACAAGCTGATAGGGATAGCAGACATTCAATCACTGGTGTTCTATAGTAATGTAAAAGTAAATATAAAGTCCGCTCACCAGGCTCATTAGCATGGATTCTTCTCTATTGCAAAGACTTCTATAGTAATGCAGGGGGGATGTTATGTGAAAAAAGTATTAGATGCTGTCGCAGTTGTGAGTTGGTATTGGTATATTGCACTTGCCATTTGACAAAAGTCACATAGTAAAAATATATATATATATATATATATATATATTATCAGACGTTAAAAACAAAAAGTCTCTTTAATAGGCTCTTTCTTTAAAAAAAACTGATATTATGCAAAAAAAATTACATATTTGTTATTAGTGTAATACAATCAGTTTAAAACATGTCATTTATTTATTTTTTTCGTATAGGAAATCGTCAGCTGGTTTAATGCCATCCGTGCTGCTCAATTTCGATACATGAAAGTTGCGTTTCCAACAGCAAGTGACAAAGAGGTAAACAGGGGAAAGATGTTGGGGGTGGGAGTTGGTGTACCTGCCTACACCAACTCTTTGAAGCATTCGATTCCGCTGATGATTCCTGTTCAGTTGCATTCTTTTCCTTTTGTTCCCGATGAACAAGTTCTATAAGTTCCAGGACCCATTGTTCTAATAAAGCTCACTACTGTCCACTCCACCCATGGTCACCCACCTGGGCCACCTGGGTGCTTAAACTAGCAGAATCAGTATTGGTGCCCCTATTAAAGGCTGGGAAGAGTTGGTGATGATGAAAGGTCCTCCATAAGCTTTAGAGGATTGAATTAGAGGATTAGACCTCTAATCAGGGAGTAGATTAATAATTCTTACCGTCACCGCAGAACATAACTTCATTTTTTCACTCATCTTAATGGGATTTGCATAAATCTATTTGATTTCCTCAAAAAGACCCCTATTTACATCAATGGAAATTATTTTAAGTTGCAATAATGTCCGTATCAAGGATGTCCTTTGTGACTTTTAGACATATTCACCTATTATCAAGAAAACTGAGCTTCTCGTTGTTAGTTGTCATGGGATATTTCAGGTACATACGGCTGGAGAATACAAAATATGTACATAAAGTGGGGGGAAATTATTTATCGAAGTCAGCAACCAACTATGGAAGATCTTCCACTTGAGAGAGGCCTGTAATTGACCTCATAGTTAGACCTCAAGTATGAGAGACAAAATGTGAAAACAAATCCAGAAAATCGCATTGTCTGATTTTTAAAGAATTTATTTGAACATTATGGTAGAAAATAAGTATATGGTCAATAACAAAAGTTTATCTCAATACTTTGTTACATATCCTTTGTTGGCAATGACAGAGGTCATACATTTTCTGTAAGTTGCTAGGTAGAAAACAGAAAGACCGGCAGTTCTCTTGTTTAAGTCGGAGAACTTGCACGACTGGTGGCTATCTAAATACTTTTCCCCCACTGTAGCTGCATTGTCCAAAGAAACAATAAAGAGACAATTTCAAAACTTTCCCATATATTTGTCATTGTCTAGATTTTGCGACAATTTCAAAACTTTCCCATATATTTGTCATTGTCTAGATTTTGCGTCGTTTACCTCAGATGTTTTTGAAAGAAGGATATATGGAGAAGACTGGACCAAAGGTAAGTGAAAATACTGCAGAATCTAAGATAACTAGTGATGACCCTCTACCACTCTGAGGTTGTGACCCCTCAGAGTCTGAAGGATCCCAGTCAGATGATGATGGTTCTGTATCCCCTGCTAGTGCCGGCGTTTCTGTCAGGTAGTCAGTCAGTGCTGTAAGCAATCAAATATTAGCCAGATAGAGAGTGAACTAGATGACTCTGAGGTTGAACTGGCATGAATGGGTTGCAGGACACAGTGAGAATCATTGACCCTGACAAACATATAGCACGATAACTAGATCCAGAAGAGCTTTGGTGTGAATAAGACGTGAGATGACATGCCATTGCTCGTTCTGCACGTGCTATATTTTCGTCTAATACTCTGCACACCTCTGATGAACTGCCACATGAAATCAGTGGCAGGGAAACGCGTTAGGTGCATAGGTGTTTCCAACTAATCGTGCAGCTGTCTCTATCTTTGCTGCTGCATTATTTTTATGACTGAGCATTGGGTTTAAGCTATAGGTTTACATCGTGGGGAGAATCACCCTACCTGTGACCTATTACCCAAGCACGTTAGTGGGTCCTCTAGGGGAATATAGCCCACACTCAACTAGACTGGGTGACATCATAGTCTTGTGTTTCAATACGAGGGTGATCCGAGATATAGAGGGGACATTCAATCATATACCCTCTAATTCCCTCGATATAACACACTTTTTGATGTCTTGCCCCTAATTGAGGTACCCAAGCCTGTTGATGCATGTTACAAATGCAAGGTTTCTTGGCTATGGGCCATTTTTTATAGTAATAATAAATAAAGATTTATAAATTTTAGATGTTCCTATCACAGGCAGATATTTTGCTTTACTTCAATTTCGAGACTTCAGGGGGAACAACACTTTTTTGTGTCTAAAGGCAGTTGTCCTTTATTACTGTACATACCCAATTCAATTTTCCTCAGGGATGGCAGGATTTTTGGCTGGTAAAATCAATACTGATGGGTGGCTTGAAGACGTAAGGGAGGTGTTCTCAGAGGGGGATCTATCGTCTCAGAGTCAACACGTTAGTATATCGGCTTCATTCAGAAAACTTACATGGACATACAAGAACCAAATCCGCTCATTCTGGGAGGTCAAGACTCTAGAGACATACATACAGAATAAAATCGTACCTCGGGGCTTAAGGATTACCTTACATACATACAGAATAAAATCGTACCTCGGGGCTTAAGGATTACCTTGCTACCGGCAGCTAGGATCAGATCACCCACTCTAATGTCCAAGTGGGAGAAAGAATCCATCGAATCCTCCTTGCGACTAATGACTCTATTACTGGAGGAAGAGAAAACATTGCTAGGTGAAAATATCAAAGCATTGGATGAGGGAATTGAGAATATAAAAACGTTCTCTAATCACCCTGACTTCAGTAAAAAAGAGAGCATCCTGCAGCAGAATATTGAGAGATTTATCTCTCATATTAAAGAACGGAAACATTTTCAGTTCTGCAGAGATACACTCGATTTTAAAGAGGGCAAGATTCTGGATTTTATTGGTAAAACGCAAGCAGCAGGAGATACAGAACCATCATCATCTGATTGGGAGCCTTCACTCTGAGGTTCACAACCTCAGAGTGGTAGAGGGTCATCAAAGAGAGGCTCAAAAAGTCCTAACACAGCAAGGGGGAGAGCCAGAGGTGGGAAAAACAACAGAGGGAACAGAGGTCAAAGGGGAGGAAGAGGAGCACAATCAGGGATTCCGAATAGGGAAGGTTTTTTAGGGCAGGAGCCCACAATTACAGAGTATCTGTTGAGAGGAAGGAAGGCACCCCAGAAACCTTGACCCATAGTGACTACCCCTCCTCAGACAACATGCAAATCCTCAACCTTTCTGAAAGATCCCTCTCTCTGGACGAGATCAATGTCCTATCAAAAGGACTATCTTTCGTCCCGGTCCCACAATGTGATATTTTTGGATGGGTGAAGGATGTGAATTTGTTTTGTAGACGTCTGAAGTGGAAAAAGTTTTTTAAAATCCACAATAGACGACAATGTATGGAGCTGGGCCTGTCTGAAGAGGATATAGTGGATTTTCATAACCTGCAGGCTTTGGCGGAAGAGGGTGAAAGGCCGCCTGGTGAAGGCCCTTTCACAGATCTTAAACCGAAATCTAGAAGGTTGGCACCCCTTGGGGATAACTCCCCCATTGACGTCTTCCTTAAATTAGTGACTGACCAACTAATGAACATGCAAACACGGGATGGACAACGACCGAATTTGACTTTGGGTGAACAGCGAGCTTTAAAAGACCTGGGCAGTGACTCTACAATCGTTATAAAACCATCCGATAAAGGTGGGAACGTGGTCGTGCTGGGAAGGGAGAAATATGTGGAGATGTGTCTGGGGATCCTAAGAGACAAGCACTGTTATAATACGCTATCCGGCAGTCCCTTGGATACCTTCCGTCGGGAACTTTCGGGGATTCTACATGGTGCCCTGAGGGACAAGCTCATCTCCAAAAACGAATTGGAGTTCATGCTTCCAGATTATCCCAGCACGGCCACGTTCTATGCCCTTCCTAAAGTCCATAAGGGGCTCTCCCCCCTCAAAGGGAGACCGATTGTATCGGGGGTAGACTCTCTTACACAAAATGTGAGTATCTACCTGGACACCCTGTTACGTCCATTTGTCACTGCACTCCCCTCGTACGTGAGGGATACCATGGACGTACTGAGGAGGATTGATGGACTAGCGCTTCCAACGGGCACCCTGCTGGCGAGTCTGGACGTGGAGGCTCTTTACAGCTCCATACCGCACTCGAGGGGGTGTGAGGCCGTAGGTGAATTCCTAAAAACAAGAGGGGTACACCACATGGCACATAATGCTCTGGTCTTGAGACTACTAGACTTTGTCCTCAGGAGGAATTATTTCCTCTTTGAGGGTAAATTCTTCCACCAGCTCAGGGGGGTTGCAATGGGGAGCTCCTGTGCTCCCACATATGCAAACCTTTACCTGGGCTGGTGGGAGAGGGAGGTGGTCTTCCAGGAGGATTTGGAGGAGTGGACCTCGGCCATACTGTTATGGCTGAGGTTCATTGATGATATCCTCATATTCTGGAATGACACCAAGGAGTCTTTTGTCAAATTCGTTCAGAGACTCAATTCAAATGAATTGGGTCTATTCTTCACCTTTGAGATTAGCCCCATTGAGATTACTTTCCTGGATGTCACAATATCCAATCACCCCCGCGGCGGGAGATCTTAAAACGAAGGTCTTTAGGAAACCCACGGCAACGAACAGCTTGTTGCGCTGGCAAAGCTGGCATCCAACACCCCTTAAAAGGGGAATACCAAAAGGCCAGTATTTAAGGATGCGGAGGAATTGCTCGGGAATGGGTGATTACCTGGTAGCAGCTAAAGACCTCCAAAGGAGGTTTACCGCCAAGGGTTATCCCTCACGGATTTTGAGGGATGCACATCAACATGCTTTAACTAAGCAGAGGAATGATCTCTTGAACCCTAGACAACGTGAAACCGATAACCAGAAAGTACGGGTAATTGGCATGTTTGACGGCTGTCATCACATGGTACGTAAAATCTTATCGGATAATTGGGGCATCCTCAAGATGGATAAAGATATCCGTGACACGATTGATGATTGCCCCTCAATCACGTACAGACGGGGGCGCAACATCAAGGACACATTGATTCACAGTCACCTTGGACCGCAATCGGGAAGAGGGACATGGTTGCCTGAGAAACCAAAGGGCACCTTTAGGTGCAGTGGGTGCAAAGCGTGTAAATACATCTGTCTGGGGAAATCTTTCCCTAGTTCATCTACTGGGAAAACATTCTGGATGAGGGATTTTGCAAACTGTAGGACCACGGGGGTTATTTACCTTATAACCTGCACTTGTGGAATGCAGTATGTAGGACAGACAAGCCGAGAATTTAGGAGAAGGATCAGGGACCATATAAATGACTGCAAAAATGGTGAGGACACATCTGTAGCACGCCACATATGGCAGCATCATGGGGGTGACCATAAAGCACTTCAATTCCAAGCCATAGAGGTGGTGATACCCTCTCCAAGAGGGGGAGACTTCAGACAAAAACTATTACAGCATGAAGCCAGATGGATCTTTATGCTTAAAACGGCACAGCCTGATGGACTTAATGAACAACTAGTGTATACATGTTTTATTTGACCATCAAATAGATATATAGATCCTCGGACATTTGTCTGAGGCTTAATGTCTCCTCCTCTACAATCTATACCTGCTGGCTTAAGGGCCCGGACTTTTACCTCGGGTCTGTACTCATGCGAACACTCTTTTTGCAGGGTACTATTCCCGTTTAGGATTTTACCTTATACTATGGTTAAATGAACACGTGTAATGATCTTACTGTGATCTCCATGACATGTTTATGCAACTTTGAGCTAGCTGTCATGGTCCCTGTAAAAAATACCTTCCCCTGTACTTGGCTTCCCATATTCAAGACCTCCGTATTTCTGAGTGACAGACTCGATGATTGATGGATGCCTTTTTGGCGGAGCCACCCTTTGTCCGTTATAAGCCTAGATCGGCATGACTGTTATCTTCTGGATACTTACCAGGCATATCCGCGAATATAACATCCTGTTGAACCAAGATTTTTCATTTTCGCCTCTGCGGTATTGAGGTGGGAGTGGCCGTAATTGTGAAGGATTGTTTTGACTCCATCATGGTCCAGCTGATTGGCGGATCGGGCCGCACCTCTCCTGGGGGCGTCCTGGGTCCGTCATGACAAGGCGGGGCTTCAATAGTGATGTAGCACAATCTCATTGGCCGAGACCTACCGGCGAGAGGCGGAGCTTAGGCCATATATAGCCGCGCGTGCACGTGCGACGCGCGGCCAAACTAGTGCCGGCGTTTCTGTCAGGTAGTCAGTCAGTGCTGTAAGCAATCAAATAGTAGCCAGATAGAGAGTGAATTAAATGACTCGGAGGTTGAACTGGCATGAATGGGTTGCAGGACACAGTGTGAATCATTGACCCTGACTAACATATAGCACGACAACGATATCCAGAAGAGCTTTGGTGTGAATAAGACGTGAGATCACATGCCATTGCTCGTTCTGTACGTGCTATATCTTCGTCTAATACTCTGCACACCTCTGATGAACTGCCACATGAAATCAGTGGCAGGGAAACGCGTTAGGTGCATAGGTGTTTCCAACTAATCGTGCAGCTGCCTTTGTCTTTGCTGCTGCATTAATTTTATGACTGAGCATTGGGTTTAAGTTATAGGTGTACAGTGTAGTGAGATCTACCCTACCTGTGACCTATCACCCAAGCACGCTAGTGGGTCCTCTAGGGGAGTATAGCCCACATTCAACTAGACTGGGTGACATCATAGTTCTGTGCTTCAATACGAGGGGGATCCGAGATAGAGGGGATATTTTACCATGTACCCTCTAATTCCCTCGATATAACACAATTCTGGGTGTCTGGCCCCTATTTGAGGTACCCAAGCCTGTTGATGCATGTTACAAATGCAAGGATTCTTGGCTATGGGCCATTTTTAATAGCAATAATAAATAAAGATTTATACATTTTAGATGTTCCTATCACAGGCAGATATTTTGCTTTATTTCAATTTCCTGGACCAAAGGTAAGTGAAAATACTGCAGAATCTAAGATAACTAGTCAGAAAAACTATGTAATTATATTTTATGAGCTTTTCATGCACAGAAGCCCCTGTTCAGTCTTGGTTAGTGTTAGTACAATTGTTGGTTTAGGAAAAGGAAAGAATTACGTTTTAAAAGACTTATTTTCAGAATCCCTCTTTATCTAGGGATCTAGGGAGGGGGTTTATTTAAGGATCATGAGTGGTCCGGTCAGAAAGGCTGTTTTAAGAAATGCAAGTATTAAAATTTCAAAAAATAATCCTCCCATAGACATTACATTTAAAGTTTAGCTGGTTCTATCTATGAATGAAGCTTTCCCCTTAAAGTGGCCCCCACCAAATGTGCATGACTGCCCGAATCGCCCACAGTGTATTTGGGTTCTGATGCACTCCGATGTCCGGGCTCCGATGTGCCCCAACTTCAGTCTATGACAGACCGAGGGAACTGTAAATTCCCTGCCGTGACATAGACGATCGGAGGAAAGCAAGGATGGTGGTGCCCTGCCTCTGGCGGTGCATGACATCACAGTGCTGAAACGTCATGGCGTCACTATCCTGACACATGGAGGGAAGAGAAGGAGGTTATTATTATTTTATTATTTTACCTAGGACTGTATATAGTTATAATGGGAGTCTGTATATAGTTAGTTATAGGGGGGCTTTATATAGTTAGTTATTACAGGAGGGCTGTATATAATTATTATAGGGGGCTGTATATGCTCCGGGACTGTATATAGGTAATGTTGGCGGGGGCTGTTTATAGTTATTACTGTATATAGTGATTACTAAAGGGCTGTATATAGTGATTGCTAGCGAATGTATATAGTGATTACTGGGGGGCTGTATATAGTGATTGCTGGGAGCTATATACAATGGTTACTGGGGGCTGTATACAGTCATTGCTGGTGGAGGTGTATATAGTGATTACTGGGGGAGCTGTATATAGTGATCAGTGGGGGAGCTGTATATAGTGATTGCTGGGAGCTGTATATAGTGATTACTGGTTGCTGTATATAGTGATTACCGCGGGAGCCGAATATAGTGATTGCTGGGGCAGAAGTATATACTGATTGCTGGGGAGCAGTATATACTGTTTACTGGGAGCTGTATACAGTGCTAACTAGGGGCTGTATACAGTGATTTCTGAGGGAGCTGTATATAGTGATTACTGGGGGTTGCATACAGTGATTGCTGGGAGCTGTAAACAGTGATTACTGGGGGAGTTGTATATAGTGATTGCTGTGAGTTGTATACACTGATTTCTGGGGGGCTGTATACAGTGATTGCTGGGGGGCTGTATATAAGGATTGCTGAGGGGCTGTATATAGTGATTGCTGAGTGAGCTGTATATAGTGATTGCTGGGAGGCTGTATACAGTGATTGCTGGGGGGGCTGTATACAGTGATTAATGGGGGAGCTGTATATAATGATTGCTGGGGGAGCTGTATATAGTGATTGCTGGGGGAGCTGTATATAGTGATTGCTGGGGGAGCTGTATATAATGATTGCTGGGGGGCTGCATTAGCTGTATATAGTTATGTACCTTAGAATATGAGAATATATTTGGTGGTATCAGCAGATGTCTTTGGTCAAATGTCTATGTCTAGCTAAAGAAAATATCTTTGGATATTGCCTGTAAAAACATATTGAAAGATAACCCTGCATACAATAGTCTACAAATATTAGTATAAATAATTATATTTAAGTAAAACTAATGTGTATTATGAAATGAGTGTACATTTATAGTCTCTGTATTTTTATAGCCTACTGATGCATTCAAGAAGAGATGGTTCACATTAGATCACCGGAGATTAATGTATTTCAAAGACCCCCTGGTAAGTCCTTAGGTACAGATATTAAAAGTTAGGAGAGCGTTCCCCATTACAAACATCTATAACCTAAGAGTTATTTGTTGTTCTGTATTACATCCCTACCTGGGAACTAACATTGCTACTTTCACAGTAAACATATGGATTTGGGGCATGTGAAAATCCACAGATGCATAGTTCATTATACTGATAGGTCCTTGTAATCAGAAAAGGGGCCAGCTGATATACAAGACATCGAGCTCTGCAATATTAAGGCTTCTATGATTTATAAACCATCTATATAAAACATGAGCATGCAAAAAAAATCAAATATATAACAATTAATGTATATATTTAGAACAATGATAAAGAGCAAACCCATTGTAATCACGTGTAATTTATAAAAAAAAAAATGTATAAAACTATGGGGCACATTTACTAAGGGCCGTGCACCAGTTTTCTGTCGGACTTTGCTCGTTCTTCCTAGTGCAAACTGCTTGTACAGGTATTTAAGGATTGTCTGCACCACACGTGACTGTTTTGAGTCGCAACCTCGACTATTTTTCATGTGAAACAAATTTCTGCACTGAAGGGGGCGCTCCGGTGCTCAGTCAGACCGCACGCCAGATTTACCATACAGAAGTGTGTTGCACGCCCCATGTTAAAGGTGCACCAAAAAAAAAGTGGTGCACTCTGTTGGAGCTGTGCAGGGGGCGCCAGATTCATGAAGAACGGGCCCCAAAAATCCTGAACTGGCGCCCCGCGCACACTACACAGAAAAACGGCATATAGTTTAGTTTGAACTGTATTAAATAAGAATCCATCATGATAGACCAGGGACACTTACTCATAGATCCAGGCACCATAGCTGTGGTAATCTTCTCATATATATCCATGGCCTCCTTCCTTCTGAAATTAACGTTTAGAATTATGCTAATGAGGGGCTCTGGTGGCTGTTTCCAAAGCCCCTCAGTGATGCCTTTTCACTGGTTGTTGCCATGAGCAGAGAAGGTCTCCCCTCCCCCTGCATTTCCTGCTGCTGCTAGATTACACAGGCAGATGGAGGAGGGAGAGAGCATGTTCTGCCCATTGTAACAGCCCATGAATCTACAGCACTGAGGGGCTCTGGAAACACCTAATAGAGCCCATTAGACCCCTTAGTATTATTTTAAAAGTTTATTTTAGAAGGAAGGAGGCCATGGATAACGAATATAAAAATACTACCATAGTTACTGTGCTAGAATCAATGAGTAATTGTCCCTGGTTTGATTTTGATGGTAGATTTCCTTTAAAGCGAACCTGTCTCCAGGAAGTCATTTTTAGCTGGTATTAGTCTATGCTGCGCTGATTTTAAAAAATGCTTTTGTCAGCATCCTGAATCATTTCAGTAGTTTCTGTAAGTTTAATTCACATCATCTGTCTCCTAGCTTGTGGTAAGTCCCAGGGGAGGGGCAGCTGCAGCAGTCTATGTTTGTGTTTCTCCTCATCCATTCTTCCTCTACTCCACACCATCCCCCTCCCCTGCCTGCTCAACGTACATGACAGGGAGGGAGCTGCATGAGAGTGGAAGAGAGGAGAATGACACAAGGCTCAGCTGCCCCTCCCTGGGGACTCACCACAGGCTGCTGGCAGGGAGCCAGGTAATGTGAATTAAATTTATATAAACTAGTGAAATTATTCAGAATGCTGGCATTTTTAAAATCCGTCTCGTATAGGCTATGGGAACCTGTCACCTGCTAAAAATGACATTCCTGGTGACAAGTTCGCTTTAAAAAAGTAAAAAAATCCTTGCTCTTGTTGTAATACAGTAGAGCTTCCAATACGTGCACGTCAGTGAGAAATTGCCAGGCATTCCTTCTTGACTTTGTAATTTGAGGATTTATTGAGGTTTTTACTCATTTCTATTTCAGGATGCTTTTGCTAAAGGTGAGGTGTTTTTGGGAAGCAGTGAGAATGGATATCAAGTGAAAGCCGAGACCATCCCAAACTCACACAACAATATATGGAATTACGGCATTTCTATAAACACACCTGAACGTACTTACTTGTTTACCTGCGAAACTGAACAAGAACGGGACAGTTGGATCAACATGTTCAAGAAGGTTATTAGTATACCCATGACTGTGCGAGAATATGCAGGTGAGACATCGCTCACCCCTTTAGTCTTCCTATGTAGTCATTTACATGTACATGGAATAAGGTATGCATACATTGAAAAAGTCTATTCAGCAAAATGTGCTCTCATTATTAAAAATGCTGTATTTTGGTATAAATTAATTTACTGGTGTATCTTTTCCACTACCATGTTTATTGTAGCCGCTTACTATCCTGTTCCCTTGAGATTCATTGGATGAGGCTGATGGATTCTTTACTATAACGAAAATTATAATATAAATTTTTGCGGGAAGTGCAATTTTGTCAGATTTAATGCTAATAATGGCCCAATAGCAGGGGCGTAACAATCATGGCAGCAGGGGGTATGGCTGCCACCGGACCCACAAGGAGAGGGAAACCCGTGGCTCTCACTGTCAGGCAGGCCACAATTTGTGTGCTATGCCAGGAGACCCGTGGCTCTCATTGTTCATCTGTATCGGCTGTATGCTGTGACAGAGCAGGGAGTAACACTCTTCCTGATCTGCCACACTAGACTTTTTGTAGGTCATACTTGGTGTTAAAGGAGCTGCCTTTCAAGGAAGCAAAAGGAGGCATTGTTCTCCATTTAACATCTCGGAAAACGTATTAGCATACTTCCCAGAATTCCATAGTGGAGCATATATGGCTTTAAGTCTCCACAGGCCTATAAGGTGGCCTTAATTGGCAATCTCTCCATAAGGAGAACACCTACTGTCTGACCCTGATCTGCCACACAGCGGTGCAGAGGACCAGCAGCGAAATGACATCATTGTGATGTTGGCACTGGATGTCTTCCTCCAGAATTTAAATACTGCCCTCCACTCCTATGGGAACCACGGTGAAGGTAGTTTTTTTGTAATCTGCACTGCAAGTTTGCAGAAAAGGGCACTTATTAAACAAAGGGGTACTTACTAAATAAAAAGGGGGCACCTGTTAAATAAAGTTATAGAAAAAGGGACAATTAGCAAAAATTAGGGGGTTACTTGGCAAAAAAAAATAGTAGGGCACTTGACAAAAGTAAGGTGTCATATTGTAAAAAAAGGGGGGGGGACTTGGCAAAAAAATAGAGGCATCAAGGCGACACTTGGCTGATTAAGGAATTTTGTGCCAGGGCCCAGTAAATGACACTGCCCATTATACAGTACAGTTCTTACCTTTATAAGGTGAAAACCTAAAGTGGGAATTTGTAGCAGATTTCTGCTTCCCTATCTGGTCATGTGACCTTGAATGGTTGCGATTTTGCCACTTCCTTTAATGTCATATCTCTGTGAAGACATGGATCCATCCCCAGTGGTGTAAAGAAGTTGTCAGCCTCCTTGCACTCTGTCACATGGCTGTAGGCTTGCCAGGCTGTGGGGAATGCAGCAGGATGAAGCCAACGCTGCCATCTGACTATGCACACCAAGAATAACATCATGCAGCATAGATGAGAGAAATAAAGGAGCTAAAATTATTTGTTTCAGAGGGTGTCATGAATGTGTATTTAAAGAGGTCGCTGACCTTGATGTTCCTTTGATAGCTTGGGTGTGCAACATGGGCTGGGAGGGAGCTCACTATACAAAGCCTACTATGCAAACTTCATGTGTATTGTAGTCTCAGCTCTGGCTAATACACTCCCCCATTGCACTGTGCTGGAATTCCAGCAGACAAAAAGAGGGGGGAAGCATGGAGGGAGGTAGACACATGGGGTGTGTAAAAGCCAAAGCTCGGAGAAGCTCTGGTGCCATCTCCCAACGCACTTGTGTTTTATTCAAATAATTTAAAAATAAAGGTAAACCAATTAAAAAGGTAAACTAATTCACAGTGCTGGGATCTACCCTAACAAAGTGATATTCCATGGTAGATCTGTCAGGTGATATTCTTAAAAAATATTTAAAATAAAAAAAACTTTTAAAAGTTCTAACTTCTTACAAGGGCGGATATAAAAGATTGGATTGGGCTTAGTCCTAAAAGGGCTAAAATCTAAGCTCCCTCATCCTTGTATTGTATTTCTACAGGTTGCTTGTTACTTTATACTGTTTCTTTAGATGCATTTAGATTTATTAGTCTTTCAATGAACTAACTGGATTTTTCTTTCTTTTTTTTTCTAGTTGAAGCTCAATTTAAACACCGCTGATCCTGCCATTCCAGCCATTTAGACATAGGACTTCCTTAATCTCCATTTAGCATATTTCACCACGTTGTTGACCACACATTGGTTTTATTGTACAGTAATTCTTCCTGGCATGTATTTGCACTGCCTATTAAACAATTTTCAAGAAAATGTATCTGTAGTTTTATGTGTGTTAACATTTTTCACCAGTTATTTTAAACTGCAGGTAATATTCACGTTAATATGAAATCCATAAAATATAACTGGGCTGTTTAGATGGAGTTCACAGACACATTAAATCATGAAGGATGAATAGGTAGTGAAGGGGAGGGGAGAAGGGCAGCTAGAAGACCACGCAAGTCACACTCCCAGCTCATTCTATACACTTCTATGTGAAGGAAGCTTTTGGTTTTGTCCCCAAACTGCCTGATGGATATATGAAGAATGGAAATATAGGAAACATAAATGAAAAAGGATGGAAGTAACATCCAAGATTACGTTCTGGCACTGGAAATTCTGTGGGGTTTGACTCCATTAGAAGAAAAGGCAAAATTGATCTATACCAACCCCTATAGGTGTTTAAGCTGAGATGATGGCATAAGGATGGACAATATTGCCTTTGCAGAGGACTATTGAGAGTTTTATACTTTCTACCCTGATTTGTATGTGAATATAAGAATGGATGTACAAGACGAAGGTAACATGTCTATGGAATCTCCGGGCTCTGCTGAAGAGGTCCTGGTGACATCCACCTTGAGTGCGGTACTTGCTGTCATGTTTCTTTCAGGGATGGCTGGAAACCTTTATGTATTGGTGATTACCGTGTTAGCACATAGAGCTGTAGGCTCAATGTGTGTCCATGTGGTGAGCCTTGCTTTGGCTGACCTTTTATACCTACTGACCATCCCTTTCGTTGTGAGCACATACCTGGCCAGAGACTGGTACTTTGAAGATATTGGTTGCAGACTTCTCCTGAGTATGGACTTGTTCACCATGCATGCCAGCATCTATACTCTTACTGCAATGAGTTTAGAGAGATACCAGGTGATAGTACAACCCTTTAAAGCCCACATTTCCCAGTGCTATCGAAAGCTAACAAGTTTGGCAATCTGGATTATATCTTTTCTTCTCACTTTACCCATGATGTGTATGATGCGATTACAGGACAGCAGGTACGGATCGGGCAAAAAAATCTGTTTTCCTTCATGGACACCCGAGTCATTCCGACACTACCTAACAGTTCTTTTCTTTACCAGCATTCTGGGCCCAGGTCTGATCATATTGTATCTCTATTGCTGTCTTGCAAGGGCATACTGGATGTCCGGACAAGAACTTGGACGGTCAAACCGGAAACTAAATCAGTGTGTTATGTTTCGTGTATTTACTATTATCATTGTATACTGGGTCTGTTTTGTTCCTTTTTGGGCATGGCAGCTGACAAAATCATATCAATACGAGTATTTACGCCTGGCGCCATCTGCTCAAATATACCTAAACTATGGAGTTACCTGCCTGACCTACGCCAATAGTTGTGTGAACCCACTTCTGTATACACTACTGACTCGTAATTACAGGGAGCATGTAACCAAACGGACACGAGATGCCAGTACTGATGGACAGAAACAAACTCTGGGCAGATAAATGCAGCAGCTCCAGATGAATGATTTTTTTGTTTTTGGAAGATATAAGTGATCTGGTCTATATTGTGCTATAAATTGTTATTCCATATGTAGACAAGTGGTCTCTTTGTTCTGGATGGTCATAAAACTGCTGCATGTCCTGTGATGTCGTAACATTAAAAGTCTGAGAAAGTTTGGACAGAATTTCACAGATATTTCTGAAATGCCTCCAGATAACTTGCTATTGGACCGTACAGATAAAACAGAAAATTGTGCGCTTCACAAAGGCTTGTAATGTGTAAGCTGCTGGCACAGGTTCATGTGTACTTATGGTGTATGTAGTTAACCACTTAGTCAGCAGCTCACAGAAAAGAGGGATGTGAATAATCCTGGAGAATGAAGACATAAAAGATCTGAATTTTTTAATTTGGCTGCTTCCTTTTAATCAATCACGACAAATCATAAATAAATCTTATGTTACCAAAGATACTAGAACATAAACGGTACACTACAACTATAGCTCACAATGGTGGCTAGTTTTCTTTTCTTAAATTTATCACGTTATATTTGAAGATTGTACAATAAGAAAGTATTGCTGTATAAATTGTATTGTTGATAGGCAATGGGGCACATTTACATACCTGGTCCCTGCGCAATCCCCGAGGTGCGTTGTCCGATGAGGATGAAGCCTACCGCGATTCATGAAGATTGTGCACCCGAGATCCTGCATCTGTCGCTTCCTTGGTCAGGTCTGTCAGAGTTCACCATCTTCTTCCCGGTGTATGTGAGTGCATGTCTTGCGACACAATTTGAATTGTTAAATCCCGCGCATAGTCTGAATCCGTCGGATCGTCTGTTGGCCCGCCCCCCGTTTTGTGTTGTGTGAAAGCCGGCACAATCCGATCGTTTGTGACACAATCCCCGGCGCGATGCCCAACGGAAATACTAAATAAGCTCCACTGTGTTTTTTTATGATGATGCCATCTGCATATAAATCCAGTCTTGACCCTTCAGACTATCACCTGTTGTTTCCACTTGGGTTCAAAGGGTTTGTTGATTCACACATAACAAAGAACTTTAGCTTCGAAAAAGTCTTTTTTTTCCCTCATGGTATGAAGAAGCTTGTGTATTGATGAAAGCTTATAAGAAACCATAAGCTTTAGAAATTTCAATCATCAAAACCATATGGAGGCTTGTATTTGGTGGGATTGAGATTTTTTTTTTAATGACACCATTTTGTGGAACACGTGCCGCTTCCCCGCTCAGGTCCGACAGAGTTCACCTTCTTCTTCCTGGTGCATGTAAATGTCGGGGTTCTGGTGGCCATGTGGACCGGGATATACTAATTAACATCTTTATCTGGAGGCTGCCGTTGACTTGGTTCCATGATGCAGCCGGGTGTGTATGCCTATATAGTTTTGTTTACTCTTTGATAATACTAAGTTGTAATATATGCTCTGCTAGCTGGTATCCTGTGTAGATGTTTACAAATGATGTTTACAAATGATGTTTACACATTTGTACTATTAAGTTACAATATGTTGTTTTGCTAGCTGTGATTATACAATATTAGGCTTTTCACACCTTACACACAGATTGACCATTTGTTTTCTATACTCATTGTGATTCCCTCGGCCACATGTCCACCTGTTTAAGATTTTGTGCATGTATGTTTTTTAAATGATTTTAAACTGTCCTTGTGTAGTCTGTGATTTTTTAGTTTAAGAATTGAATAAAGAATACTGTTGTTTTTGTACCCTCAAAGATTGTTTTGAGTGTTTGGTTTATAAGTGCATTTTCCTACATATAGGTAGTACATGTAAATGCATTGTCTTGCGACACAATTTGAATTGTTAAATCCCACGCGTAGTCCGAATCCGTCGGATCGTCCGATCACAATCCCCCTGATTTCTGTCACATTGAAGCAAGCACAGCTGTGCCAAAATCCATTCGTGTGCGACACAATCACAGCGCAAACCCGTGTGAATCCTGAAAACAGCACACAGTCTGACGAAAGTGCGATCCACGACCCTTAGTACATAAGCCCCATAATCTATAGATGAACTTTTATTAACCCTAAAGCACTTTTTCCTTTTCATGGACTCATTCATTCACTGAAGTGAAAGGGTCTGTGAAAACACATGAGCACACATATTCTGATTCTCTCCCTGAACTGGGGTGTAAAATTATGGAAAAACAACAATTCTGACACTTGTTTGACATTTTGAGTGTTCGTCAGGCGGTATAAATAAGGACAGGATGAAGGAGTCAGAATGATAAAAACAATATAGTGCAGAAAGGTTCCCCTCTCCTATTCAAAGTCTTGTATAGCCTTCAGCAAAAAGCCAAAAGGATTTTTGTGTGCTGAATTCATCTGTGGAATAAGGAGGGAAATAAGTAAAGAAACTGTCAATTTTCTAAAATAAAATATATTTTAGTTGACTGCTGTCTTTTGTTATATCAATTAATTAAACTTTTAAACATCCCAATAGACTTTAAATCCAAGGTACCAGGGGAGAAATTGCAATGACAAAATTAAGTGGATAAGGTTGAGCCAATAAAAGCTTGCTACAATAGATAGAGGACTATAAAACTGACAGTACGAGTAACAGGACTCTGACCTCTCCAAAACCTGAGTTCTGTGTTTGGAAACATTGGGGTATATTTACTGGGCTTGTACGCCAACAGCCCGAAGTAATTTTAACCCTTACACCACCCCCACACCAAGTGGGCAATGAGGGTGCGTGAAGGTAGTTGTGCCGGATGCGGAGCCCCCTGATATATCTATTACCAACTCACAGGAAGAAAGATTCCATCAAAGGAAGTATATATTAATTAATTTTTATTATACAGCAATGTAAAACACAATTAAAATCTGGTCATAATTCATAATTGAAAGGGAATTAAGAGAGACAATTCTAACACAAGATGGTGGGAGACATGGTATAATGTAATGAATTATAAAGTGCCAGTGCATCAGTCAAATATAAGTACAGGCAGTTCCCAGGTTACGTACAAGATAGGTTCCCTATAAGAACAAACCTAAAGAACCTCCCACCACAAATCTATTTATAAAGGTAGGTGGATCTATAGGACGTGAGGATAGCCCTTTAAGGCCTAATCCTCACGTCCCTGCACTTTTTTGATAACTTTTATTATCAGAATATGTACATTTTCAAAAGTGGCTACTGGGTCGTGTTGTAGCCAGAGCTGAGGCTACACGGCGCGGCTACTCCACGCCCCCAGAAGCCTTTCCTCCTACCCGAAATCTTCAGCACGCAGCTCCTCATAGCTGCGCGCCCTCGTCCGACAAACCTGCTGTCTGCGCAACTCTGGCTCCGGAGCAGTGACATGGCATGGCACACAATGCACCAGCATATGTTAAATCCCCCCCAAGACAAGAAGCCAAAACCTTGGGTCAGGCTTTAAGTTTGTTTGTGAGTATATTTTAAATAAATACTTGTAGAAACTTACCTGGACAATCTGCACCTTGTTTCACCTAGAGGTCCAAGTGGTCGATAGTTTCTTTTATGTGAATGGAGTTATTACGATAATATGCCGAGGAGGCATTGATATGTTTGGTGTGAGCAGTGTTGTCCTCTACATTTCCTGATGAGGAACCCTGAGTGGAGGATTCCAAGAACAACTCGGACATTACATCTGGTTTTCTTAATGATTGGGAGTGCTAACCAACTTTATGAAACTTATGCATGTGGATTTTAGACTTGTCTGTGGGACTGCTTATCCTCTATTTTTTACTGCATTTGGAATTTTTTTCCCTGCAGCCCAGTACATGGCATGGAATATTAAATACTGTCACTATGAATTGCAATTTGTTACACAGAAAACAGGCCCTTATACAGCTCTTTACACGGAAATATAAAAAAGCTTAGAGGGGTGGGGAGTGAAAAAGGAAAACGCAAAAACAAAAAAGGGCCTGGTAGTTATGGGCTTGATAGAGATGCAGTTTTCATTTTAACACCCTGGAAAACTTATTTTCATATTCCTTCAAAACATCCAGAAATTCTCCCTCCCATTCTTCTAGGCAACACTTCTGGTACCACCATAGAGTGGTCAGTGTACAATTTATGGCCGCTTGCAATTGCAATTATATTGGAAAAATAGCACTGCAGCCAAGAAAAGTAAAAATAATACCAAATTCTACTTCAAGTATATGAATGACAAGAAACTAAAACCTGAGAGCCCTGTGGGCCCTCTGAGGAATAACGCAGGGGTCATGGTAGAGTGAGAGAATAAAAGCCCCAATCCATTGGCTTCTATGAAGAGGTAAGTTCTGGACTGGACCTGGGGGAAGCTGTGGATGTTGTGTATCTGGACTTTTCCAAGGCATTTGATACAGTGCCGACAGGAAGTCAGTGTCTGTGTGAGCTCGTCCTGGAATGCAAGAGTGGGGTCTAGAGGCAGAGAGAAACTCAGTGCAGTGACAGACATAAAAACAAGATGTCTGCCAAACCTAAACTCAGAAGATTAACGGTCGTATCCAGAGGCAACCAAAATTGTATACACCAGGTCTGATAAAGACAAGTTGGAATTATATCTGTGAAATGTTGTATTTTTTTGTTAATGACAATGTGAATTAAGACTGTGGGGCAGATTTACTTAGCCGGTCCATTCGTGATCCAGCGGCGCGTTCTCTGCGGAGGATTCAGGTCTTCCTTGCGATTCACTAAGGTAGTTCCCTCGATGTGTCGCTGCTGCGCTGAATTCCGTCGGAGTTCACTGAAGTTCACCAAGCCAGGCCGGGTGCAGGTAAGCGTGTGTCAAGCGACACATTTTTTAAAAAAAATATGGCGGTTTTGACAGGTTTTCCCACGGCCACGTCCCCCAGATTTCCGTCGCATGCATGCCGGCGCCGATGCGTCACAATCCGATCACGTGCGCCAAAATCCCGGGGCAATTCAGGGAAAATCAGCGCAAAACTGTAAAATTCGGGTAACCCGATGTAAAAACGTGATTTGGGCCCTTAGTAAATGACCCCCAATGTGTTCATTTGTTATCCTGAGTACATTTAAGAATCTTGTCTTCGAGCGAATACGCCTTTAAGTGACAAATAAATTATGGGATGTATGAAGAGAGGAATAAATTCCCATGATAAAGACATAGTTTTGCCCTTATACAAATCCCTGGTCAGACCACACATGGAATATTGTGTACAGTTTTGGGCACCAGTGTATAAAAAGGATATAGTAGAGCTGGAAGGGGTGCAGAGGAGAGCAACCAGGATTACGAAGGGAAAAAAAGACAATGAACGGACAGTACAAGGATCTCTCCAAGGATCTTTTTATACCTAGGCCTGTGACCAGGACAAGGGGGCATCCTCTGCGCCTAGAGGAGAGGCAATTCTACCATCAACATAGACAAAGGTTCTTTACTGTAAGAGACTGTGGAACTCTCTGCCGCAGGAGGTTGTTATGGCGCATACGTTGTACATGTTCAAGAGCGGCCTGGATGCCTTTCTGGAGAACAAAAATTATCATGGGTTATGTGAGGAAAAAACTGTTTAATTCTTATAGGTTGGACTTTTTCTGACCTAATATACTTTAATTGTTCGACAAAAAATAATAGCTACCGTTCTGTACCTTGAAATCTAAAGGGAATGGATGATTCACAAAAGAACGGCCAGCGGATTCATCATGAGGTCTAAGCCCCTTGATGTATCCGCCATGACAGTGGGGGAGTGGCACTATCATAATACGATAAATCTCCCCCATGATGTCAGTCTTGACGAAGCAGATTCAGACCATTCTCCGGGGTATGCTACATCCAAAACAGTCATGGTTTACGCAGGGAAAAACTTGACAGTTCATAGCAGTCACAGTGGTGGATCAGAGTCCAGTCTCACATTTGTTGAATCTTGACGCATAGAATTCCTTTCACAGACCATCATGTGCGGACATTCTAGAACATTCACGCTGTACACAGGGGCACACACTGCAATAACAGTAACTGATAGGGTCACTTCTTCCAGGGACATCTTTAACCCCTTAAAGACCAGGCACTTTTTTGTTTTTGCATTTGCTTTTTTCATTCCCCACCATCAAAATTCTATAACGATTTTGTTTTTCAAAGTAAAGAGCTGTGTGAGGGCTTGTTTTCTGTGTCACATATCACCCTTCATAGTGATGGTATTTAATATTCCATGACCTGTACTGAAAGCGGGGAAAAAAATGCCAACTGCATTAAAATTGGTGAATAAAAATAATTCGAGCCATTTTCTTGTGGGCTTGGTATTACGACTTATGGGGATTGTATTAATCGTGTATTACAATGGGCCACTGGCACATTGTAACAAGTAGCCAGAAAACATACAGCCTCGAGTCTTAAAAAAACCCCGAAGCTGTCATGGAGACAAATTGTTGCTCCCTGATGACGTCACGGGGAACAATGATCTAAGCCAACATGGCACCGCAGTCTTTTTACCGCTGTTGGCATCAATCGCGGTTGTTACTGGTGGGTGTTTTCTGCAGTATGCAGCAGACACCCACCTTGTATAGAGAGGGCTAAGCCATTGAGCCCTCTTTATACACCCAGAGCAGATGTGTGGCATACTAATACGGTTTAAGGGAACAAGACTGGGTTTCTCCTATTTAATCTTTCCTTGGACCCGATATTTTATCTTTTGGAGCCTGCAACAGTTCCAGACCAAAACAAGGGGATCCCCCCTGCCAGTAAAACGTGCGTAACATGCTCTCAATGCGCTTAAATAGACTCCTAGGAAGCAGGACCGGACAGACATGAAACAGATATAAGAATTTGGGGAGGAATATCATTTTAAAGAGATTGATACGTCCTAGTAGGGAGAGTGGGAGAGAAGACCAGCTACGTAGCCTGGATTCCGTGTCCGCCATTAGAGGCTCAAGGTTAAGTTTCGGGTAGGCACGGACGTCCCTAGAGACCCAAACAGTTAAAACTAGAGACTACCTGCAGGGGGACCGGGAAAGACATGGACAATATATTTATTTCAGATAGCGGGAATAACACCGATTTGACAGCTCCCCCATATTGTCCGCTTCCTCACCCCCTGCTCCCCCATATCATCCTCCTCATCACACCCTTCCCCCCACATCATCCCCCTCCTCCTCACACCCTGCTCCCCCATATCATCCTCCTCCTCACACTCTTCTCCCCCATATCATTAACATCAACCTCCTCCTCACACCTGCTCCCCAATATCATCCTCCTCCTCACACTCTTCTACCCCATATCATCCTCCTCCTCACACTCTCCTACCCCATATCATCCTCCTCCTCACACTCTTCTACCCCATATCATCCTCCTCCTCACACTCTTCTACCCCATATCATCCTCCTCCTCACACTCTTCTATGGCAATGCTTCCTAGATGGTCTGATCACAGTATATACAATATACTGCAATACAACTGTACTGATGTAAATTGTGAATTCTATTAGTTCTTACTGCAGTGACAGTAAATTGGAGGCATTTGATGTATAATACAGCAGACACCTGCTCTGTATGAGCCTTTTCCATACATCCCTAACCACGTGCAAAAAGTAAAAAACCAAGTATTAAATACATCTTTTACCCACAGGAGTGTTTTTTTAATTAATTCCAAATTTTATGTAACCCAGTGCCTCACAAGAATGTAGGATTCTTTAGATACAGACATGTACTTGCACTGCTATCACGCACTGAGATTCCCTTTAAATAGAGATTGACGCCCCTGGTCAATCAAAGCCATGGCTAGTTGCTAGGGGCGTTAATATTGGCAATCTCAGGCAATATGTCCGGGTTGTGTGGTTTATTAATTTTTTTTATTTTTTAAACTTTTTTTTTTCTTTTTTTTTCACTATCTTTTAGACCATCTAGGGTACATTAACCCTAGATGGTCAGATCGCTGCCTGCAAACAAGTGTCCCCCATGTAATTCTGCACAGTATCACCAGTGTGTCTGAGGGGGGATACTGTGCAGAATTACAGGGGTGCAGCAGGAGACCAGCACTGGGGGATCCCCTCCAGGAGAAGCCACTGCTGAGGAGGTCACTGGGTGCTGAGTGTCACACACCTGGGTGCTGCTGTTATCTTCATTCTGGGCTGTGGGAGAAGCAGAGAGGAGCTTGTAGCAGGATCACATGTAACTGCCCGAATCTAACATTACGCCTAAACTGCGCCAAAATTGCGCCTAAACTGTGTTAAAGTAAAGTGATTAATGAGAGGCAGAAAATATACTTATCACCGATGGTTGTAGCTTGTGATAATTCTGGCAAAACAGTGCGCCAGAATTTAGGCGCAACCACTACACTTAGGCGCACAAAAGTGATAAATGTGGCCCTATATCTCATACTGTGGCCCCTTATCTTATCCTCATGTTGTGGCCCTTCATCGCCCCTCTCATCTCCCCCTCATATTGTGGCCCCTCTCATCTCCTCCTTATATTGTGGCCCCTCTCATCTCTTTACATTGTGGGTGATATACTGTTCTTGCATAGATTTGTTGAATATTTGAATACGTGTCCTTCTCTAATACAATGGGACACATTTACTTACCTTTCCACTGAAGTTCACTGAAAGTGCATTGTCCAACAATAATGCACTGTGCCGCGATTCACTAAGATTGTGCATCAAAACATCACAATATGCACTTGTTTGTTCAGTGAAGCCCATTCCTCGTGGCTATGGACTCGATTACTTTGCATCGATTGGTTCCAGTTCTTGATATGATGGCATAAAATATGACTGCAGATTGGACTATTATGGTGAAGTAAAGAAAGAAAACTGACCCTCTATGTGTGTATATGGTGTGTTTTATACTGCATGTATGTGTATAAATGGTGTATAGTGTATATATAAGTATATATACACTATGGGGCACATTTTGTTAAGGGTCCGCAGCCGCGAATCCGTCGGGTTTTTCCCGATTATTTCCTCTTTGCGCTGTATTTCACGGAATTGTGGCGCACGCAATCGCGCCGACTTTCGCGCGACAGAAATCGGGGGCGTGGCCACCGGACAACCCGAAGGATTCGGAAAAACCGCAGAATTTAAAAAGCCATTTGTGTCGCAAGATCAAGCACTCACATTCACCAGAAAAAAGCAGGTGAACTCCAGCGGACCTCGGCGCAGCAGCGACACCTGGTGAATATCGGCGCACGGACCTTAGTGAATCCCAGCAGAACCCGAATCAGCGTCGGAGAACCCGCCGCTGGATCGCGACTGGACCGGGTAAGTAAATGTGCCCCTATATGTATGAAGACAGTAGGTGTGCAAATTTGATGTGTATATATACAGTGTGTATAAATGTATGGATTTGTAAATACTGTGTGTATATTCTGTATGAGTTTGTATATACTGTATGTATTGATGTATAAATGTGTACGAGTGCATAAATGCGTAAACCGTACATGTATATGAGTATTTAAAAATGAGTGTATGAGTTTAAAACTTTATGGGGGTCATTTACTAAGGGCCCGATTCACGTTTTCCCGACGCGTTACCCGAATATTTCCGATTAGCGTTGATTTTTTCTGAATTGCCCCGGGATTTTGGCGCACGCGATCGGATTGTGGTGCATCGGCGCCGGCATACACGCGGCGGAAATCGGGGGCCGTGGCCGTACGAAAACCCGATGGATTCGGAGAAACCGCCACATAAAAAAAAAAAGTGTTGCTGGACACGCACTTACCTTCACCAGGTATAGGATCGTGAACTCCGGCGGACCTCGGCGGACTTCAGCGCAGCAGCGACATCTGGTGGACGTCGGAGGAGCTGCCTTAGTGAATTACCAGAAGAACCAAATCCACCGCAGAGAACGCGCGGCTAAATCGCGAATGGGCCGGGTAAGTAAATCTGCCCCTTTGTGTGTGTGTGTAATACAAATTTGTGTACATGAGTGCGTAAATGTGTGTGATTGTATAAACGCAGAAATGCAGAAATCTGCTATGGGGCCCAAGCTCTCCTAGTTATGCCCTAGTATGTGTATGTTTCATGCAGACATAGTGGCACATTTACTTACCCGGTCCAGTCACGATCCAGCGGCGCGTTCTTCGACGCTGATTCGTGTCTGCCGTGATTCACTAAGGTTGTGCGCCCAATATCCAGCAGGTGTCGCTGCGGAGCCGAGGTCCGCCGGAGTTGACCTTCTTCTTCCCGTTGCATGTGTATGCTGAACTTGTGACACAAATTCCATAAGTTCCGCAGTTTTTCCGAATCCGTCAGGTTGTCCAATGGCCACGCCCCCCCCCCCATTTCTGTCGCATGCGCCCAAATCCCGGGGCAATTGGGCGCAAATCGGAAATCGTCGGGAAACCCGATGAAAGTGCTCAATTCAGACCCTTAGTAAATGAGCCCCATAGAGGCCAACATTTATCAAAACTAGTGCAGTCTGTACTATGTGCAGTTTGTGTAGTGTTCCGGGTGGGACAGATTAGTCATGGTCTTCGTTAATCTGGCGTCCCCTGCACTGCTCCACAAGTCTGCACCATTTTTCCTGATGCACCTTTAACATAGAGAGTGCGACACAATTCTGTCATTGTAATAATAAATGTGGCACACAGTCCACCTCTTTATGTGCAGAATTTTGTGGCGCGGTTCTCCCAGTACAGCCACGTCACAAAACTGTCGCAGACACTTTAATAAATGTGGGTCAGAGTTTCCAGATTCCCAACAACTTGTGTCGGAAGACGAGGATGTGGACCATCCCAGGACATCCACCATGAGGAGGATGAAATTTGGTTTGACCAACAGAATCTTAGCCTTAGGCCAGTGGTGGCGAACCTATGGCATGGGTGCCACATGTGGCACTCAGAGCGCTCTCTATGGTGACCTGTGCCAGAGTTCACCAGACAGGACTCAAGGCCTCTTGTAGTCCCAGGCAGCCGAGGACCCTCGAAGGAGCTACAATGATAATCCGAAAACGTCTTCTCCTTCTTTCTTCTGTATTGGCGTCCTCAGGTGCTATTACAATTTAAACCTGTGACAGAGCAAGGAGTAATAAGTTACTGCTTAAATTGTCGCATTGGCGCTTCGCTAAAAATATGTGGGTTTTGGTTGTAGTTTGGGCACTCAGGGGGTCACTTACTAAGGTCCCGAATCGCTATTTTTCGTCGGGTTTCCTGAATATTACCCATTTGCGCCTTTTTTCCCTGAATTGCCCCGGGTTTTTGGCGCACACGAACAGATTGTGTCACATCGGCACCAGCATGCATGCGACGGAAATCAGGGGGCGTGGCCGTCGCGCTTACCTGCACCCAGGATAGGATAGTGAACTCCGGCGAACTCCGGCGGACTTCACCGCAGCAGCAGCACCTGGTGGACATCGGGCGCACTACCTTAGTGAATCCCGGCCGGAACCGAATCTGCGTCAGAGAACCCGCCGTTGGATCGCGACTGGACCGGGTAAGTAAATGTGCCCCTCAGTGTCTAAAAGGTTTGCCATCACTGCCTTAGGCCATGTCTATATCCTTTCCTTGGCCGCAGTGCTGCATTTCATCAGATGCTGCACCACATGTTTTCACTTCACCCCCGGCAATCCGTTTTCTGAGGAAGGAAAAGTGAAATGAAGTGTAATAGTAGAAAAGAAGATAATTGGTGACCTGGAAGGTAGAGAAGACTCAGCGCCTGAGGCTCATGCGTGTGGAGGCTTGAATAGCTGAGCAGTGAAAAACAACACATCAGTAGACTGTGAGAAAGAGTATAGATGTCCAGATAAAAAAAATTATGTTTTTACATGATATTGCCTTATATTAGTGTTGAGTAAACCCAAACCCCCAAATTCCCATCCATATGGAACATGGCGGCTTTGGCACCAACATATGTCAGTGTTTGGTCTTCATGTTCAGGAAAACACTGAATGCTCATTGATTGACAGCTGAGCAGCCAATCAACAAGCTTTCAGCCCCCAAAGCAACCACAGCAATGCCCTACATGAACTTGGTTGTGATTGGCCCGGGAAGGACATGCGGTCGGAAACACAAAATCTGGAGCTGCTTAACTATCCGACGGATAGTTTTACCACCCAAATTAGTTTTTTTTTTTTTAAAGTGTTTATTTTTGGAATTTTTTTTTTAAACATTTATAAAGAACATAACAGCAATCAAACTTATGCCAAAAATACAGTATCATACATTGCATTGCAGCATCAGTATTGGCTTTATAATTATCACATTATAATCATAATTTGACACGTATGTTGTTGTTGGATGAGGCTCATACTACCTACACACTCTCACATCATGCATACAACTAAACACCATACATTCGCTCTCTCCCCCCATAACACATCAGGTAGGATCGGAGACAGTGGAGTCAAGAGTCAATACCCCTACACAGCAGTATGCGGGGTGCTGCACCACTTTGCCCAAATCAGGTCAAATTTTTGTGGACAACCTCTGTGTTGGTAGATCGTACGATAGTGGGGTACAAACTTGTTTATTAATAGGATCCAGCGCTTTATGGTGGGGGTGTCATGTTCTGTCCATGACATAACTACCTTATGTGCTCATTGATTATACCCACGAGGCAAACTTTGGGGGACAGAACTCGAGGCAGGTCAAATTGAGAGTGTAAAAATTCCATAACTGCGGCCCAGAATGGCTGAACCCTGCTGCAGGACCACACATAGTGAAGAAAGGACCCACTGGAAGCCTGACAGCGGAAGCAAGTGTCATCACCTATAACACCGATGCGGTGGAATTTTTCAGGGGTATAGTAGATACGATGAAGAAACTTTGTCTGGACCAGGAAGTCCCCAGCGCTCACAATGTTTTCAAAGAAGGATGATTCAACTTCTTTCCATTCCTCATCCAAGGGGTCTGAGATATCTTCCCTCCAACACAAGAGGGCCTTATCGAAGGGCCTTCTACGCGTGGACTGTAGAAGAGTGTAAGATTGGGTGAGCGGTCTAGAGAGCTCCGGGGCACTCAGTAGTTTTTCTAGGGGAGTAAACTCTACAGTCAGGCTAAGGGAACCAAACTGTGCCTGAAATGCATGGCGCAGCTGAAGGTAGTGGAAAGAAGCAATTGCCGGTAGACTAAATTGCTCACTTAGCTCAGTGAAAGAGAGAAACTCAGAAGTTGCAGACAGGAGCTGGCCAAGGAATTTAATTCCTGCACCGCCACACATTGTCCAACCAGGGAGGGAGATGAAGTGGACCAACCACGGGTTCAGCCAAGGAGGCGTTATCAGAGACAGAGGAGCAGGGGCAGCAGTTTGGACCAACCCCTGAGCCCATTGTCAGTTTACTGCAACCGCTCTGAACGGAATAAGGACAGATGTAGATGACTTGCATCTATACAGTAAGCTAGTGAGGGCTTCATATGATCCCAGGAGAGCCCCAGCCAGCGCAGTGGCAGCGTTTGATCTATCAATATCTATCCACCACCTACCATAGACTAATTGGGAGGCCAAGTATTACAGATACATGTCTGGAGCTGCCATGCCCCCCCCCCTCTCTTTTGGAGCCTGCAACAGTTCCAGACTGAAACGAGGGGATTCCCCCCCTGCCAGTAAAATGCGAGTAACATGCTCTCAATGCGCTTAAATAGACTCCTTGGGAGTAAAACCAGACAGACATTAAAAAGATATAAGAATTTGGGGAGGAATATCATTTTATAGAGATTGATATGACCTAATAGGGAGAGTGGGACCAGAAGACCAGAGGCTCAAGGTTAAGTTCCGGGTAGGCACGGACATCTCTAGAGACCCAAACACCCAAATACTTAAAACTAGAGACTACCTGCAGGGGGATCAAGAAAGACATGGACGATATATTTATTTCAGATAGTGGGAGTAACACAGATTTGCTCCAGTTAACCCAAGAATAAGCCAAACCTGTCAATCAGGGATAAACGGGATAGTAGAGAGGACCCTACATCCTGCAAATAGACAATAGCATCATCTGCAAGGGCAAACAGGAGAGGGGACAGTGGGAAACCTTACCTTGTGCCCCTCCCCATAGAGAAGGGCCCAGAGACATCTAAGTTTGTTCTGATCCTGGCTTTGGGCTCATGATATAATAACTTTACTAAGGCCGTGAATCTAGGACCAATCCCTATTTTCGATAACAGAAGTCATAAGTAAGGCCACTCCACCGAATCGAATGCCTTAGAGGTGTCCAGTGATAGCACATAGCCAGGATCAGTAACATCCCCAGCAGCCGCTATATTCAAAAATAGCCTTTGAATATTGATGTCTGTGCTCTTTCCAGGCATAAAGCCAGTTTGACCCAAATTAGTTATTAAATAACATTCCCCTTGTGTCTACTTTATGTTTTAATAATGCAACGTCCCTGCCAATGCATGGGCAGAGGAGTAGTTGCGAATAAGCCCCTTGTACCATCCAGTACATATAGAGGTAATTGTGTAGCGGTAGATACTGCCTGGATAGGAACGGGTGAAGAATGTGGAATGTTTATCAACCAATGATGTTCCCTGACCAGGGATTAACTAAACCCTTAGTCAGGGGAGGAGTTAGCTCTCTTCAAACCCAGCTTCTGACAGAGAAGCACCACCTCAGAGCACTGGTCTCCTAGGCCTCAGCAACTCTACACTGAGTGACACAGGACAACCAGGCTCCCCAATATCATCCTCCTCCTTACACCCTGCTCCCCAATATCATCATCCTCCTTACACCCTGCTCCCCAATATATGAAAGACGGTGATGCTAAAATTAACAACATTTTTGCCAAATTACTTTTTATTCAGTAAAAATGGGAAAAAATAAAAAATCTATATAAATGAGGTCTTTTTGTAATCGTGGCGACCCATAGAATAAAAATAATATACTGTTTTTATGGTATGGTAAACGGCCAAAAAAAAACCCCATAAAAGTCTTCCTGAAAAGTGATGATTTTCATTTCCTCCACCAACAAAGAGTTAATAAAATCTCACCAATTAGCTATAGATTCCCCCAGATTACGTACCAGAAAAGTGCATCTCATGTGACAAAAGAAATAAGCCCCTATAGGTCCACATTAAAAAAAAGAAAAAAATTATAGCCTGTACAATGTGACATAGCAAATCTGATCTGGATGGCGCCTCCTTCCCTTCTATGCCCGGCCGTGCGCCCATACAGCAGGTTACCACCACATATGGCGTATCCGTGTACTCGGGAGACATTGGGTAACAAACTTTGTGGAGCCTTTTTTCATTTAATTCATTGTAAATGTTTAATTTTCCACCCAAAATGGGTGTATTGTGAAAAAATATTACAATTTGCAGACCACACCTCCATTTTGTTTTATCCCCTATAAAACACGTAAAGGGTTAACAAACTTCTTAAAAGTGTTTTTTCATACGTTGAGGTGTTTAGTTTCCACAATGGGGTAACTTACGAGTCTCACTATTATTTAGGCCTCTCAGTGTCAATTAGAAGTTGAGCAGGTCCCTCTAAATACGGGTTTTGGTGATTTTACAAAAAATGGGAAAAATGGCACCTAAATTCTGAGCCTCAGAACATTCTAGTAAAATATGTGGAATCTTAAAAAACCATCCAACATAAAGCAGACATTTGGGAAATGTAAGTTATGAATTTATTTGGGTGCTATGACTATCTGCATCAAAAGTAGAGAATTTAGAACGTTGAAAATAAAGAATTTTTCCAAATTTTTGCCAAATTTTGTTTTTTTTCATAACTAAACACAAAAGATTTCATCCAAATTTTTAAACTAATTTGAAGTACAATGTGTCACGAGAAAACAATTTCAAAATCCCCTGGATATCTCATAGCGTTCCAAAGCTGTAACCACTTATAGTGACACAGGGCAGATTTGAAGAATGGGGCCGCGTCCTTAAGGCCATAAGAGGCTGCGTCCCGTAGGGGTTAAGCTGGGGACCGCCTGTATACAAATGAGTGTATGAATGTGTGTGATTGTATAAACATGTGTGCACAAATATGTCTAGAATTTTCTAAAAAGAAGGGGGGGCATGCAAAAATCTTCTATGAGGCCCAGCCTCTCCTAGGTACGCCCCTGAGAAAAAGTCTGTAGGACAATTAACATCCCTCCACACACAATATTAGGATCCACTCTAAATCTTACAAGGAATTTCCTCTTGCCATTAAGATAGCCATATTTATTCCTACAACGTTCCAGAAACGTGACCCTTTCCAGGAATTTAGACTCGGAAACAAGTTAGAGTTGTACATATGTACCAAAACCACAGATTTAACTTTCTAAAAAAGAGGAAGCACTTTGACCTTCTTGAGCACCTCACTTGTATTTTCTCATGGAATTAACGGTTTTGTCTTTCACCGCAAGAACTTCAACCTTCTGTAGCACCTCCAAAAGGACCTGGTCCAATCCGATAGTAGCATGGTCGCTTTCTTCCACGTATATACAAATGAAATTGTCAAGTCCTTAAAGGAAGCTTGTCACCAGGGACAACCTTATTTTTGCAGGTTGCAGAAGCCCATCATACCTGCAGTGCACATCTGCCTTTCTACCTTCTCTAAGCATTTGCATTATAATATAATTGTGTGGTATAACTTACCTTGCACCCTGACTGAATCCTCTGTGTAGTCCCAGGGGTTGGGCTTTGGTTTAGATGCATGTCAAAAAATAACATGTGACTTGTCTGTGCTGCAGACTCCTCAGCTCTCAGCCCCAACCTTTGTGCTCCTGCACAGCTCCTCCCTCCTGCTCCTTCACAGAGGTCACAGCCTGGTCAGCCTGACCTTGGTTTACCAGTACAATTGGAGTGCTGCTCATTTTCTTGTACTTACTACTGGAGGACCTGAGGCCCAGTCCTGAGACGCCAGGACAATATATTGAGTTTTTCCTATCATATATATACATATATAATTCTTAATGTAACATACAGACAAATTTTGCCTCTTTGTGAACATTTGAGTCAAATGTACAACTTACTTTGAATTCCTTTAAATTCAGGTTTTGTTTCCTTTTCATTTTTTTTCTTTTTCGTGTTTCTATTAATGACTTCTCTGATTTTGAATATTTTGGGGTCATCCGATGATGATGATATTGGGTGTGAGTCCGATGAGGTAAAGGCAAGTCAGGTAATATCCCCCCTTGTTGGTAATAGTTGTTTCTTGTTTTTTAATGCTTTTTTTAATGTGTTATACCCTGACTAAGAGCTTTGGCTTGAAACGCGTAGGCTACACAATATACTCCTTCATGTATAGCTTTAAAAGATGCGTAAAAATACAAAGAAGTTTTAACTGGAAGTGCTGCAGACATTCCTCATTTCCTTGATAAAGTCGTCTGTTATTTAAGCAGACCACACACACAGCTCTCCTATTGTCAAGCACAATAGACCTGGAACACATCTGATGACCATGACCAGCTGGGGGACGCATAGAGGCTTAGCTGTGTACAGGTGCATTTCTTTGTTCAGCCATGTATCACGTGTACCCCTGTGAACCATATTGTGGGTCGCAGGCGCACCTGTGTACCTCCATGTGCCCCAGCGGGAAACTCACCTTTCCCGGCTCCAGCGGTGGTCTCTGCAATGCCCACGCTCCGGCGTGCTCCCGTCTCCTAGGGTGGGCGCGTGCCAGCTCTGTAAAATATAAAGGGTCAGTGCGCCAATAACTGCCGGATCTCTGTACCTCATAGCCTTAGAGAAAGCTGTTCCTGATGCCTTGTGCAATTATCCTGATTTCCTGTTGTGACCTCGATTCCATTCCTTACCTCTCTCCTGTGCTGTCCATCCTGACCTTCCGTTGCGTCCCCAACTCTGATCCTGTGCTGCCTGTCTCCAACTTCTGCCTGTCCCTGACCATGCTTCTGCCTGATGATTGTGTACTTTGCTTTGGCCACCACCGTGGACAAAGTCATGCCTGTGGAACGACTTGGTGGTATCCCACCGCAGCAAGTCCAACCCGCTTTGTGGCGGGCTCTGGTGAAAACCGGGTGCCACATAGAATCCATTCCCAGGTGTTGGCTTACGTCATCGTCCACGGTGATCCAGACACCATTTCTGAAGCCACCAACAGCAAATAAACTATTGGGTGCACTGGGTGCCAACATTTTGTACTTGGCTTAACCCGAACTTTGTAGAGTCTCCTCATCATCAAGCCTGAATGGTCGCTGGTGATAGCACAGTTCTACACCAGAGATTGTTTATCATTACATAATGGACCAGTGCTGCAGTCACCAGAAACATCAGAAGGCCGGATTCACTTTCTGTTGTAGATTTTTACTCCTCCTCCAGATTTGGGGGGGGGGGGTATGGCTCCCCAATATCATCCTCCTCCTTACACCCTGCTCCCCAATATCATCCTCCTCCTTACATCCTGCTCCCCAATATCATCCTCCTCCTTACAACCTGCCCCCCCATATCAACCCCCTCCTCCTCACACACTGCTTCCTATATCACCCCTCTCCTCACACCCTGCTCCCCTCTACCTCCCTACATTCTCAGCACTATAACGCCTCACTTCCCTAGACTAGCTCCTCCCACACGAGTCTGGTCACATGGCCGTGACGTCGTCGTAGGTCCTATCGTTCCCTTTGAAGCGTAGAAGCAGCTTCAGGAAACTGCACGTGTGAACTGCGGCAGAGGAGGGATCATGTCGGCGGCGCTGCTCAGGAGGGGACTGGAGCTTCTGGCCTCTGATTCCGCTGGTGAGGACTCCCTGTACTTTGTATGTGGTGGACAGCCGTGCGCTGCGCGGATACACCCGGGGTGTATGTACTGAGGAGCGAGCCATGGCTCCTGCTGATGGGAAACTACATCTCCCAGCATGCCTTGAGGCTGTAGAGTGTGTGTGTGTGTTTTTTTTTGTGGGGGGGGGGGCATTTTCGATTAACCATTCCTTGTCCTCAGGATGGGGGATGTGTCTGCCTGTTGGGACATTTACTGATCATTGCTGATGCCTCAGTCTGGGGGAGTATTGGGGGAGTCTTGCGTGCAGCCTGCAGCCATCTGACCATCCCATAGGAGGGAAGGGTCACCCTTTTTTTGTGTTTGTCACCATAAAATAAAGTTTAAACAATTGAAAGTAAGTGGTATGCAGTGGTTTCTCAGCCACTTTTGCTGCACTTATTGTCCAGGACAGCGTGGGGTGGTGTTTGTTCTGCTTTTTTTTATGTGACTGGAACAACACACGCTGCAGAATAGACGGAATGAGAGGTAAAGGAGACTGGAAAGGAGGAGATCACTGTTGATTACACGGGGTGGCTCACTTCCACGTGTCCGTAATAAGATGGAGAATTGTACGATGCATATTTGGACATAAAAACGGATGTGACAGATTGATGCATATACTGTAACACTTTATGCATACTCCGTCCATATACATCAAAAAGTATACGTTTTCCATACTTTTTCCAAAAGGACATGGAGAAATGCAGCAAAAAAAAAGGATACAGATGCACAGGACAACAAACCTTTTGGCACAATCAACTTGTTGAAAAACTGGAAATTTTGCATCACATCCTTTAAAACTTATTATCTTTATTCCGTTCTTGATAAAGGGAACCTGTCACCAGGGACCTCATTTTAATAAAGGACAGGTTGCAGAAACCCATCACACCTGCTTTGCAAATATGTCTTTCTGCCTTCTCTAAGCATTTGCAATACAATAAAATTGTGTGTTATAACTTACCTTGCACCCTGACTGAATCCTCTGTGTAGTCCCAGGGGTTGGGCTTTGGTTTGGATGCATTTCTGAAAACAATATGTGACTTGTCTGTGCTGCACACTCCTCAGCTCTCAGCCACCACCATTGTGCTCCTGTACAGCTCCTTCCTCCACCACTGATGTCAGCTCACCAGGCTGTGAGCTCTGTAAAGGAGCAGGAGGGAGGAGCTGTAGAGGAGCACAAAGTTGGGGGCCAAGAGCTGAGGAGTCCACAGCAGAGACAAGTCACATGTTGATTTTTTAAATGCATCCAAACCAAAGCCCAACCCCTGGTACTTAACATAGGATTTTGTCAGTAATTACACACAATTATATTGTAAAACAAATTCTTAGAAAAGGCAGAGAAGCACCACAGGTGTGATGGGCTTCTGCAAACTGTCTTTAGTGAAAATTAGGTCCCTGGTGACAGGTTCCCTTTAAAGGCATCAGAAGTTAGCCGGCATACAGCCTATGACTTAACTTGTGATACTTTGGACAATAACAGAATACAGATAATATGTTTTAAAATTTGTTGCAAATTTTCCAGTTTTTTCATTGAGTTGATTGGAGTCCAGACAGACTTCACTTTTGGACTCCCTGCATGTGTTTGAATACACAGAAATTTACTTCTCAGCATGGAAAGAGACTCAAGAATAGGATATAATGGGAAGGTGCATGAACTTACCATTTTAAGTTTGTAGTCATACTGGCACAATATATCTATCACTCTGTATAGAAGTAAATTTGTAGAAGCTAAAACACTGGAGGAAACTTGTTCAGGTCGTCTCATCCCTTTTATGTTATTTTGTACTTCACACAGCTAATAATCAATCCGGTTTAAAGAAGAAACAAGGAGGCAAAAATCAAAAGGCGGTCTTAAGTAGTCATAAGACGGGAATGAAGAAACAGCTAAGGAAACTGAAGCAGCAAGGTGTACCCCAAAACCAGAGAGCGTCGGCCAAAAACAGAGTGATCAAGTCTGCAGTGGGTAAGAATATGCACTACACTACACCGGGCTGCAGGCGTTTTCCAGGGCTTACAATAGAAAGTACACCCTCTTACTGGTATCTGTGCACCCTCTTACTGTACACCTTAGGGCAGTGATGGCGAACCTTTTAGAGCCTGAGTGCCCAAACTTCAACCAAAAGCCACTTATTTATTGCAAAGTGCCAGCACAGCAATTTAAGCAGTAATTTATTTCTCCTTGTTCTTTGACAACTTTCAGCCTCCTAAAGACACCAACGCAATTGAAAGGAGGAGGGCAAATTCGCCTATCATTATAGGAAGGTTCTGCAGCAAGATTCTTTGAGTCCTGTCTGGTGAACTTCATGCTGGGGTGATGGCCTGGGTGCCCACAGACAGGGCTCCGAGTAACACCTCTGGCACTAGTGCCATAGGTTCGCCATCACTGCCTTAGGGACAGTTCCCATCCCCATTCTGGCTTCTGTTTTACAGTTTCCATTTAAAAACTGATGAATAAGAGATCTGTTTTTCCCCACTGATTTCAATAGACTTGCAATGATGTCCGTTAGTATCTGTTATTAATATCTTTTGTTAGACCTGCCTTTATTTGAGCGGATAGTTGGAAGCAAAATACTGATTTTTTTTTACTTTAGATGTAACGGAAGGCTAATGGAAGACTCCTTTCCGTCATAATTTATACATTGATTTCTATATAAAACTGATGGTCTTGATTTGTATCACCTTTTTCCATTAGTTATCCACCTGTTTTGTTTATACTGAGCGTGCTCAGATTTTACATTGCAGAGTTTCTAGTGGCCCAAGCCACCAGAGAAATAAAAAATAAAATGAATGGCTATAAATCAGGGTCGATTCCAGTTTTCAGTAGACCCCTGGGTGATAAAGCCTCAGTGGGCCCCTTTGCTGTGAACTCACGTGGCGGCATTAAAAATTCAGAAACCAATACAGTCTCCTTTTCCCTAAACTATTCCTTAGTGTGGGCCCTCCGCACCACTTACCCAGGTATGCCTTGAGCTGGTGCCAGTCCTTTATGGCATCAGTCATTAAAGGAAATCTACCATTTGATTTCAGAACCATATCTTTAACCCTTAGTTGAGTGGTTTTTCAGCAAAACCAATCAGCTCAGGGATTAAACAAGATATGTTTCTGCATAAGTGTAGCTACAGCATTCTCAAGGTATGTTTGCTACATAATGCATCAAATAAATGGTAGAAAACTGTACTTTTCTATTATTTCTTCTGTCTGCAAATCTGTTTAGATTACAATTTTTTTATAACTCTGATTGGAACTGGCCCTTAGATGTCAACAGTGGGGTCTCCACTGTATTCAGACCACATCATCTCTGATTGCAGACTATTTACACCTCGGTTACTATTCTGAAGGTCATAGGCATTCCAATCACTTTCTACTATGATACCCTGCTTGGAGGTAGTATGTACAAGTGATCTAACGATCATATATTCAAGAACTCTAGAAGATGCTTTTTTAAATAAATGTTTTTTTATATATAATTTTGACTGTCCTCCCTTTTAGCATATTACGTATAACAATTTACAAAAACCATAGAAACAAGTTGGATATCTCTGCGTCTGAATGCTCCAGTACTGTGTAAAAGGGAAAACAGTGAAACTTGTTGCAGCCCCTTTAGGAGCACTAAGGCTTAGTTTTCTTTTCATTGCAGTGAACAAAAACAAGTCTAAATGCCCAAATCTCCACTTTTACATAACTTTGCCACCCAGTAAATTTAAATAAAATTTGATCAGAATGTTGTACAGTTCCCAAACGATCTCCTCTTCACAACCCCTATTACATTAATATCAGCCTGATATGCTGACGGTCAGGCTTTATAAAACCCCAAATACACCACTGTTGTTGCTGGGGGACAGCTGTGGCGGGCCATATCTGTGCTATTAAAATGAAGGTGACAGTGAATGTGAAACTTGTATTGGAGCATGTATCATCTTCTCATTCTAGAGGAGTATAAGAAACGCCAATCGCAGGATCATCTTGCCCAGAACCTCAAATATATACGTCTATCAGCAAAGAATATGGTAGCTGAAGGTGTGTGCAAACGGGTAAGTAAAATATAGAAAATAATTTCTTAGATGTTATGCAGATTTGGGGACCACATTTAATCAGAGAGTGGATGGGGATCATTGTGTTTGGGGGGCAGCTTTGCACACAGCCTTATTAATCTGAGTCCTGTGTTACGAGCTGACCTTACTGCCAGAGATGGGATTCCTTGCATCATAGTTGTATATGAAGCAAGGAGTCCTAATTCTCCACTAAACTGCAGCAACAACCAGTAAATGTTTTGAAAAAGGAAAACATCTTAAACTTATAGACATCCTATCATTGTTGACAATTGGTTTTCTTAAAGACCTAATTGATATTCTGGCTATTTACACTTTTAGGCCGCTTGTACAAAAATATTTTTTTTTACGGCCATGAGCGACACGTAGCCACAGCCACTCTCACTTAAATGGGAAACCATTTGAAAGGCCTTATTACTCATCGCACCATGAGTTGTTATCCTTCTCACGGAGAGAGAAGGGGTGAGGAGCACTCGCTTCCCCTCCCTCCTACAGACGGCCGTATGCTACATGCACAAGGGGCCTTAGCGCTGGACAGCACCTCTATATTTGTTGTACTGCAGTTCTCATCTGTTGTAAGGCCATTCTTGGAAAACCAACTTTTAATTCTTTTAATGTAAAAATTTAATTGTGAAAAAAGTGGGACACAAAGCCTACATGTAACCTGCTGCCAGGAGTCAACCTGTTCTCGATTTCTTACAGATTCTGTCTCATCACAGTGGACGGAAATCAAAAGACCAACAGAAAACAAAGAAAAAGAAGGTGCAACAGAAATCTGTGTTTACAGATCAGGACTTCCAAAAGTTTCAGAGAGAGTATTTTGGAAAAAGCTAGAAGAGAAATGGATGTGTCACCCGCCTGGCAGATATATTATTTGTTGTTTCGATTTTACTGCTTGGTTTATAAATGTTTATAAAATTGTTTCAACTTGGGACCACTGTAATGAATAGCAGGACATCACATGCGGACTCCTCCTGAAGACAGTAATATCGGCTTACAGATAAATACAGTCCACTTTGTATGTAGTAAATGCTCTCCCTAGGTATGGCACGCTGCGTTGCTTTCCATCCCTTTGAGTTATAGGGAGTGATCCTACTCAGTCTCTACTTTATTCAAATTTTACCACATTTTTTGTGAGCTGTAGCGTTAACCCTTGGACCCCCCATCGGTCATAGAAATGAATAACCCTTATTACAGAACTATGGTTTAGTGATGAGTTGCAAATTTGAGACGACAATATTTGCTTTGCAGAAACTGTTCTGCAAAAAGATCCCTTATGACTATGTTATAACATTGTTTAATTTCTTATTACAGTAAAATAAATTAATTGAGCATGGAAACATAGCCATAGTTACAATTGTCGCTGCAGTTCTGTTCATGTGTAACCCTTAGGCTACATTCACACGGATGTATGAAAACGGCCGCATCCGTACCGTACCGTACCGTACCTTTTTTTACGGATTACATACGGCCACATTCATTTCAATGGACAATACGTCTGACCATTTATATTGCCGTTGTTAAATCCATTCCGTACCGTACCGTATACTAGCCGTATAAAAATATAGAGCATGTCCTATTTTCTCCCGTATTTCAGTTCCGTATGCCCTAGAAGTCTATGGGGACGTATAAAATACGGGTTACATACGGGTTACATACGTGCTGCATACGGATGAAAAACGTCACGTATATACGGCCCGTAAATACGGGACTGGAGAAATCATACGGTCGTGTGAATGTAGCCTTAGCTGTTACATTCAATAAGGCTAATAGAAAAATCACAAGAGAAAAGAAGGATGTGTATATCGAGGAAATACAAAATGTTATTGAGCAAATAATAAACAATATCAATCATTTAAAACCCCTGTAAAATGGGGTGTAAAAATTATGGAAAGCAGACTTTGTCCATAGGATGGAGAAGGACCCCGACACATATCACCTATTAAATAAGTTTCATCGGGTGATACGCTTTGGGGCTTTCTTCATCCTATGGACACAGACTGGCAAAACCGTAGTAGGGAGTTAAACACTTAGTATATTATCCTTGCCACATTATTGTTGTTTCTGGCTGTTTTTCACAGCTATCGTTCACTTTTGTTCTCATCATTGTCTTTACATTTATATAACTTTGTTCTCATCATTGTCTTTACATTTATATAACAGCCCGTTTTACTATCTATTTGAGCCGAAATTTTTGCCACGGCTTTCCAAAATACACTTACTCATTACCATATACAGGAGCCATTGTCTTTGCTGCTTTGGCAGTTAGAACCTGAGCTGTGATTGGTTGCCATTTGCCATAGGTCAGTGATGGCAAACCTTTTATACACGGAGTGCCCAAACTACAGCCAAAACCCTCGTATTTTTCGCAAAGTGCCAATGCGACAATTTAAGCCGTAACTTATTACTACCTGCTTTTTCACAGGTTTAAATTGTACAGGCACCCAAGGACCCCAATACAGTAGAAAGAAGTAGTAGAAGAAAAAGTTTGGATTATCATTGTAGCTTCCTTCTGGGGTCCTGGGCTGCCTGGGACTGCAAGAGGCCTTGAGTCCTGTCTGGCAAACTCTACCCTGGGGTGATGGCAAGGGTGCCCATAAAGAGGGCTCTGAGTGCCACCTCTGGCACCCGTGCCATAGGTTCGCCACCACTTGGCAGTTAGAACCTGAGCTGTGATTGGTTGCCATTTGCCATAGGTCAGTGATGGCAAACCTTTTATACACGGAGTGCCCAAACTACAGCCAAAACCCTCGTATTTTTCGCAAAGTGCCAATGCGACAATTTAAGCCGTAACTTATTACTACCTGCTTTTTCACAGGTTTAAATTGTACAGGCACCCAAGGACCCCAATACAGTAGAAAGAAGTAGTAGAAGAAAAAGTTTGGATTATCATTGTAGCTTCCTTCTGGGGTCCTGGGCTGCCTGGGACTGCAAGAGGCCTTGAGTCCTGTCTGGCAAACTCTACCCTGGGGTGATGGCAAGGGTGCCCATAAAGAGGGCTCTGAGTGCCACCTCTGGCACCCGTGCCATAGGTTCGCCACCACTGCCATAGGTCATGCTATCGTTCACTTTTGTTCTCATCATTGTCTTTACATTTATATAACGGCCCATTTTACTATCTATTTGAGCCGAAATTTTTGCCACGGCTTTCCAAAATACACTTACTCATTACCATATACAGGAGCCATTGTCTTTGCTGCTTTGGCAGTTAGAACCTGAGCTGTGATTGGTTGCCATTTGCCATAGGTCTGAGCTCTGAGCTTTGATTGGTTATTATAGGCAATGAGTACAGAGATATGAGGAGATTTACCGGAAATGTCTGAGGTAAAACTGTTCCAGACACTTCTGATAAATCTCCCCATAGACAAAGTGACAGACGGTGACAAATACAGAGACAATCGTAGACAAAGACAGAGAAAACCAGAGACTGTGAGAGAAAACCAAAGGTGGTCAGAGACATTTTGTCAGAGACACAGGGATAGTCGGAAAGGGAGTCCCACACACAGACAGTCATAGAGAGATAGATACAAATAAAATATTTTTTGCTAACCCAATCTATTTTGTTATAGCTAATAGCAATTCTTTACTATCCCAGGCAATGCTGGGAGCTACAGCTAGTTGTATAATATACTTAATTATTCTTTGGTCTAGAACAGTTTGCCACCAGTCTGCATTTATTGTAGCTTTAGATCTTTACATCCCATTTGCAGGGATTTTAAATGCTTTTATATTGTTTACGATTTTCTTAATACAATTTAGTATTACCCTGATATATGCATCCTTCTTTTCTCTTCTGGTTTTCATATACATGTAATTTCTGGATGTGTTTACCCTTATATACATAGCCCCCTTATGTTTGTTTAATATGGCTTATAGGTAATATAAAGTTGCGCTACAATTGGCACCATTTATTGTTCTTGGAAGCTAAAAAAATAATCCAAAAAACTTTAACCTCCTTTATTTTTTAGATAATTTTGATCCTGAAGATAACAAAATCGAAATATTTGGTATGTCTTTATAGCTGTAACCTTGGACATTTATGGGGTTTGGTCAATCAAGGCCAAGATAACAGGGAAATCCACTGTGGCCATTAAAGTGGCATCCATGGTGGGTGGAACTGCATAAAACAGCCACTCCTGCCCTGCAAACTCGGCTCGTAAACCAGCTGACCGTTAACATATCATGAAAATAATATTTACGGCAAAACCCATTTATAGTTTTTTTATCTTTGTATCATTTTAATACCTATAACCGTTTACTAATAAGCTGGTTTACGAGCCGAGTTTGCAGGGCAGGAGTGGCTGTTTTATGCACTTTAATGGCCACAGTGGATTTCCCTGTTATCTTGGCCTTCATTGACCAAGCCCCATAAATGTCCAAAGTTACAGCTATAAAGACATAACAAATATTTTGATTTTGTTATCTTCAGGATCAAAATGACCTAAAGAATAAAGGAGGTTAAAGTCTTTTGGATAATTTTTTAGCTTCCAAGAACAATAAATGGTGCCAATTGTAGCTCAACTTTATATTACCTATAAGCCATATTGAACAAACATAAGGGGGGTATATAGATAAGGGTAAACACATCCAGAAATTATATGAAACCAGAAGAGAAAAGAAGGATGCATATATCAGGGTAATACTAAATTATATTAAGAAAATCGTAAACAATATAAAAGCATTTAAAATCCCTGCAAACGGGATATAAAGATCTATAGCTACAATAAATACAGACTGGTGGCAAACTGACCAAAGAATAATTAAGTATATTATACAACTAGCTGTAGCTCCCGGCGTTGCCTGGGATAGTAAAGAATTGCTATTAGCTATAACAAAATAGATTGGGTTAAAAAAAAATATTTTATATGTATCTCTCTCTATATGACTGTCTGTGTGTGGGACTCCCTTTCTGACTATCCCTGTGTCTCTGACAAAATGTCTCTGACCACCTTTGGTTTTCTCTCACAGTCTCTGGTTTTCTCGGTCTTTGTCTACGACTGTCTCTGTATTTGTCACTGTCTGTCTGTCTATGGGGAGTTTATCAGAAGTGTCTGGAACAGTTTTACCTCAGACATTTGGTAAATCTCTCATATCTCTGTACTCATTGCCTATAATAAACAATCAAAGCTCAGAGCTCATATTAATGACCTATGGCAGTGGTGGCGAACCTATGGCACGGGTGCCAGAGGTGGCACTCAGAGCCCTCTTTATGGGCACCCTTGCCATCACCCCAGGGTAGAGTTTGCCAGACAGGACTCAAGGCCTCTTGCAGTCCCAGGCAGCCCAGGACCCCAGAAGGAAGCTACAATGATAATCCAAACTTTTTCTTCTACTACTTCTTTCTACTGTATTGGGGTCCTTGGGTGCCTGTACAATTTAAACCTGTGAAAAAGCAGGTAGTAATAAATTACGGCTTAAATTGTCGCATTGGCACTTTGCGAAAATACGAGGGTTTTGGCTGTAGTTTGGGCACTCCGTGTATAAAGGTTTGCCATCACTGACCTATGGCAAATGGCAACCAATCACAGCTCAGTTCTAACTGCCAAAGCAGCAAAAGCAATGGCTCCTGTATATGGTAATGAGTAAGTGTATTTTGGAAAGCCGTGGCAAAAATTTCGGCTCAAATAGATAGTAAAACGGGCTTTATAAATGTAAAGACAATGATGAGAACAAAAGTGAACGATAGCTGTGAAAACAGCCAGAAACAACAATAATGTGGCAAGGATAATTACTAAGTGTTTAACTCCCTACTACGGTTTGCCAGTCTGTGGTCCATAGGATGAAGAAAGCCCCCAAGCGTATCACCCGATGAAAATTATTAATAGGTGATATGTGTCGGGGTCCTTCTCCATTATGGACAAAGTTGCTTTCCATAATTTTTACAACCCATTTTACAGGGGTTTTAAATGATTTATATTTGATTATTTGCTCAATAACATTTTGTATTTCCTTGAATATACACACTCCTTTTTCTCTGTGATTTTCTATTAGCCATGGTGAATGTAACAGCTAAGGCTACATTCACAGACCGTATGATTTTCCCAGTCCCGTATTACGGGCCGTATATAAGTGACGTTTTCATGTTGCAGGCACGTAGTAACCCGTATGTAACCCGTTTTTATACGTCCCCATAGACTTTAGGGCATACGGAACTGAAATACGGGAGAAAATAGGACATGCTCTATATTTTTATACGGCTAGTATACGGTACGGACGGAATGGATTTAACACGGCAATATAAATGGTCAGACGTATTGTCCATTGAAATGAATGTGGCCGTATGTAATCCGTAAAAAAGGTACGGTACGGGACGGTACGGATGCGGCCGTTTTCATACATCCGTGTGAATGTAGCCTAAGGGTTACACATGAACAGAACTGCAGCGACAATTGTAACTATGGCTATGTTTCCATGCTCAATTAATTATTTTACCGTAATAAGAAATTAAACAATGTTATAACATAGCATAAGGGATCTTTTGCAGAACAGTTTCTGCAAAGCAATATTGTCGTCTCAAATTTGCAAATCATCACCAAACAATATTCTGTAATAAGGGTTATCCATTTCTTGATGATGGGGGGTCCAAGGTGAACTCCACAGCTCACAAAAAAAAAGTGGTAAAATTTGAATAAAGTAGAGACTGAGTAGGATCACTCCCTATAACTCAAAGGGATGGAAAGCAACGCAGCGTGCCATACCGAAAGAGGGCATTTACTACATACAAAGTGGACTGTATTTATCTGTAAGCCGATATTACCGTCTTCACGTGATGTCCAGCTATTCATTACAGTGGTCCCAAGTTGAAACAATTTTATAAACATTTACAGAAAAAGCAGTAAAATCGAAACAACAAATAATATATCTGCCAGGCGGGTGACACATCCATCTCTCTTCTAGCTTTCCAAAAACTCTCTCTGAAACTTTTGGAAGTCCTGATCTGTAAACACAGATTTCTGTTGCCACCTTCTTTTCTTTGTTTTCTGTTGGTTTTGATTTCCGTCCACTGTGATGAGACAGAATCTGTAAGAATCGAGAAAGGTTGACTCCTGGAGCACGGTTACATGGAGGCTTTGTGTCCACTTTTTTCACAATAAATTTTTACATTAAAAGAATTAAAAGTTGGTTTTCAAGAATGGCCTTACAAACAGATGAGAACTGCAGTACAACAAATTAGAGGTGTGTCCAGCGCTAAGGCCCTTGTGCATGTAGCATACGGCCGTCTGTAGGAGGGAGGGGAAGCGAGTGCTCACCCCTTCTCTCTCCGTGAGAAGGATAACAACTCATGGTGCGATGAGTAATAAGGCCTTTCAAATGGTTTCCATTTAAGTGAGAGTGGCTGTGGTACGTGTCGTCAGGCCGTAAAAAAATATTTTTGACAAGCGCCTAAAGTGTAAATAGCCAGAATATCAATTAGGTCTTAAGAAAACCAATTGTCAACAATGATGGATGTCTATAAGTTTAAGATGTTTTCCTTTTTCAAACATTACTGGGTGTTGCTGCAGTTTAGTGGAGAATTAGGACTCCTTGCTTCATATACAACTATGATGCAAGGAATCCATCTCTGGCAGTAAGGTCAGCTCGAACACAGGACTCAGATTAATAAGGCTGTGTGCAAGCTGCCCCCAAACACAATGATCCCCATCCACTCTCTGATTAAATGTGCTCCCAAATCTGCATAACATCTAAGAAATATTTTCTATATTTTACTTACCCGTTTGCAACACACTTCAGCTACCATATTCTTTGTGATAGACGTATATATTTGAGGTTCTGGGCAAGATGATCCTGCGATTGGCGTTTCTATACATCTCTAGAATGAGAAGATGAACATGCTCCAATACAAGTTTCACATTCACTGTCACTTCATTTTAATAGCAAGATATGGCCACCACAGCTGTCCCCCACAACAACGTGTGTATTTGGGGGCTTATATGTTGACCGTCAGCATATCAGGCTGATATTAATGTAATAGGGGTGGAGATCGTTTGGGAACTGTACAACATTCTGATCAAATTTTATTTAAAATTACTGGGTGGCAAAGTTATGTTAAAGTAGATTTGGACATTAGATTGTTTTTGTTCAATGCAATGAAAGAAAAGAAAACTAAGCCTCAGTGTGCAAGAAGCAGCAACAATGTCACTGTTTCCCTTTTACACGAGGATGAAGCTTTCAGATGCAGAGATATCCAACTTGTTTCTATGGATTTTTGTAAATTGTATACGTAATATATTAAAAGGGAGGACAGTCAAATTATATATAAAAAAACATTATTTAAAAAAGCATCTTCTAGAGTTCTTGAATATATGATCGTTAGATCACTGTACCATGGACTACTACTACTACTACATCCAAGCAGGGTATCATAGTAGAAAGTGATTGGAATGCCTATGGCCTTCAGAATAGTAACCGATGAAGTTAGTCGTGAAAAGCTGCAGACAGAGATGAGGGGTCTGAATAAGTAGGAGACCCCACTGTGAACAAGGGCCCAGTGCCAATCAGAGATAAAATAAAATTGTAACTAAACAGATTTGCAGCACGAAAAAAAAGAAAGCTAAAAACCCTATAACAGAATGAAGTTGTTTGGGTGCTTTGGCTATCTGCCTGAAAAGCAGAAAATTAAGAAGTTTAAGGATTAAAAAAAAAAAAAATTAGGTAATTTACTAAGGGTCTGAATCGCGTTTTCATGTCGGGTTGGCCAAAAATTACCATTTTGCGACGAAGTGCCCCGGGTTTTTGGCGCACGCAAAAGAAATCGATGGACGTGCGCGTCAGAAAACCCGTCGGCTTCGTAAAAACCGCCGTATTTTTTAAAAAAAATGTTGCTTGACACGCACTTACCTGCACCCAGCCTAGCTTGGTGAACTCCGGTGGAGGACATCGGGCGCACTATCTTAGTGAATCATTGGAAGACACAAATCAGAACCCGCCACTGGATTGCGAATGGACCGGGTAAGTAAATCTGCCCCATTGTATGAAGAGAAAACAATCTCAAAATACCTTGGATATGTTAAGGCATTACAAATGTATAACCTCTTACAATAACACAGGACAGGCTTGCTCCTAAAATCCTAAAATGGCTTAGTCCTGAAGGGGTTAAAGATGAAAAAAGGCTGGAAAATGATAAATACACTTCTTTACATCATCATATTTAAACACACATACCTTTTTTATTTACTTCTGTGTATGGTGCTATATAAGGTGTAATTTTTTTAGAGGAAATAATGCAAACCTAGGCTACATCCAGTTTTCAGAATGGTGCTGCCTTTGTAGTATTATGCCACATGGTGGCAGCACTGCATCCATTTTTTTAGTTGTTGGATTGCCATGTTCTCTCCTACCTTTCTTTTTTTATCTATACACTGGAAATCAAAATCAGAGCACAATGTATGTAATCTCCATTGATCGACATTCAATGGATTTTTTTGTAAGGAGTTCACCCTGCCACTAGAACAGACAAATCACCAGGCCCAGATGGAATACACCCCCGGGTACTTCATGAATTATTTACTGTGTTAGACCATTATTTCTAATATTTGAAGATTTATTAAGGACAGGTTCTGTCCCATAGGACTGGTGCATAGCAAATGTGGTGCCAATGTGGTTACAGGAGTCTAACATCAAATGTTTGGAAAATATTTGAGGGGTTTATTAGTGATGCTATCCAGGAGTATCTCACTGTGCACAACCTTATAACCCAGCGTCAGCATGGGTTTATGAGAGATCGGTCCTGTCAGACTAATCTGATTGGTTTCTACGAGGAGGTAAGTTCAAGACTGGATCTGGGGGACGCTGTGAATGTTTTGTTTTCCAAAACATTTGACACAGTGCCACATAAAAGGTTGGTACATAAAATGAGACTAGAGGAAAAAACTGTGTATTTGGGTAAGCAAATGGCTTAGTGATAGAAATCATTAATGACACATTCAGAGATTGGGTTGAAGTTACCAGTGGAGTGCCACAGGGGTCAGTATTGGGGGCATTTCTTACTAATTTTTTTACTAATGACCTCATAGAGGGTTTACAAAGTAGAATTTCTATATTTGCAGATGATACTAAGCTCTGTTTAGTATTTAATATAGAGGAGTATAGAATAACATTACATAAGTATTTGTGGAAACTGCCAGCCTGAGTTGACAAATGGAAGATGAGGTTTAATGTAGATAAATGTAAGGCTATGCGCTTGGGTGGAGAAAATTATAATTATGTGTTAAATAATAAATGTATTGGTAAAACTGATGGAGAAAAAGACTTAAGGGTATTGGTGGATGGATTGGTATTAGTGACCAGTGCCAGGCATTAGCTGCTAAAGCAAATACAATTATGGGATGTATCAACAGAGGAATAGATGGGCAGCACGTTGGCTTAGTAGTTAGCAATTATAGCCTCGCAGTGTTGGGGACCTGGGTTCAAGTCCTAGGGGCAACATCTGCAAAGATTTTGTATGTTCTCTCTGTGTTTGCATGGGTTTCCTCCAGGTCCTCTGGTTTCCTTCCGCACTCCAAAACATCCTGGTAGGTTAATTAGATTGTGAGCCCCATTGGGGACAGGGACCAATTTAGCAAACTTTGTGCAGTGCTGCGTAATCTGTATGCACTTTATAAATAAAGACATTATTATTATTATTATTCTCATGATAAGGACATAGTTTTGCCCTTATACAAATCACTGGTCAGACCACTGGACAATTGTGTAAAATTTTGGGCACCAGCGTATAAAAAGGACATAGTAGAACTGGAACGGGTGCAGAGGGAAAGAACCAAGATTATTAGGGTAATGGGGGGACTAGAATACAATGATCGAATACTAAATTTGGGATTATGCAGTTTTTTCAGTGTATTATTACAATGCACATATACCTGAACGGGCAGTACAAGAAAACTCTCCAAAGATCTTTTTATACCTAGGCCAGGCATCAGGGGCATCCTCTACACCTAGAAGAGAGGCAATTCTACCATCGCCATAGACTCTAGGATTCTTTATGGTGTGAGCAGTGAGACTATGGGACTCTCTGCCACAAAATGATGTAATTGCTGAGAATTTGAACATGTTCAAGAGGGTATAATAATAATGTCACATTGTATGAGAAAAGAACTGTAGTTTCTGTTGATTCCGGGAGTTATTCTGACCACCATATTAGGGGTGGGGAAGGAATTTTTCCTGATTTGGAACAATTGGCATCAGCCTTGCGGGGTATTTGCCTTCTTCTGTATCAAAAAAGTATAATGTACAGGTTGCACTTGATTGACTGATGTCTTTTTCTAACTGGCAGTACAAGAAAACTCTCCAAAGATCTTTTTATACCTAGGCCAGGTATCAGGGGCATCCTCTACACCTAGAAGAGAGGCAATTCTACTATCGCCATAGACTCTAGGATTCTTTATGGTGTGAGCAGTGAGACTATGGGACTCTCTGCCACACGATGATGTAATTGCTGAGAATTTGAACATGAAAATGTACAGGTTGCACTTGATTGACTGATGTCTTTTTCTAACTGTTTTTACTATGATACCCTCCTAATTTGTGTTGTTTTCACTGGATAGGGTCTAACTTGCTGATCAGTGAGGGTCTCAGTGCTGAGATCACGAAAACGAGGGGTCCAACGGGATCCCACGTACCTCCGTTGGACCCCTCGAGACTAATGGAGTAGATGGCCACGCATGACTGTTCTGCTCCATTATTCTCTATGGAGCTGACGGAGATCAGTGTGCGCAGCGCTCTGCAATTTCTGTCAGCTCCATAGAGATTGATGGAGCAGAATGGTCATGCACGGCCGTCTACTCCATTAGTCTGACTGAGCGACATGAGACCCCATTGGACCCCTCGTTTTCGCGATCTGTAGGGGATTCAGCACTGAGACCCCCACTGATCTCGTGGATATGGCCTAACTTTTGTTTGTGGGAAAACCCCTTTAATTGTGGACAAGCAGCCAAAGGAGTAGAATAATTAATAGCAAGTTGCACATTTCCATAGTCGTATGTTTGCTAGCCTTCGTTTCTGTATGTATTGTTGTATTATTCACTTAACTATGTTTACCAAAGTAGTAAAGTATTTCATGTCAGTATTTGCTTGTAATAATAATGTATGTGAGCTTGAACTAGGGTTTACTGGTTTTTGGTACAATGTTATGCTACAGCTGGGAAGCAGGGGTAGGGGTACTGTTTGCAGGACAGTGTTGTTCTTTCCAGTAAATTTCCTAGGAACCCTCCTCCACCATACACGCAGGAAGCACATGGGCAAGTTGAGCAATATACTTTGCATATGTTCCCTCAGATCTTTCTTGGGCATTAGTTTTCCTTTCTTGCCTAAATACAGCGTGTCTTCCTGTAATCTGTTCAATGTAAATAAAAAGCTGTCCTGTAAATGAATATATATATTTTGTACACCCCGTGCTTTCTGATACTGGCTAAGAAGCGGTGATGTTCCAAACCAGCATCAGCTCTGTGACAGATTTATAGATGTCACTGAGCGTTATAGGGGATCTACTATGAGTTTACTGATAGTAGATGTATTGTATTGCGTGCAAGCCGGCGCCGATGCGCCAAAATCCAATTGCGTGCGACACAATCGTTGTACTATTCCCAATCTTTCCCAACCTACAGTACTCAGTCCTGATTTCAACTCTTTTTGGCTCACCAGGGTTGAATACATCGATCAGTAGCTTCACACTTACACAGTAGGGCCCGCTAGCCAGGCACTCCTCATACACATGTGTACAGGTCCTCCAGCCGTATATGATCCATCAGAGACATTGAAAATGCCAGACTTATGACATGTAACATATTTTGTACACCCCGTGCTTTCTGATACTGGCTAAGAAGCGGTGATGTTCCAAACCAGCATCAGCTCTGCGACAGATTTATAGACGTCACTGAGCGTTATAGGGGATCTACTATGAGTTTACTGATGGTAGATGTATTGTATTGCGTGCAAGCCGGCGCCGATGCGCCAAAATCCAATTGCGTGCGACACAATCGTTGTACTATTCCCAATCTTTCCCAACCTACAGTACTCAGTCCTGATTTCAACTCTTTTTGGCTCACCAGGGTTGAATACATCGATCAGTAGCTTCACACTTACACAGTAGGGCCCGCTAGCCAGGCACTCCTCATACACATGTGTACAGGTCCTCCAGCCGTATATGATCCATCAGAGACATTGAAAATGCCAGACTTATGACATGTAACAGTTTATTCTTAAATAACTGCTTAAATAATTATTAAATAATAAAATAACACATTCTCTAAATTCACTGTTAACAAAAATACAGCATTTCACAGTTATAATTCCGACATGTCTCTATCAGTCCTAGTATACACAATTTTGGTTGCCCTGGGATCCGACCCTAAGTCTAGGGACAGGCAGCCCTCACTCTTGCATTCCAAGACGAGCTCACACGGACTTCCTGCCTGCAGCATTGTGAGAAGAGTAAAACTACAAGCTACAGACAGATAAGGTCTTTATCCAGGGGAGGGGGAGTTAGGAATATAGCAAAGCTGAAAGTGCATGTTATGACTGTTATAGCAAAGCTGAGAAAGTGATATGTTATATGCATCTCATGGATCTCATAATCTCTGTCTCGTATTTATTTCTATGTCAGATACTAGTATATCTGTAATGTTCAGATGTTAAATAAAAGTGTAAATAAACCTGTACCCTGATAATCTAACCACATTGTCAGCACAGCCTGCCTGCCTTCCCGTGGTCCTGCCTGCCTGCCTTCCCGTGGTCCCCTTGTCCCTACCTTGGCTGCCACCGTGGGCCTAGTCGCACCCGTGGAGCGACCTGGTGACTCTGGCGAAGACCAGGAGTTCACTTAGACTCCGCTCCCGGGTGTGGCTAAGGTTGTTATCTCCCGCGGTGGTCCAGGGAGTCCACTTACTTAGTCCTAAGGGACTAATCCCCATAGACTGTGACACGCATCTCATGGATCTCATAATCTGTGTCTCATATTTATTTCTATGTGTCAGATACTAGTATATCTGTAATGTTCAGATGTTAAATGAAAGTGTATATAAACCTGTACCCTGATAATCTAACCACATTGTCAGCAGAAAGTATCTCACACAGCACAGAGAGATCATAATGAGGCAGATTTACTTACCCGGTCCTGTCGCAATCCCGCAGTGAGTTGTCCGATGAGGATTCGGGTCTGCCGCGATTCACTAAGATTGTGCGCCCGAGTTCCTGCATCCATCGCTTCCACGCCGAGGTCCGCCGGAGTTCACCTTCTTCTTCCCGGTGCTTGTAAGTGCGTGTCTTGCGACACAATTCTAAGTGTTAAATCTTGCACGTTGTCCGAATCTGTCGGGTTGTCCGACGGCCATGCCACCCCGTTTTCTGTCGCGCGCAAGCTGGCGCCGATGCGGCAAAATCCGATCGTGTGCACAAATTGTAAATCGTCGGGAAACCCGACAAAAATGCGCTCCGTGGACCCTTAATAAATGAGCCCCAACGTGCTTAGAGGATCCCCGCCCACACTCTTGAAGACCAAGTTTCTTAATTTTTTGGGGCGTTTCCTTTTTGTACTCCGTTCCTTCCAAAAACTATACACTCACCGGCCACTTTATTAGGTACACCTGTCCAACTGCTCGTTAACACTTAATTTCTAATCGACCAATCACATGGCGGCAACTCAGTGCATTTAGGCATGTAGACATGGTCAAGACAATCTCCTGAAGTTCAAACCGAGCATCAGTATGGGGAAGAAAGGTGATTTGAGTGCCTTTGAACGTGGCATGGTTGTTGGTGCCAGAAGGGCTGGTCTGAGTATTTCAGAAACTGCTGATCAACTGGGATTTTCACGCACAACCATCTCTACGGTTGACAGAGAATGGTCCGAAAAAGAAAAAACATTCAGTGAGCGGCAGTTCTGTGGGCGGAAATGCCTTGTTGATGCCAGAGGTCAGAGGAGAATGGGTGTTACTAGCATGGTGTACCTAATAAAGTGGCCGGTGAGTGTATCTTTGTAAGATTTTCCACTTTAGACATTATCTAGCATCTTTTCACCTTAAAAGAAATGAAGTCCTGAATTAGCAAAGGGGATATTTATTGGACACGTTATTCATGTCCTTTTGACAAAGTTCTGCCTTATAATACAGTAGATAAATTCTATACCTAGATTCAAGCCCCTAAGCATGAATTATTTTACATGGGGCCTGGTATTCTCTAAGAATTGTGGGAACATTTGTTGAGGACTGAATCAGCATCAACAGGTTCTAGAATGCATGAGGTTAGCCTTTGAAAGCGGAGAATAATATCAACCCAGTTACCCAGTTATTATCTATCCCTTTCTAGCTTTAAACAAATATACAAGTTTTGTGCTGGGTTTTCTAGATTTAAATTCTCCGTTTTTTGGGGGGGGGGTTTCCATTTCTTCAGTTTTGAAAGATCAGGAAATGTATGCAACAAGGTTGATGAAATACTGTAACTGTAAAAATGTCAAAAAGCTTGTACTTACCTCCTCCGGTGCTGCTGATGTCCCACGCCGCAGTCCGTCTGAACCGCGCCCCTGTAAACAAACAGGGGCACAGACGCCACGCACAGTGAGCTCCCGAACGGCAATATGACTGGCCACGCCGATCCGTCTCTCAGCACTGTAAAGCGCAGGGAGATGGTGTCGGATGCGGGCATAAGCTCCTTGTGCGCCCCTGTCAACAAACCGGCGCACAGATCAGACGGACTGCGGCGCGGCCCATCAGCAGCACCGGGTGAGGTAAGTACACATTTTTTTTTTTTTTAAATAGCCCGCCCAAATAATTTCTTAAACTCTAGACCAATTTTAAGTCAGGCTTTTGAAAACAGGGGTTCTAAAGCTACCTTAAAAAGGACCTGTCCTGACCTAGGACCTGTCCTGACCTTTGAGCTGCTTACTAGCCCTACCCAAGGTGTAGCAGTGTTAAATTGCTTATTCAGGAGGGGGCGGTCCAAGAAGGAGGTGGGTGCCACATGAAGCCTGGCAGTCACTGCCGGCATGCACCGCCGGAATATGATGTTGGAGGGCTGTAAGCTTGGTCCGGCCTTCGCAGCGCTGTGTAGTGTTTGCTAGGTGGGATCGTTTTTTACGGCTTCCATTCTGAACACCAAATGTCTCCTTTGTCCTTTTGGTTGGTACAATTACAAGGATACAAGATTTATATGTTTTAATACATTCAAAAAATGACAACCTTCTGTACAATAAAAAATAATTTTTCATATTCCCTGTGCGCCCCTGTCAACAAACCGGCGCACAGATCAGACGGACTGCGGCACGGCCCATCAGCAGCACCGGGTGAGGTAAGTACACATTTATTTTTTTTTAAATAGCCCGCCCCAAAATAATTTCTTAAACTCGGATAACCAATTTAAGTCAGAAACAGGGGTTCTAAAGCTACCTTAAAAAGGACCTTTCATCCCAAAAATCTATCTAGGAGCTGCTTACTAGCCCTACCCCAGGTGTTGCAGTGTTAAATTGCTAGCTTTAGAACCTCGGAACCAAGCTTAATGCTGTCCGGCTTATTCATGAGGGGGCGGTCCAAGAAGCCTGGCAGTCACTGCTGGCATGCACCGCCGGAACATGATGTTGGAGGGCTGTAAACTTGGTCCGGCCTTCGCAGCGCTGTGTAGTGTTTGCTAAGTGGGATAGTTTTTTACGGCTTCCATTCTGCACACCAAATGTCTCCTTTGTCCTTTTGGTTGGTACAATTACGGGGATACAAGATTTATATGTTTTAATACATTCAAAAAATGACAACCTTCTGTACAAGAAAAAATAATATTTCATAATTAGTTGTATGGAGCTGTGTGACATGTTATTTTTTGCGAGGGGAGGTGAAGTTTTCATTGGTACCATTTTGAGGACAGTACGGCCTTTTGATCAACTTTTATAACATTTTTAATATGTTACAAAATCTAAAAAAATTGGCGTTTCAGACATTTTTCGCTACGGGATTAAATGCCATGAATAACATTTTTGGACGAGGCGAAACCTAACATTTTTATTTTTAATGTTTATTTTTATATCAGTTCTAGGGAGAGGGGTGTGATTTGAATTGTCTGATTGTCGGATTTTACCCACCATTTATTACGATGTGCCACTGGCATGGTGTAACAAATGACCAGAAAGCATACAGCCTTACAGACCTGAGACTGTCATGGAGACAGATCTTCGCTCCCCGATGACGTCATGGGAAGCAACAATCTAAACCAATACAGCTTCGCCGGCAGCAAACACCAACCTTGCCAATAATACCTTCATTTACACGTTCACACAATATAATATGAGAAAATGAATCTCAAAATTTGGTCTGCATCCGATTATGGAAATGCAACATGTGTATGTAAACTTTTGTTTGGGCACATGGCGGGCTCAAGAGGCCAGATTTTGATGAAATCATTTTCAGATGCCATGATGTGTTTGTAAAGTCCCAGAGATAGCAGAACAGTGACTGTGCACAATAGTGGTCAATCGTGCTGTGAATTAGCTGCTGCTTTTGCGGCTGGCTCACGGCCCCCATTTATGGTCGTGTGCATGTGGCCTAAGCTGTCTGTGGTCCCCAACTCAGATAGAATGGTGCTTTATTCTAAGTCACAAATGACAGCCAACTAAGGATTAAAAAAGTGCTGTGTCCTGAACTCAAAAGTGGCCCTGTGCTTAAGGTGTTAAAATACATGCACTAACTTCTCAGAATTTGTTCTTGTGACATATAATTATTACAAGAACAATGTGGTCAAGAAGAGGGTGTTTCATCATGGTCTGTTTTTTATCTCTCTTCTGTGTTTTCTCTCAGGTCTGAATCAAGGCCTTTGTAGGACCGGTACAGACTGAGACCAAACAACTAAATTCCAGGGAACAAAGGGCACAAAATATCTGTAATACAGAAACAGTATACATAGTTACACTTACAATATATTGTATTATTATTTATTTTTCTTTATCAGAGATACACAGAATATGGAAAACTTGCTATGGATCTCACAGGCACCTGTGCTGATCGTGTGTTATCCATTTTTGCACATCCGCTGAAAAAAAGGTAGCTTGTCCCAACACCTTGGAGCATCACATAATTGTGTTACCTGTACATTGATCCACAAATACTTACTTCTATGGGAGTTCAGAGCCGCAAACATGAAGAATATGACCTCCCCTGAGGTTTTTTTTTTTTCAAGGCACAGGGCTGTGAAATCTTCAGCTGAGTATATGAGCCTAAAGAAATACACAAGAACATATGAAAGCTGAAAAAAACACAGCCGTTTCACCTGAAGAAAAAACAATGGTTGGCACGAGGGTTAATTCTGCATTTAGTCCTCATGCACATGACATTTTTTTCCTCTGGGTATACTGTATTGCAGTGTATGGAAAATTTGCTATAGATCTGTAACAGCGTGCCACTGGCAATGACAGGTCCTGGAATCTTATAAAGACTCCAGGCTGTCATGATTACCGATGATGTCACAGGAAGCAACAATTATAGTCTATGTGCAGGCACTACCAGCTTATGACTGGTAAATCTGGTAAATCACAGCATGCTTCCATGGACTTCTACTACTCCCCATCCTTTTTGGATGCATGCTGTGATTTCATGTGATCAGATACATACATGGGGTACAATTAACTAATGTTAGGAGGCTAAAGGACCTTAGATGATGTCACCCAAAGTGACATGACAATATTGCTGCTCCGAGAAGACATGGGAATGCTGCTGGCTTCAGTAGCTCTAGCATATACGTGCAGACTCCCAATATCTACAACTACAGCAAAAGCTAATAGGACCAGCAACAAATATTGCTTGTAATTAAAGAATTGGGTTCCTGAGTGAGGCGACTTCTTGACACGTATGTGCTTACTAGTCAGAGCCCCTTGACAGTTTGGGAAATGGAAGATTGTTCAGAGCCCTCTAAGATCAGAAGCCAGCGCTCTGTATGGGCTCAGGCATCACTACATATATCATTTGCCACCAGATAACCTTACAGGTCTGACAGATAATCTGTGAGGTAAACACCAAACTGGAATGAATGTAAAGTATTAAGTATTTATATTCATGTACATAGGGAGCAGTATTATAGTAGTTATATTCCTGTACATAGAGGGCAGTATTATAGTAGTTATATTCCTGTACATAGGGGGGAGTTTATAGAGTTATATTCTTGTACATAGGGGGGAGTATTATAGTAGTTTATTCTTGTACATAGAGGGCAGTATTATAGTAGTTATATTCTTGTACTAGGGGGCAGTATTATAGTAGTTATATTCTTGTACATAGGGCAGTATTAGTAGTTATATCTTTGTACATAGGGGGCAGTATTAGTAGTTATATTCTGTACTAGGGGGCAGTATTAGTAGTAGTTATATTCCTGTACATAGGGGCAGTATTATAGTAGTTTATTCTGTACATAGAGGGCAGTATTATAGTAGTTATATTCTTGTACATGGGGCAGTATTATAGTAGTTATCTTCTTGTACATAGAGGGCAGTATTATAGTGTTATAATTCTTGTACATAGGGGGCAGTATTATAGTAGTTTATTCTTTGTACATAGGGGGCATATTATAGTAATTATATCTTGTACATAGGGGGCAGTATTATGTATTATTCTTGTACATAGGGACAGTATTTAGTAGTTATATTCCTGTCACTAGGGGGCAGTATTATAGTAGTTATATTCCTGTACATAGGGGGCATATTATAGTAGTTATATTCCTGTACATAGGGGCAGTATTATAGTAGTTATATTCTTGTACATTGGGGGCAGTAATATAGTAGGTATATCTTGTACATAGGGGACAGTATTATAGTAGTTATATTCTTGTACAGGGGGGGCAGTATTATAGTAGTTATATTCTTGTAATCATAGGGGGCAGTATTATCGTAATTATATTCTTGTACAAGGGGCAGTATTATAGTAATTATATTCTGTACTAGGGCAGTATTATAGTATTATATTCTTGTACATAGGGGACAGTATTATAGTAGTTATATTCCTGTCCATAGGGGGCAGTATTATAGTAGTTATATTCCTGTACATAGGGGGCAGTATTATAGTAGTTATATTCTTGTACATAGGGGCAGTATTATAGTAATTATATTCTTGTACATAGGGGCAGTATTATAGTAGTTATATTCTTGTACATTGGGGGCAGTAATATAGTAGTTATATTCTTGTACATAGGGGGCAGTATTATAGTAGTTATATTCTTGTATATAGGGGGCAGTATTATAGTAGTTATATTCTTGTACATAGGGGGCCGTATTATAGTAGTTATATTCTTGTACATAGAGAGCAGTATTATAGTAATTATATTCTTGTACATAAAATGCAGTATTATAGTAGTTATATTCTTGTAGATAGAGAGCAGTATTATAGTAATTATATTCTTGTACATAAAATGCAGTATTATAGTAGTTATATTCTTGTACATAGGGGGCAGTATTATAGTAGTGATATTCTTGTACATAAAATGCAGTATTATAGTAGTTATATTCTTGTACATAGGGGGCAGTATTATAGTAGTTATATTCTTGTACATAGAGGTCAGTATTATAGTAGTTATATTCTTGTACATGGGGGGTAGTATTATAGTAGTTATATTCTTGTACATAGGAGGCAGTATTATAGTAGTTATATTCCTGTACATAGGGGGCAGTATTATAGTAGTTATATTCCTGTACATGGGGGGTAGTATTATAGTAGTTATATTCTTGTACATAGGGGCAGTATTATAGTAATTATATTCTTGTACATAGGGGCAGTATTATAGTAGTTATATTCTTGTACATTGGGGCAGTAATATATAGTTATATTCTTGTACATAGGGGCAGTATTATAGTGTTATATTCTTGTATAGGGGGCAGTATTAGAGTAGTTATATTCTTGTACATAGGGGGCCGTATTATAGTAGTTATATTTTTGTACATAGAGAGCAGTATTATAGTAATTATATTCTTGTACATAAATGCAGTATTAGTAGTTTATATTCTTGTACATAGGGGGCATATTATAGTAGTGATTTCTTGAACATAAAATGCAGTATTATAGTAGTTATATTCTTGTACATAGGGGGCAGTATTATGTAGTTTATATTCTTGTACATAGAGTCAGTATTATATTAGTTATATTCTTGTACATGGGGGTAGTATTAGAAGTGTTATATCTTTTGTACAATAGGCAGTATTATAGTAGTTATATTCTTGTGTACATAAGGTCAGTATTATAGTATTTATTTCTTGTACATGGGGGGTGTATTATAGTAGTTATATTCTTGTACATAGGAGGCAGTATTATAGTAGTTATATTCCTGTACATAGGGGGCAGTATTATAGTATTATATTCCTGTACATAGGAGCAGTTTATAGTAGTTATATGTTTGACTAGGGGCGTATATGTATTAATTGTTGTACATAGGGGGCAGTATTATAGTAGTTATATTCTTGTACACAGGGGGCAGTATTTATAGTAGTTTACCTGTACATAGGGAGCAGTATTATAGTAGTTATATTCTTGTACTAGGGGGCAGTATTATAGTAGTTATATCTGGTACATAGAGGTCAGTATTAAGTAGTTATATTCTTGTACATGGGGGGTAGTATTATAGTAGTTTATATTCTTGTACATAGGAGGCAGTATTATAGTAGTTATATTCTTGTACTGAGGTCCATTTATAGTAGTTATATTCTTGTACATGGGGGTAGTATTATAGTAGTTATATTCTTGTACATAGGGGCAGTATTATAGTATTTAATTCCTGTACATAGGGGCCGTATTAAGTATTATATTCCTGTACATAGGGAGCAGTATTTATAGTGTTATATTCTTGTACATAGGGGGCAGTATTATATGTAGTTTATTGTTGTACATAGGGGGCGTCATTATAGTAGTTATCTTCTGTACACAGGGGGCAGTATTATAGTAGTTATATTCTTGTACATAGGGAGCAGTATTATAGTAGTTTATCTTGTACATAGGGGGCAGTATTAATATATTTTACTTAGGGCAGTATTATCCTAGATACATTCTTGTTTAAGGAGAAGGTATTGTAGTAGTTTTTTTTTCTTTGTATTATAAGTTAGTATTAAGGTATTAAGGAAGCGATATTCCTTAGTAAGGGAGGCATGTGAGTCTCTTTCTTTGCTATGTACATGTTGATTTGGACCATCTATAACAGTTTGGGTGTAGTTTAGGAATGGGGCCACTTTTACATTTTTTTCCAGGGCCACTTTAAATTCCCAGTCCGCCCCTGTGCAGATTCATACATAAGTTGTGGAAATGTCAGTTCCTGGGTCATGCAAAGGCAAAGGGATGAACCTAAACCACCAATTCTCTGCAATTCGTCATCCACAATGGTGTGTGCCTGCTAAAGATAAACCAGGCAAGAAGGGAAAGTAGCCAGGAAGCACAGCAATTGCCAAATATCCAGCGAAGCTCTCTGTGCTTTTCACCCATTAACAACGTGTTGTATTTATAGGGAGGGATGCCCGAACATCACAAGCAGCCAATCACTGGTTCTTGCCAAGGTTTACTTCTCTACCACTCTCATGCGCAACGTACTTACAATGGAGGGCTATAAACATGGTGGGAATGTACACTTTGGTAAATAAACCCACTACAATGGGTCCCATTTACTAGGGTCCGCGACCGCACTATCGTCGGAATATCCAACGATTTCCAATTTGCGTCACATTTGAAGGGTGTTTTTTAACGTACACGATAGGATTTTGGTGCATCCGCGTCGGCTTTCATGCGACAGAAATTGGGGGGCGGACCGTCGCCGATCCAACAGATTCGGTCTAAGCGCGGGATTTAACATTTAAATTTGTGTCGTCACAGGAAGCCATATTGTAGCTCAGGTATAGCTAGAACTCATGGAGGAAGCCATATTGTAGCTCAGGCAGAACTGAAATGGATGGTGGCTATATTGTAACTCAACCAAAACTGGAACTGATGGAGGACAACATATTTTAGCTCTGGCAGAACCCAAACAATAGGGGCAGCCAACCATAGCTCAACCATAAGTGGAAGTGGAAATTAGGCCATCTAAGTTTCCCCCTTATTTTATCACATGGTTGGGGTCTTGGATTATGACATCCAACCGATGACGATGTGTCTATGAAGTTTTCCAACATGTCCTAGTAATTGTGACCGTCTACAGAAACCAGAAGAGGGAGTATATAAGAAGAGGGAGACGTGAGAGCTAACTACACGTTTTGTTTGTAGTCTGTAACCATGGCGACACAGCCGTCTGGAAAAGGGCTCTACAAGGAGAATAGTAGATTTTATAATGATGTTTTTTCAGTAAATTTGGGTGTAGAGGGTGGCACAGGTGCCCACAATACATAGAATAACCCGGGTCATATTTGTGTACATTGCTATAACTTCTTTTTTTCCGGTTTTACAGATTTGCTGCTTTTTGCTCGTTTCTGGAAGGAGATGAGAGACCCTTATATGGTGTGCCACCATTTTGCAGTGATCTATTCCTATGGATACGTGCTGGTAAGTACAGAGGTGGAAGCTTTCTTAAAATAAGAAGCAGGAAATCATATTTACTAAATTAAAGAGTAGCATCAAAAAAAGTAAGTGCATATACAGCTACACACACTAGAGGGCGCTGTGACACTGCTATACACGACTGACTATCCATAGTCTAGTATCTTTGTATTATAAGTACAGCACATCCATCTATCTCTATATCCACCAAACATCTCATACATCCTTCATGTCAATGTTTTCACAGAATCGTGGTGTGCTTCCGTATTTTGCTAACTTTCGTCTGATATCTGAACTGTCAACACCATTTGTAAATCAGAGGTAAGAGGGGCAGTATTATAGTAGTTATATTCTTGTACATAGGGGGCAGTATTATAGTAGTTATATTCTTGTACATAGGGGGCAGTATTGTACATAGGGGGCAGTATTATAGTAGTTATATTCCTGTATATAGGAGGCAGTATTATAGTAGTTATATTCCTGTACATAGGGGGGCAGTATTATAGTAGTTATATTCTTGTACATCTGGGGCAGTATTATAGTAGTAACATGGATGTGATCTTGGAGTATATAGATGCTTCCCCTCGTCTGATATTTTTGCTGCCTCCGTGCTTTCTTTGCAGCTCTTCTTGAACAGCTGATGTTGCGGTATTCATGCGCGGTCGTGTGTGGTCATCATTCTCATTCCGCTCATTCCCCGGGCTTGGAGTACTGTACATACGTGGTGCAGGGAGAAGGCTCTCAAGGTCATTTAGGTTTTTGCCAATTAACACTTCAAATTACAGTCATGTGGTCTGCGGCGCCGCGTGCTCTCATCACTTGTCAGATCTGCAGAAAACGCCTGTCAAGAAATTGTCCAGAGGGGCCGCTCTGACCTTGTCTATCATTGAAGATGCAAATGTGTAAAGGTGTCTGCAAAGAAACGTCAGGATATTTCCCTGTGCGCGGCTGAAACCTAAAGAACCAAAGAAGTGTCTGCTCCTCATCCTTCCTGCAACATTGTAGCAAACACACATACAAATCAGTCACATCCACTATAGAAAGGTAACTCATTGCTCTATACGCAGTGGCCATTCGTGTGAGTTTCCGAATGTAGCAGTGATTTTACATAGGACTCCCAAATCTGCAGTAGATCTATGGTTATTACAGATTGGATGAAGTCTCAGTCCTCACATATGAAGTCCTTGCACCTATGAGAGCCATGATATGCTACATACTGAGCACCAGATGGCACATGCCAAAATCTCATTACTATGGTGCCTCAGGCTGATCGGTGGTGACTCCGGCTTTTTAACCCACAGCGGTCAGATATTGATAGGTTTTCAGAGTGTCAGCTCTGGAAAACCCCTTTAAGGATATTGATCCCCTTTCATTAGTTTATGTAATTGAACTCCTGATACCTCATCTAATCACATCCCCTTCCTACAGCTGAACATAGATCCCTGCCAATCTCATATTGGTGACCCGCATTGATGTTTATATAAATTACCTAAAAAAAAACCCTTTAAGGAGGACCAGTTACTAAGATAATAATGTTACACCACATGTCCTATGTGAATGCCTGTGATTACCTAAACATTTTGGTGTTTGTTTTATCAAAATCCATTGAACCGTTAAAGAGATATAGGCCCTTAAAGTTTCTAAGATAATTATATTAGACAAGGGGGTTGTAAACTGGCAGAGACACACCCCAGAGGAAATAAAAGGTTACCACCCCCACGGATAGTATTCATTAACGCACATAGGAACTTCTACGGGCTGTATCTCTTGAACGGTTTAACGTAATTGAAAGAAACAAAGATCAAATTGATCAGGGGTGCTGTAGCGATCACATGAGGCACATCAGACCTCTGTGCGGTGTTGTCATTTGTGCTCTATCTAGCGGCATTATACAGATGATGGATCACGGTATTTGGGTTCAAATCTTCAAATGTTATATTCATTATGGTACTGACACAAGACACAAACTCCCATTCATAGCATAAAAAGTTCTACCCCAGAAATATACAACCTGGGTGGCACCTGGGTTTGCCCTGAAATCCGGATACATATCAAAATGTGACACGAACTCCACACACACAATCGGGAAATTTAGGACTGAGTCAGTGTGCAGCACGTGCTACGGGATTTGATAATAATTCCACAAAAATTGTGAATTTAAGTGGCAATTCTAGGGCAGGATCTCGGCAGTGAATTCCACCAAGCAGGTGCAGCACGAGAGAAGACTTTTAGAAATGATTAATAATGAAGATACAGAATTAGTCAGTAGAAGATGTGAGAGAGGTTTGTGTCAGGCAATGGGTTTTGGGTTGTCTTGGTCTCTGGGCAGTCCGTCTTTTATCATTGGGTGAGATACCTGAGAGTCTCCTGTTCTGTTGGTTTCTTCTCCCCTGATATTCTTACCTCTGCCTGACCAGGAGCGGCTTCTAATGTTGGGCTCCACTTATGGCTCTGACAATATATTCAACCCTGCAAAATATTCTACTGCAACGTCCTGTTCCATCCTCTGTGATGTCCTCATCCGGCTGCGCTGACTGCAATCTTGTCAACCTCAATATCCAGCCACAACTATAACGCATCTAACAAGGAGTCATCAGGATGGGCAAGTATTGACTATATATTATCTTGGTATCTTACAGGTGACCCCCCTGCACTTCCCCTTATTAGGGGAACCTCTAACCCTGTGCTATGAGGAGTCGGGTAATAGATTAGAAATTTATCTATATGTTTGATTCCTGACATATTCTGTGTGCCCGTGTGCAGTGGTGGATGGGGGGGTGATGGACCCCCGACCCCTCCGCTCAGAGACGACTGCTGGGGTCTTGATCCCAGTCTCACTGGGCTGTTAAATCGGATCATTTAGTGCTGGGAATATCCTTCCCCTTATTATCCGCGGCTGTAATGTCTCTCTTAGAACAGTCTGACCTACAAATTCCCTGCGCTTCTCCCATTACTTCCACTCGGCTTTATTAGAATTGAACATTCTCTGAAATAAACCACTAAACTGTCCGTGACTTCCATATCTAAGAGGAACGTGCAGCAAAATAGGAAAATCTGCGGCTTCTATAGATACTTTTTATCCATGAGGTCACATGGAACAAACGTTACACATTGTTATAGACACGTATAGAAACGTAAGAAAAGCCTCCGGAGAAGTCCCCTTTATGTTTACTACATTTATTAGATCTCCCGGAGATGGAAGCGTCCGGGGTGCGGTCTATAGATGACGTTCCTGCGGATATATCCCATGGCACCTACCTGCGATGGTGGGCGGCCGATCCGTCTGACCTAATTCTGCTGTCAGATAACAAACCATGAATCTGGGGAGGGATGTATCATATACTACCACACGATGCTCCGCCCCCTTCCCATGCCGGATACATCCGCTGGCGGAGAAGAAGTTCTATGCCAGGTCACCGGTTGCAGGTAATGCAAAGGCCACAACTAAAGAAAAGATCAATCAGCAAAAGGAACCAGTTATCCCCTCCGTGCCACCCGCAGCCTCACTTACCTCTGCACGCTCCAGCGTCTTGCCGTGTGTGTGGGACACCTCTGTAAAATTTAAAGGTCCAGTGCACAGATAATTAGCGCTGGCCGGCTGCTGACCTATTACATAGCCGGCCTCTTCCTCTGACCTCTGCCCGATCCTTGTGCCTTAGTGAAAAGCTGTCTCTGCTTTCTCATATCTATCTCATATCTATGCTCAGACACACAAGTTATTATCAGATATATGTAATGACAGAACATCTGATGAGTAGAAGGTAGTTTTCTCCTCGCAGTTTTCATAACAATGTTTTACAAATTGGGACGTGAAGAACATTTCATTTGACTTTCCTGAAACCTGAAGCAAAACAGAAGCAGCAGGAAACCTCCTCATTCACACTGCAGATCCGGAAGAGACAGGGAGAGCGGGAAGAGACAGGGAGAGACAGAGAGAGCGGAAGAGACAGAGAGAGACAGGGAGAGGCAGGGAGAGCGGGAAGAGACAGGGAGAGCAGGGAGAGACAGGGAGAGACATGGAGATATAGGAAGAGACAGGGAGAGCAGGGAGAGCGGAAAGAGAAAGGGAGAGACAGGGAGAGACAGGGAGAGACAGGGAGAGCGGAAAGGGAGAGACAGGGAGCGCGGAAAGAGAAAGGGAGAGACAGGGAGAGACAGGGAGAGACAGGGAGAGCGGAAAGGGAGAGACAGGGAGCGGCAGGGAGAGGGGAAAGAGACAGGGAGAGGCAGGGAGAGACAGTGAGAGGCAGGGAGAGACAGGGAGAGGCAGGGAGAGCGGGAAGAGACAGGGAGAGCGGGAAGAGACAGGGAGAGCGGAAAGAGAAAGGGAGAGACAGGGAGAGACAGGGAGAGCGGAAAGAGAAAGGGAGAGACAGGGAGCGGCAGGGAGAGGCAGGGAGAGGCAGGGAGAGGGGAAAGAGACAGGGAGAGGCAGGGAGAGACAGTGAGAGGGGAAAGAGACAGGGGGAGACAGGGAGAGACAGGGAGAGACAGGGAGAGACAAGGAGAGACAGAGACAGGGAGAGACAAGGAGAGACAGAGAGAGACAGGGAGATACAGGGAGAGGCAGGGAGAGCGGGAAGAGACAGGGAGAGCAGGGAGAGACAAGGAGAGACAGGGAGAGGCAGGAAGAGACAGGGAGAGACAAGGAGAGACAGAGAGAGACAGAGAGAGACAGGGAGATACAGGGAGAGGCACCCGTTACTAGCATGGTGTACCTAATAAAGTGGCCGGTGAGTGTATAAGTCAGTATTAAGGTATTAAGGAAGCGATATTCCTGTATAAGGGAGGCAGTTTGTGTCTCTTTCGCTGGGCTGTACATATTGATTTGGACCATCTATAAACAGTTTGGGTGGAGTTTAGGAACTCCACCCACACATGGCCACGCCTACTTGTTTTGAACCCAGCCACAGAATGGGGCCACTTTTACATTTTTTTCCAGGGCAACTTTAAATTCCCAGTCCGCCCCTGCGCAGATTCATACATAAGTTGTGGAAATATCAGTTCCTGGGGCATGCAAAGGCAAAGGGATGAACCTAAAACCGCCACCTCTTCTGCAGTTCGTCATCCAGCAATGGATGCAATAGTAAAAAGAGCAAACGTGGCACTCACTGGTAAAACTTAATTCTCCTTTATTTCATTATTTTCCAAAAAAAAGCACGAGCAAGGAGAAAACGGGACGAGTGACAGCCGTTTCAGGCTTTGGCTGTGACACGCCCATTTGCTTTGTTTGGATTGGTAGTGCTGGACCAGCCCCTTGTGACATCGGCCCAGCACCATGACCATGCTGTCCAGCGCTTCTTATTTAAGACTCCTAAGGGACTCTTAGGATTATATAATATAAAAATATACAGGCAGTTCCCTACTTAAGAACACTCGACTTACATACAACCCCTAGTTACAAACGAACCTCTGGATATTGGTAATTTATTCTACTTTAGTCCTAGGCTACAATGATCAGCTGTAACAGTTATCAAAGGCGTCTGTAATAAAGCTTTAGTGTTAATATTAATTCTTATGACAACCCAACATTTTTCAAATCCAATTGTCACAGAGACCAAAAAAGTTCTGGCTGGGGTTACAATGATAAAATATACAGTTCCGACTTACATACGAAATCAACTTAAGAACAAACCTACAGACCCTATCTTGTATGCAACCCGGGGACTGCCTGCACAAGCAAAGATAGAGGCATTTCAAGTAACGCTACCACTTAAGCCTCAAAAAGTGACTTGGGCAAAAAAAATATTCTTCTCACCTTATTTACAAATGACTCTCGTAGGTGATTTTATTTTGTAGGCAAGATTTCACATAAAAGAGGGAAAACTAGAAAGAGTATTTTATACCCTAACTGAGGGGAATGGGGTCAAATCTGGCGACATAGTACCTTTGCAATGCAATGATTAGGGCGCTTAACTTGTATCTTGCCCAAAAAGCATCAGCTACTGTACAATGGTGACACACATATGTAAGTTCTTTAATCAACAAATAACAATGTTTTAGCCACAGTGCCGGAATTTTTCTCCTTTTTTCACAGTTGCTTTAACTGTCTGTACAGTATCTCTGTAACTCACAGAACTACAAGGCTGATGAAGTTTGAAAGATGAGATTCTTATCTTTGATATGATACCATAAGCATAGATCTAGATAATGTAGCACAGATGCTTCTGAAGTGACACCTTTCTCACTCTGGTGTCTTAGACTGACTCATCTCAGACAACACATGACTCTTCTTGCCTTATTTTCACAGGTTATTTGTTGTAGATAACAGGTCATATTTTATACCAGGATTCTAGTGGTACTGGGGATAAAATCAGTGAATATGCTGCAGAATTTGCCAGATGGCTTGCAATCTGCCAATGCAAGCAACTGCAAAATCAAAAACCAGCCATAATTGTGGAACATTTGCTGTAGCCCACTAGCAGGCATCATTGCGAGTCTCTTGCAGCTTTCAACTTTTACAATGCAACAGCTGAAAGCTCCAGGGGAGCTCACAGCAAAACCTGTAGAGAGAGAGTGGAGCTCGCTTGATGAGGTTGCCAACTGCCCTATTGTTTATGGGGATTGTCTATCCCCACTCTTTGTTTTTATGGTGTGCTGGCCCTTTAAGAAATTCCTGACTATGTAGTTTGCTCATCTGTATCTGGTGCTATTTTAGACAGTTTGGGGGAGATGTATTAAGCACTTGATATGATCCCTGCCCCTTGCCGACATGCTGTATGACATATCTGGTGGCCGGCCGTGCGGACAGACAATTCTAAATCAGGTCCTGCCTGGCAAAGAACTGCGCTATAACCTGCACCAGGAATCTCCGTGTTTGCGTGGGTTTCCTCCGGGTCCTCCTGTTTTCTCCCAAACTCCAAAACATACTGGTAGGGTGATTAGATTGTGAGCCCCATTGGGGACAGGGACTGATTTGGTAATCTCTGTGCAGCGCTGCATAATCTGTGTGCATTATATAAATAAAGAATTATTATTATGTGTCGGCTTGGGGGGGGTGGGAACACCCTGCGCTGGCCCAATCAGTCACCTGGCACAGCACACTACACACCCCTCCACGCCAAGTAAAAATCAACATGCGCCAGGAACTGAAACTTTATCAAGCCTTGAATGCCAATATGAGCCTTGATAAAGCTCTCCACTTGTCCCATAGGAAAATACCTAAACAAAGGTCCTAAGCCTGCTAGATCCTGTGATCCTATTGTTGTTTATCTGGGTTCCTCTTCTGTGACATTTTTCCTCATGTTGGTGTTCATAAAATAGCTGAGCAGGAAGCCTTGGCTATTTTTAGAATTTCCAAATGTACAGATAACGGGATGGATTTATTTAAGAAGCAACCCTTATAATAGCTTTACTATAGTCCCAGGCTGCAATAATCAGCTGTAAGGTGTCTGTAATGAAGCTTTATTGATAATCCTTGGTCCTGTTATAGCAAAACATTTTGAAACTCCAATTGTCACTGGGGCAAAAAAAATTTTTGTCTGGAACTACAATTATAAAATATACATTTTTGACTTACATACAAATTCAACTTAAGAACAAAACTATGGAACCTATCTTGTACGTAACCCAGGGGACTGCTTGTATACCATGTGTTAAAAAAACACCAAATATAACTGGACCCAAATATATGTGCTAAATAGAAGCCACAAAATAGAATGGAAAAAGCCACAAATGTAATAATTCCCTATTACAAAACCTCTATTGTATAAGTTGCAATTTGTTTTTCTAAAAGTACATTATACTCATGTACATGGAAGTAAATTGCTAGAAACCACATGTGACTCATGGACTAGGAGCCCTTGAATCCCAAGTCATATCTGAGTGCTCTTGAGGCCTGATTTCTCAATTATATCACAAACTTCTTGTGGAACATTTGAAGGGGGTCTCCTTTCCAAGTGGAGCTGTATGGGAGAAGGATATAGGCCCCATTCGGATGACTAATGGCAGGCTATGTTGGCCTTGATGCCAATACAGGCAGTCCCCGTGTTATGTACACCATAGGTTCTGTAGGTTTGTTCTTAAGTTGAATTTGTATGTAAGTCAGAACTGTATACTTTATAATTGTAATCCCAGTCAAAATGTTTTGTGTTTTGGGGGCGGAGCTGACCGCTGCACAAGATGGCAGCTTAGATCAGGAGCTCCGTGCGCCTAACAAAGGAGACTCTCAGCTATCTGGGTAATAACGGCTGGATGATGGTGAAAACGGAGGAGGCTGTCCACGGAAACACCGAGGACACTCCGGTTTGCCGATATCAAGTGGCATAAAGCAGGAAAGGAAAAAAGTGGTCCAGAGGCCCCCGCCGCCACGAGGCCAAGATGGCGCCGAATCACTCACCAGTGTCAGAAGCATCGGAACACCTGGCAACATCAGAACCTGAAACTGCGGGCCGTCCTTGCTAGAATTCTCAAAAGAGGTTCTGCACAAAACCATCACAGCAGCACTAGTTCCGGTGATGAAGAACTTACGGAGATAAAACAGAAGTACGCCATGTGGGGCATAGAGTGAGGCACTCGAGTCCGGTCAGGAAGAGCTTGGTAAACTTTGCGAAGCGGTTGTGAGAGCAAAAATGATGCCAAGAAACCAACTGAACCATACCCTTCTATTGCTGGAAGATCAGAGAATCGGAGCCGGAGGAAAAAAATATCGCTTGAAAGGCCTACCTGAAAGCTGGGCTCGGACGCGCTGCCGCGCATATGAAGCGATCTCTCCACTTACTGGCGCAGATCGCGCCGAGAAGGTAACAATAGAGAGAGTCCATAGGGCTCTCAGGCCTAAGCCAGCGCCATCAGACCCACCTAGAGACATAGTGTGTGGGCTATTAAGCTATGTGGATACAGTGGCAATCCTAAGAAAGCTAGAGAAAATGGCGACCTACAATATGAAGGGGCCAAGATCGCCTTGTTACCAGGACTTGCTTCTTCCACTTGGCAAAACGCCGTCTCACTCAGGCCGCTACTCACTAAGCTCAGGAGCTGAACAGCAATACAAAAGGCTTTTCCCTTTGTCTTCAAAGGAAGAGGCACATTGATCAGACACCCAAGAGACTTAGAGATGGTTGGAAGATTGGATATAGATCCCATCGTTACCCCTCGTGGCTCCCAGCAGCAGATGAATGACCTCATTCCTCTAACATCGGCACGCCATGGCAAGTGGTGGCACCACCGAAACGGCCGAGAGAGAAGAGAGGGGCCAGGAGGGAGAACACCTGATCCCAAGAAAAGGGACTTCCCCTGCTTTATATTGTGTCATTCACGGTGTTATCCTTGATAATCATATTTGATAGTGTATTCGAGTTTAAGTGGTGATGGGCCACATAGTTTTATCTTTGTCTTAGGGTTTAGAAGTTCGAACATGGGCCCGCAGTTGGCAATTCTGCATGAGTCGCATGGGGCTTCGCAAGTTGCTTGCATAGCCACATTAGTTAGATCACTTCTTATCTATAGACATACACTGTAAAAGGGAAAAAATAAAATAAACAAGATATGCACTAAGCAGCCTTCTATGGTCTCATGATGTCACAGGAAGCAACAATTATAGTCTATGTGCAGGCACTACCAGCTTATGACTGGTAAATCTGGTAAATCACAGCATGCTTCCATGGACTTCTACTACTCCCCATCCTTTTTGGATGCATGCTGTGATTTCATTGTGATCAGATACATACAGGGGTACAATTAACTAATGTTAGGAGGCTAAAGGACCTTAGATGATGTCACCCAAAGTGACATGACAATATTGCTGCTCCGAGAAGACATGGGAATGCTGCTGTTCAGTAGCTCTAGCATATACTGCAGACTCCCAATATCTACAACTACAGCAAAAGCTAATAGGACCAGCAACAAATATTGCTTGTAATTAAAGAATTGGGTTCCTGAGTGAGGCGACTTCTTGACACGTATGTGCTTACTAGTCAGAGCCCCTTGACAGTTTGGGAAATGGAAGATTGTTCAGAGCCCTCTAAGATCAGAAGCCAGCGCTCTGTATGGGCTCAGGCATCACTACATATATCATTTGCCACCAGATAACCTTACAGGTCTGACAGATAATCTGTGAGGTAAACACCAAACTGGAATGAATGTAAAGTATTAAGTATTTATATTCATGTACATAGGGAGCAGTATTATAGTAGTTATATTCCTGTACATAGAGGGCAGTATTATAGTAGTTATATTCCTGTACATAGGGGGGAGTATTATAGTAGTTATATTCTTGTACATAGGGGGGAGTATTATAGTAGTTATATTCTTGTACATAGGGGGCAGTATTATAGTAGTTATATTCTTGTACATAGGGGGCAGTATTATAGTAGTTATATTCTTGTACATAGGGCAGTATTAGTAGTTATATTCTTGTACATAGGGGGCAGTATTAGAGTTATATTCTGTACTAGGGGCAGTATTAGAGTAGTTATATTCCTGTACATAGGGGCAGTATTATAGTAGTTTATTCTGTACATAGAGGGCAGTATATAGTGTTATATTCTTGTACATAGGGGCAGTATTATAGTAGTTATACTTCTTGTACATAGAGGGCAGTATTATAGTGTTATAATTCTTGTACATAGGGGGCAGTATTATAGTAGTTTATTCTTTGTACATAGGGGCATATTATAGTAATTATATTCTTGTACATAGGGGCAGTATTATGTAATTATTTCTTGTACATAGGCAGTATTATAGTATTATATTCCTGTCACTAGGGGGCAGTATTATAGTAGTTTATATTCCTGTACATAGGGGGCATATTATAGTAGTTATATTCCTGTACATAGGGGGCAGTATTATAGTAGTTATATTCTTGTACATTGGGGGCAGTAATATAGTAGTATATCTTGTACATAGGGGACAGTATTATAGTAGTTATATTCTTGTAGGGGGGCAGTATTATAGTAGTTATATCTTGTAACATAGGGGGCAGTATTATGTAATTATATTCTTGTACAGGGGCAGTATTATAGTAATTATATTCTGTACATGGGCAGTATTATAGTAATTATATTCTTGTACATAGGGGACAGTATTATAGTAGTTATATTCCTGTCCATGGGCAGTATTATAGTAGTTATATTCCTGTACATAGGGGGCAGTTTATAGTAGTTTATTCTTGTCATAGGGGCAGTATTATAGTATTATATTCTTGTACTAGGGCAGTATTATAGTAGTTATATTCTTGTACATTGGGGGCAGTAATATAGTAGTTATATTCTTGTACAGAGGGGCAGTATTATAGTAGTTATATTCTTGTATATAGGGGGCAGTATTATAGAGTTATATTCTTGTACATAGGGGGCCGTATTATAGTAGTTATATTCTTGTACATAGAGAGCAGTATTAGTAATTATATTCTTGTACATAAAATGCAGTATTTAGTAGTTATATTCTTGTAGATAGAGAGCAGTATTATAGTAATTATATTCTTGTACATAAAATGCAGTATTATAGTAGTTATATTCTTGTACATAGGGGGCAGTATTATAGTGAATTCTTGTACATAAATGCAGTATTATGTAGTTATATCTTGTACATAGGGGGCAGTATTATAGTAGTTATATTCTTGTACATAGAGTTCATATTATAGTAGTTATATTCTTGTACATGGGGGGTAGTATTATAGTAGTTATATTCTTGTACTAGGAGGCAGTATTATAGTAGTTATATTTCCTGTACTAGGGGCAGTATTATAGTAGTTATTCCTGACATGGGGGGTAGTTTTAGTAGTTATATTCTTGTACATAGGGGCAGTATTATAGTAATTATATTCTTGTACATAGGGGCAGTATTATAGTAGTTTTATTCTTGTACATTGGGGCAGTAATATAGTAGTTATATTCTTGTACATAGGGGCAGTATTATAGTGTTATATTCTTGATATAGGGGGCAGTATTAAGTAGTTATATTCTTGTACATAGGGGGCCGTATTATGTAGTTATATTTTTGTACATAGAGAGCAGTATTATAGTAATTATATTCTTGTACATAAATGCAGTATTAGAGTTTATATTCTTGTACATAGGGGGCAGTATTATAGTAGTGATTTCTTGACATAAAATGCAGTATTATAGTAGTTATATTCTTGTACATAGGGGGCTTTATTATGTAGTTTATATTCTTGTACATAGAGTCAGTATTATATTAGTTATATTCTTGTACATGGGGGGTAGTATTAGAAGTGTTATATCTTTTGTACAAGGTCGGCAGTATATAGTAGTTATATTCTTTTCATAGAGGTCAGTATTATAGTATTTATTTCTTGTACATGGGGGGTGTATTATAGTAGTTATATTCTTGTACATAGGAGGCAGTATTATAGTAGTTATATTCCTGTACATAGGGGGCAGTATTATAGTATATATTCCTGTACATAGGAGCAGTTTATAGTAGTTATATGTTTGACTAGGGGCGTATTATGTAGTTATATTGTTGTACATAGGGGGCAGTATTATAGTAGTTATATTCTTGTACACAGGGGGCAGTATTTATAGTAGTTTACCTGTACATAGGGAGCAGTATTATAGTAGTTATATTCTTGTACTAGGGGGCAGTATTATAGTAGTTATATCTGGTACATAGAGGTCAGTATTAATAGTTATATTCTTGTACATGGGGGGTAGTATTATAGTAGTTTAATTCTTGTACATAGGAGGCAGTATTATAGTAGTTATATTCTTGTACATCGAGGTCCATTTATAGTAGTTATATTCTTGTACATGGGGGTAGTATTATAGTAGTTATATTCTTGTACATAGGGGCAGTATTATAGTATTTATTCCTGTACATAGGGGCCGTATTAAGTATTATATTCCTGTACATAGGGAGCAGTATTTATAGTGTTATATTCTTGTACTAGGGGGCAGTATTATATTAGTTTAATTGTTGTACATAGGGGGCGTATTATAGTAGTTATCTTCTGTACACAGGGGGCAGTATTATAGTAGTTTATATTCTTGTACATAGGGAGCAGTATTATAGTAGTTTATCTTGTACATAGGGGGCAGTATTTAATATATTTACTTAGGGCAGTATTATCCTAGATACATTCTTGTTTAAGGAGAAGGTATTGTAGTAGTTTTTTTTCTTTGTATTAAAGTTAGTATTAAGGTTTAAGGAAGCGATATTCCTTAAAGGGAGGCATGTGAGTCTCTTTCTTTGCTATGTACATGTTGATTTGGACCATCTATAACAGTTTGGGGTGTAGTTTAGGAATGGGGCCACTTTTACATTTTTTTCCAGGGCCACTTTAAATTCCCAGTCCGCCCCTGTGCATTTCATACTAAGTTGTGGAAATGTCAGTTCCTGGGTCATGCAAAGGCAAAGGGATGAACCTAAAACCACCAATTCTCTGCAATTCGTCATCCACAATGGTGTGTGCCTGCTAAAGATAAACCAGGCAAGAAGGGAAAGTAGCCAGGAAGCACAGCAATTGCCAAAATATCCAGCGAAGCTCTCTGTGCTTTCACCCATTAACAACTGTGTTGTATTTATAGGGAGGGATGCCCGAACATCACAAGCAGCCAATCACTGGTTCTTGCCAAGGTTTACTTCCACCACTCTCCATGCGCAACGTACTTACAATGGAGGGCTATAAACATGGTGGGAATGTACACTTTGGTAAATAAACCCACTACAATGGGTCCCATTTACTAGGGTCCGCGACCGCACTATCGTCGGAATATCCAACGATTTCCAATTTGCGTCACATTTGAAGGGTGTTTTTTAACGTACACGATAGGATTTTGGTGCATCCCGTCGGCTTTCATGCGACAGAAATTGGGGGGCGGACCGTCGCCGATCCAACAGATTCGGTCTAAGCGCGGGATTTAACATTTAATTTGTGTCGTCACTGACAGGTCCTGGAATCTTATAAAGACTCCAGGCTGTCATGATTACCGATGATGTCACAGGAAGCAACAGTTATAGCCATAGTGCAGGCACTGCCAGCTTATGACTGGTAAAATCTGGTAAATCACAGCATGCTTCCATGGACTTCTACTACTCCCCATCCTCTTTGGAGGCATGCTGTGATTTCATGTGATCAAATACATACATGGGGTACAATTAGCTAATGTTAGGAGGCTAAAGGACCTTAGATGATGTCACCCAAAGTGACATGACAATATTGCTGCTCCTGAGAAGACATGGGGAAATGCTGCTGGATTCAGTAGCTCTAGCAATATCTGCAGACTCCCAATATCTACAACTACTACAGTAAAAGCTAATAGGACCAGCAACAAATATTGCTTGTAATTAAAGAATTGGGTTCCTGAGTGATGCGACTTTTTGACACGTATGTGCTTACTAGCCAGAGCCCCTTGACAGTTGGAAAATGGAAGATTGTTCAGAGCCCTCTACAATCTGAAGCCAGTGCTCTGTAGTGGGCTCAGGCATCACTACATATCTCAGTTGCCGCCAGATAACCTTACAGTTCTGACAGATAATCTGTGAGGTAGAACAACCAAACTGGAATGAATGTAAAGTATTATAGTATTTATATTCATGTACATAGGGAGCAGTATTATAGTAGTTATATTCCTGTAATCGAGGGGCCGTCTTTATATAGTTATATTCCTGTACATAGGGGGGCAGTATTATAGTATTCTATTCTTGTACATAGGGGGAGTATTTAGATATAGTTATATTCTGTACATAGAGGGCAGTATTATAGTAGTTTATATTCTTGTACATAGGGGCATTATTAGTAGTTATATTCTTGTACATAGGGCGTATTATAGTAGTTATATTCTTGTACATGGGGGCAGTATTATAGTAGTTATATTCTGTACATAGGGGGCAGTATTAAGTTTATATCTTACTAGGTCAGTATATATAGTTATATTCTGTACATAGGGGCAGTATTATAGTAGTTATATTCTTGTACTAGGCGGCTATTATAGTAGTATATTCTTGTACATAGAGGGGCAGTATTATAGTAGTTTATTCTTTGTACATAGGGGTCAGTATTATAGTAATATTTCTGTACATAGGGGGCAGTATTATTATTAATATTTTGTACTAGGGCAGTATTATAGTAATTATATTCTTGTACTAGGGCAGTATTATAGTAGTTATATTCCTGTACATAGGGGGCAGTATTATAGTAGTTATATTCCTGTACATAGAGGGCAGTATTATAGTAGTTATATTCCTGTACATAGGGGGCAGTATTATAGCAGTTATATTCTTGTAAATCGGGGGCAGTATTATAGTAGTTATTCTAATCCATATGTATAACACTCATCTGAGTATGACACGTTTGTCAGTGGGGGGAGCCGTTTCCTTGGTTCTGGTTTCTGCCTCTGGACCTGTACAGTTTTTCTCATAGTCAGGTCCTTATTTATCCGGATGACTCAGGTGAACGCTGAACGTCGCTCCTTTTCTTTCAAAGAATTCAGACTACTAACAAAAATATCCATTTTCAGCTTCAAAGCGGCGGCAGGTAAATGTCGCATTCCTGAATAATTTCAGTAGTTTATATAAGTTTTATTCACATTACCTCCCTCCCTGCCAGCAACATGTGGTGAGCCCCCTGTGTCTCCTCATGCATTCTTGCTCTCCTCTACACCATTGCCCTCACTTCCATGCCTGTTCAATACACATGACAGGGAGGGAGCTGCATGTGTGTGGAGGAGAGAGGACTGACACAGGCTGCAGCTGCCCCCCCCCCCCCCCCCAACTGGCACTCACCACAGGTCACTGGCAAAGAGCAAGGTAATGTGAACTACACTTATATAAACTAATGATTCAGAACGCTGACAAAGCATTTGTAAAATCAGAATAGAGTTTGGAACCATGCCACTGCAGCCTGCCAGCGGAGCACGTGTCATCATTCCATAACACCTATGCGGTGAGTTTTTCAGGGGTATAGTAGATTTGATGGAGGAACTTTGTCTGGACCAGGAAGTCCCTAACGCTCACTATGCTTTCAAAGAAGGATGATTCAAATTCTTTCCATTCCTTATCCAAGAGGGCTGAGATATCTCCCCTCCAAGGCAAGAGGGCCTTATCGAAGGGTCTACATGTGTGGAGGTAGAAGAGTTGTAGATGGGGTGAGCGGGTCTAGAGAGTCCTGGGCCACCTAGTTAGTTTTTTAGGAAAGTAATACTCTACAGTCAGGCTGCGGGAACCAACTGTGCCGGAATGCATGGCGCGCTGAAGGTAGTGGAAAGAAGCAATCGCCGGTAGGCTAAATCATCCACCTCCTCCTCACACTGCTCCCCAATATCATCCTCCTCCTTACACCCTGCCCCCATATCATCCTCCTCACACCCTGCCCCCCATATCATCCACCTCCTCCTCACACACTGCTACCCCCATATAATCTCCTTCATCATACTGACTCCCCATATCCCCCTCCTCCTCACACCCTGCTCCCCCATATCATCCTCATCCTCCTCAAACATGATCCATATCCCCCTCATCCTCAACACCCTGCTCCCCATATATCCTCCTCCTCACACCAATTGCTCCCCAAGATCATCCTCCTCCTCACACTCTTCTACCCCATATCATTAACATCAACCTCCTCCTCACACCTGTTCCCCAAATCATCCTCCTCCTTACACCCTGCTCCCCAATATCATCCTCCTCCTTACACCCTGCTCCCCATATCACCCCCTCCTCCTTACACACTGCTTCCCAATATCATCCTCCTCCTTACACCCTGCTCCCCAATATCATCCTCCTCCTTACACCCTGCTCCCATATCACCCCCTTCCTCCTTACACCCTGCCCCCCATATCATCTACTCCTTACCCCCTGCTCCCCAGAATCATGCAGCCTCGATTACAGCCGAACAACCCTGCTCCCAAATATCATCCTCCTCCTTACACCATGCTCCCCATATCCACCCCTCATCATTACCACACGTGCTTCCCAATATCATCCTCCTACCTTACACCTGCTCCCAATATCATCGTCCGCCTTACACCCTGCGCCCCAATATCATCCTCCTACCTTTACACCGGCCCCCAATAACACCCTCTCCTACACCACTGCTTCCCAATATCATCCTCCTCCTTACATCCTGCTCCCCAATATCATCCTCCTCCTTACACCCTGCCCCCATATCATCCTCCTCACACCCTGCCCACCATATCATCCACCTCCTCCTCACACACTGCTCCCCATATCCATCCTCCTCCTAATACCTGTACTCCAATATCCCCCTACTCCTCACACCTGCTCCCCCATATCATCCTCCTCCTCCTCACACCTGTACTCCATATCCCCCTCCTCCTCACACCCTGTCCCCCATCATCCTCCTCCTCACACCCGCTCCCCCATATCATCCTCCTCCTCACACTCTTCTACCCCATATCATTAACATAAACATCCGCATCACCCGGTCCCAATATCATCCTCCTCCTTACACCCTGCTCCCCAATATCATCCTCCTCCTCACACCCTGCTACCATAATCACCCTCCTCCTTACACACTGACTTCCCAATATCATCCTCCTCCTTACACCCTGCTCCCCCTATCACACCCTCCTCCTTACACACTGCTTCCCAATATCATCCTCTCCTTACAACAGAATCACCCAATAGTCATCCTCCTACTTACATCCTGACCCAATAATCAAAACTTCCTCCTTACACACTGCTCCCAATATCATCCTCCTCCTTACACCCTGCTCCCCAATATCATCCTCCTCCTTACATCCTGCTCCCCATATCACCCCCTCCTCCTTACACACTGCTCCCCAATATCATCCTCCTCCTTACACCCTGCTCCCCAATATCATCCTTTCCTTACACCCTGCCCCCCCCCGTATCACCCCCCTCCTCCTCCACACTGATTCCTATATCAACCATATCCTCACACCCTTGCCCCCACCATTACCATTTTCCTCACCCCCCTGCTCCCCTCTACATCCCTAATTCTCAGCACTATACGCCTCACTTTCAGACTAGCTCCTCCCACACGAGTCTGGTCACATGGACCATGACGTCATCGTAGGTACTATCGGTCCCGATGAAGCGTAGAAGCGATTCAGGAAACTGCAAGGTGAACTGCGCAGGGAGGGATATGTCGGCGCGATGCTCAGGGAGAGGGGATGGGAGCTTCTGGCCTCGGATTCCGCTGGTGAGGACTCCATGTTACTTTGTATGTGGTGGACAGCCGTGCGCTGCTGGAACACCAGAGGGTGTATTACTGAGGGAGCGGAGCCCTGGCTCTGCTGATGGGAAACACCTCTCCAAGCATAACCCTGCGGCTGAGTGTGCGGCTGTGATGTGTGTCTCTGTGCGTGTGTCTGTGTGTCTCTGTGCGTGTGTCTGTGTGTCTCTGTGCGTGTGTCTGTGTGTCTCTGTGCGTGTCTGTGTCTGTCTTCGATTAACCATTCCTTGTCCTCGGATGGGGGAGGTGTCGGCCGGTTGGGACATTTAAGATATTGCTGATGCCTCAGTCTGGGGCAGTATTGGGGGATTCTTGCCTGAAGGCCATCTGGACATCCATAGGAGGGGAAGGTCACCCTTTTTTGTGTTGTCACCATTAAATAATAAAGTTAAACAATTGAAAATAGGTGGTATGCAGTGATTTCTCAGCCACTCATGCTGCACTTATGCTAGGACAGCGCGGGGGTGGTGTTGTTCGCTATTAAAAAAAAGTTGCACGCTTTTTATGTGACTGAACAACGCCAGAATAGACGGGAATTAGCGTAAAGGAGACGGGAAAGGAGGGAGATCACTGTTGATTAAAGGGTGGCTCATCCAGTGTCCGTATAAGGATGGAGAATTTACCAAATGCATATTTGGACATAGAAAAAACGGAGTGTGACAGATTGATGATATACTGTAAACACTTTTGCATATCCGTCCCTATACATAAAAAAATATAAGTTTTCCATACGTATATATGGAGAACTGAGCAGCCCAGTTTCTCTGTACAAAAAAAAGGATAAGATGCACAGGGCAACAAACCTTTTGGCACAATCAACTTGTTGAAAAGGGAAATTTTTGCATCACAATCATTTAAAACTTATTAATCTTGATTCCGTTCTTGATAAAGGGAACTGTCAATGGGGACCCGTTTTAATAAGGACAGGTTGCAGAAACCCCATCACACCTGCAGTGCAAATATGTCTTTCTGCCTTCTCAGACTTTGCAATACAATAAAATTGTGGTTATAACTGACCTTGCACCATGATGAATCATCTTGGTACTAGTCCCAGGGGTTGGGCTTGGTTGGAGGCATCTGAAAAAACAACATGTGAATTGTATGTGCTGCACACTCCTAGCTCTCAGCCACCACCATTGTGCTCTGTACAGCTCCTTTTCCTCCACCACTGATGTCAGTCACCAGGCTGTGAGCTCTGGTAAAGGAGCAGAAGGAGGAGCTGTAGAGGAGCAATAGTTGGGGGCCAAGAGCTGAGGAGCCACAGAAGAGAAAAGTCATCTGTTGATTTTTAAAATGCTCCCAACCAAGCCCAACATGGTACTTACATTTTGTCAGTTTATTACACACAATTACTTGTAAAACAAATTCTTAGAAAAGGCAGAGAAGACACACAGGGTGTGCTGTGCTTCTGCTAACCTTTCTTGAGTGAAAATTCGGTCCTGGGGACAGGTTCCCTTTAAAGGCATCCGAAGTGAGCGGCATACAGCCTAGACGTAACTTGTGCTGCTTGGACAATAACAGAATAACGATAATATTGTTTTAAAATTTGTTCGCAAATTCAGTTTTTGCAATGAGTTGATTGGAGTCCACGCAGAATTCACTTTTGGATCCCCGCAGTGTGTGAATAAACGGAATTTACCTCTCAGCATGAAGAGAACTAATGAATAGGATATAATGTGCAGGTGAGCTGCATGACCTTACCCATTTTTAAGTTGTAATCATACTGGCACAATATATCTATCACTCTGTATAAGAAGTGTAACTTTGTAGAAGTTTAAAACATGGTGGCAGACAGAGGAAATTAGTCAGGTCGTCTCATCCCTGTTCTGTTATTTGTACTTCACACAGCTACAATCATATCCGGTAAAGAAGAAACAAGGAGGCAAAAATCAAAAGGCGGCTTAAGTAGCATAAGAAGGGAATAGCAACAGACCTAAGGAAACTGAAGGCAAGGCTTGTACCCCAAAACCAGAGGCATCAGCAAAAACAGAGTGAATCAAGGGCTGGCAGTGGGTAAGAATATGGAGCCCTCTACACTACACCGGGGCTGCAGGTGGTTTCAGGGCTAATAGAAGTACACCCTCTATGGGATCGGCCACCCCTCTTACTGTACACCTTAGGGACAGTTCCCAATAGACTGGCAATGAATAAGTTTAGTATAGGTTATTAATTATCTTTGTTAGACCTGCCTTTATTTGAGGCGGATAGTTGGGAAGCAAATACTGATTTTTTTTTTTTTTTTTTACTTTAGATGCACGAAGGCTAAATGGAGGGACTCCTTTCCGTCATATTTATATATTGGATTTCTATTATAAAATGATGGTCTGATTTGTATCACCTTTTTCCCTTAGTTATCCCACCGTTTTTGTTTTTTATACCGAGCGTGCATAAGATTTAATTGCAGAGTTTCTAGTGGCTCCAAGCCACCAGCAGAAAGAAAAATAAAATGAATGGCTATAAATTGGGGTCGATTCCACGTTGTCAGTAGACCCTTGGGTGCTAAAGACGCAGTGGGCCCTTTGTGTGAAATACATGGCACGGTTGTAAAAATTCAGAACCGAAACCGTATCTGTTCCCTAAACTCTTCCTTAGTGTTGGGCCTCAGCACCATGACCCAGGTTATGCTTGGAGATGTGCCAGTTCCTTTATGGTATCACAGTCATATTAAGGAAATCTACCATGTGATTTCAGAACCATATCTGTAACCTTAAGTTGAGGGGGTGGTTTTTCCGCAAAACCAATCAGCTCAGGATTAAACAAGATATGGTTCTGCATAATGTAGCTACAGCATTCTCAAAGGTATGTTTGCTACATAATGCATCAAAAATGGTTAGATTTCTTTTAAAAAAAAACTGTACTTTTTCTATTATTGCTTCTTGCTGCAATCTGTTTAGATTACAATTTTTATAACTTCTGATGGAAAACAACTGGCCCTAGGTGTAACAGTGGGGTCCCACTGGATTAAGACCACATCTCATCTCTGATTGCAGACTATTACACTCGGTACTATTCTGAAGGTCATAGGCATTCCAATCACTTTCACTATGATACCCCTGCTTGGATGTGGTGAGTAGTAGTAGTAGTCCCATGGTACAGTTGATCGAAAGATAATATATTCAAGAATATAGAAGAGCTTTTGAAATAAATGTTTTTTTATAATAATTTGACTGTCCTACTTTTAATATATACGTATAACAATTACAAAAAATCCATAGAAACAAAGTTGGATATCTATGCATCTGACAAGCTTCAGTCCTGGTAAAGGGAAACCAGTGATGAAACGTGTGTGTGCTCTTGGCAGCAATGAGGCTTAGTTTTCTTTTCTTTTCATTGCATTGAACAAAAAACAAGTTAAATGTCCAAACTCTACTGTTAATAACTTGCCACCCAAGTAAAATTTAAATAAAATTTGATCAGATGTGTACAGTTCCCCAACGATCTCCAACCCCATTACATTAATATCAGGGCCTGATATGCTGACGGTCAGACATTATAAGCCACCAAATACACCACCTGTTGTTGCTGGGGGACAGCTTGTGGTGGGCCATATCGTGCTATTAAAATGAAAGGGACAGTGAATGTGAAACTTGTATTGGAGCATGTATCATCTTCTCATTCTAGAGGAGATAAGAAAACGCCAATCGCAGGATCATCTTGCCAGAACCTCAAAAGTTATACGTCTATCAGCAAAGAATGATGGTTAGCTGAAGGTGATGTGTGCAAACGGTAAGAACATAGAAAAATAATTTCTTAGATGTATGCAGGATTGGGGGCACCATGAATCAGAGAGTGGATGGGCGATCATGTGTGGGGGGCAGTTTGAACACAGCCTTATTAATCCTGAGACGTGTTACGAGCTACCTACTGCCAGAGATGGGGATTCCTTGCATCATAGTTGATATGAAGCAAAGGAGTCCTAATTCTCCACCTAAACTGCAAGCAGCAACAACCAGTAAAGTTTGACAAAAGGAAAACATCTTAAAAATTATAGGGACATCCATCATTGTTGACAATTGGTTTTCTAAAGACCTAATGATATTCTGGCTATTACAATTTTAGGCAGCTTGTACAAAATATTTTTTTTACGGCCATGAGGGGGGAGACCAACCACGGGTAGCCAGCCACTCTCACTTAAATGGGAAAACCATTTGAAAGGCCTTATTACGCATCGCACCTGAGCTTGTTATCCTTCTCACGGAGAGAGAAGGGGTGAGGAGCACTCGCTTCCCTACTACTACAGACGGCCGTTATGCTACATGCAAAAGGGGCCTTAGCGCTGGACAGCACCTATATATTTGTTGTACTTGCAGTTCTCAATCTGTTGTAAGGCCATTCTTGGAAAACCAACTTTTAATTTTTAATGTAAAAATTTAATTGTGAAAAAAAGGGACAAAAAAAGCCACATGTAACCTGCTGCAGGAGTCAACCTGTCTCTATTTCTTACGATTCTGTCTCATTCACAGTGGAAGGAAATCGAAAACCCAACAGGAAAACAAAGAAAAGGACGGTGCAACAGAAATCGTGTTACAGATCAGGACTCCAAAAGTTTCAGAGAGAGTATTGAAAAAAGCTAGAAGAGAGATGGAGGTGTCACCACGCGCCTGGCAGATATATTATTGTTGTTCGATTTTACTGCTTTTTTCTGTAAATGTTTATTAAAATTGTTTCAACTTGGGGACAACTGTAATGAATAGCTGGACATCACGTGGAAGACGGTAATATCGGCTTACAGATAAATGACAGTCCACTTTTGTATGTAGTAAATGCCTTCTTGCGGTATGGCACGCTGCGTGCTTCATCCCTTGGAGTTATAGGGAGTGATCCTACTCAGTCTCTACTTATTCAAATTTACCACTTTTTTTTGTGAGCTGTGGAGTTCACTCTGGACCCCCATCAGTCATAGAAATGGATAACCCTTATACAGAACTATTGTTGGGGGTGATGAGTTGCAAATTTGAGCGAAAATATTGCTTGGCAGAAACGTTCTGCAAAAAAGATCCCTTATGACTATGTTATAAATGTTTAATTTATTATTACGGTAAAATAAATTAATGGAGCATGGGAAACATATAGGCCATCGTACAAATTGCGCTGAGTTTGTTCATGTGTAACACCTTCGGCTACATTCACACGGAGTATGAAAACGGCGTACCGTACCGTACCGTACCGACCTTTTTTACGGATTAACATCCGGCCACATTCATTTAATGGACAATAAGTCTGAACATTTATATGGCGTTGTTAAATCATTCAGGACGTACCGTATCCTAGCCGTATTAAAATATAGAGCCCTGTCTTTTTCTCCGTATTTCAGTTCCGTCGCCCGAGAAGTCTAGGGGGAGTAAAAATACGGGTTACATACGGGGTTACATCCGTGCTGCATACGGATGAAAAACGTCACGTATATACGGACCGAACTAAGGGACTGGAGAAAAATCATACGGTCGTAGTGAATGTAGCCTGAGCCTGTTACATTCACCAGGCTAATAGAAAACTACAGAGAAAGAAGGATTGTGTATATCAATGAAATACAAAATGTTATTTGAGCAAATAATAAACAAAATAAAATCTTTTTAAACCCTGTAAAATGGGGTTTGTAAAAATTATGGAAGCAGACTTTGTCCATGGATGGAGAAGGACCCCGGACATATCACCTATTAAATAGTTTATCGGGTGATACGCTTGGGGCTTTTTTCATCTATGGACCACAGACGGCAAAACCGTAAGTAGGGAGGGTTAAAACACTTAGTATATTATCCTTGCCACATTATGTGTTTCGGGCTGTTTTTTCACAGCATCGTTCAATTTTGTTCTAATCATTGTCTTACATTTATATAAAAGCCCGTGTTACTATCTATTTGAGCAGAAAATTTTTGACACGGCTTTCCAAATACAATTACTCATTACCATATACAGGAGCCAATTGTCTTTGCTGGCTTTGGCAGTTGACTGAGCTGTGATTGCGTGGCCATGCCATAGGTCGATGATGGCAAACCCTTTTATTAACGGAGAGGTTTAAGTGCACCCAAACTACAGCCAAAACCCTCGGATTTTCGCAAAGTGCCAATGCGACATTTAAGCCGTAACGTAGTTACTACCTGCTTTTTCACAGCGTTTAAATAGTACAGGCACCCCAAAGGGACCCAAACAGTAGAAGAAGTAGTTAGAAGAAAAAAGTTTGGATTATCATGTAGCTTCCTTATGGGGTTCTGGGCTGCTGGGCCGAAGAGCCTTGAGTCCTGGCTGGCAAAACTCTACCCTGGGGTGATGGCAAGGGTTGCCATAAAGAGGGCTCTGAGTGCCACCTCTGGCACCCGTGCCATAGGTTCGCCACCACTGCAATAGTCATTAATATGAGCTCTGAGCTTTGATTGGTTATTATAGGCAATGAGTACAGATGATATGAGGAGATTTACCAGAATGTCTGAGGTGATAAAAATGTTCCAGACACTTCTGATAATCTCCCCATAGACAGACAGACAGTTGACAAATACAGAGACATCGTCGACAAAGACCGAGAAAACCAGAGACTGTGATGAGAAACCAAAAGGTGGTCAGAGACATTTTGTCAGGAACAGGGATAGCAGAAAAGGGAGTCCCACACACAGACAGTCATAGAGAGAGAGAGTACATATAAAATATTTGTTTTTTAACCCAATCTATTTTGTTATAGCTAATGGCAAGTCTTACTATCCCAGCAAGCCGAGCTACAGCTAGTGTATAATATACTTAATTAGTCTTTGGTCAGTTTGCCACCAGTCTGTATTTATTGTAGATATAGAGCTTTATATTCCGTTGCAGGGATTTTAAATGCTTTATATGTTTACATTCTTAATAATAATTTAGTATTACCCTGATCTATGCATCCTCTTTTCTCTCTGTTCATATTAATTTCTGATGTGTTTACCCGATCTAGATACCCCCCTTATGTATGGTTCAATAGGATTATAGGTAAATAAAAGTTGAGCTACAATTGGCACAATTTATTTCTGGAAGCTAAAAAAATATCAAAAAGACCCTTTAACCTCCTTTATTCTTTAGTCAATTTTGATCCGAAGATAACAAAATCAAAATATTTGTTAGTCTTAAGCGGTAACTTGGACATTAGGGGCTTGGTCAATGAAGGCCAAGATAACAGGGAAATCCTACTGTGGCATATGAAAGTGCATAAAACAGCCACTCTGACCCTGCAACTAGGCTCGTTAAACCAGTATTGTAAAGGTTATAGGATTAAATGATACAAAGATAAAAAAACTCTATAAATGGGTTTTGACGTACATAGTATTTTCATGAATGGTGAAGGTCAGAAAAAAAAGAAAGAAACTAAAAAAACCCTAGACAGAATGAAGTTTGTTGGGTGCTTGGCTAACTGCCTGAAAAGCAGGAAATTTAAGAGGTCGTTTAGGAGTAAAAAAAAAAAAAATTAGGTAATTTACTAAGGGTCTCTGATCGCGTTTCATGTCGGGGTGGCCAAAAATTACCATTTTGCGACGAGTGCCCGGGTTTTGGCGCACGCAAAAGAAATCGATGGAAGTGAGCGTCAGAAACACCCGTCGGCTTCGTAAAAAACCGCCGTTTTTTAAAAAATGTTGCTTGAAACCCACTACCTGCACCCAGCCTCGCTTGGGTGAACTCCGGTGGAGGACATGGGCGCCACTATCTTAGTGATGAATCATGGAAGACACAAATCCAGGAACCCGCCACTGGATTGCGAAGGGACCGGGTAAGTAAATCGGCCCCATGTATGAAGCGAAAACAATCTCAAAATACCTGGATATGTTAAGGCATACAAATGTATAAACCTCTTACAATAACACAGGTACAGGCTTGACCTCCTAAAAATCCTAAAAATGGCTTAGTCCTGAAGGGGGTTTAAAGATTGAAAAAGGCTGGAAAAGCTTAAATACACTTCTTACATCATCATATTTAAAAACACAAATACTTTTTTATTACTTCTGGGTATGGTGCTATATAAGGTGTAATTTTTTCGAGGAATATAAATGCAAACTAGGCTACATCCAGTTTTCAGAATGGTGCTGCGTTGTAGTATTATGCCAAATGGTGGCAGCAACTGCATCCAGTTTTAGTTGTTGATTGCCATGTTCTCTCCTACCCATTTCTTTTTATCTATACACGGAATATTCAAAATCGAGCACAATTGGTAACTCCATGATCGACATTCATGGATTTTTGGTAAGTGAGTGTCACCCTGCCACTTAGAACAGACAATCACCGGCCCAGATGGATACACCCCGGTTACTTCATAATATTATTACTGTGTTAGACATTATTCTAATATTTGAAGATTTATTAAGGACAGGTTTCTTTTCCATAGGCTGGTTGCATAGCAAAGTGTGTGGCCATGTGGTTTACAGGGTCTAACTCAAAGTTTGGAAACTAGTTGAGGGGTTATTAGTTGATGACTATCCCAGGAGTATCTCACTGTGCAAACTTTATCACCCAGCGTCAGCATGGGTTTATGAGAGATCGAGTCAACTGTCAGAACTATACGAGGTGGTTTATACGAGGAGGTAGTTAACGACTGGGGATCTGTGGGGAAGCATTGGAAATTGTTTTGTTTCCAAAACATTTGACCACATGCCAATAAAAGGTTGGTAACAATAAAATGAGACTGAGGAATAAAAAACTGGATTGGTAAGCAATGGCTTAGTGATGAAATCATTAAGTGACACTTCCGAGATGGGTTTGAGTTACCAGTGGAGTGCCAACAGGGTCAGTATTGGGGGCATTTCTTTTTACTAATTTTTTTACTATACGCTCAAGAGGGTTTACAAAGTAAGAAATTTCTATATTTGTGCAGATGATACATAGCTCTGTTTAGTATTACTATAGAGAGTAATAGAATAACATTACAGTAAGTATTTGGTGGAAACTGCCAGCTGAGTTGACAATGGAGAGAGGTTTATAGTAGATAAATGTAAGGCTATGCGCTTGGGTGGAGAAAATAAAATATAATTAGTGTTTAAATAAATGTATTGGTAAAAACGATGGAGAAAAGACTTAAGGGTATTGGTGGATGATTGGTATTAGTGACCAGGCCCCAGGCATTAGCTGCTAAAGCAAATACAAGTTATGGGATGTATCAACAGAGGAATAGATGGGCAGCACGTTGGCTTAGTAGTTAGCAATTATAGCCTCGCAGTGTTGGGACCTGGGTTCACGTCCTAGGGGCAACATCTGCAAAGATTTGTATGTTCTCTCTGTGTTTGCATGGGTTTCCTCCAGGTCCTCTGGTTTGCCTCCGCACTCCAAAACATCCTGGTAGGTTAATTAGATTGTGAGCCCCATGGGGACAGGACAATTTAGCAAACTTGTGCAGTGCGCGAATCTGTATGCATTTATAAATGAAAGACATTATTATATTATTATTTCTCACTGATAGGACATAGTTTTGCCCTATACAATACACTGGTCAGACCACTGACAATTGTGTAAAATTTTGGGCACCAGCGTATAAAAGGACATAGTAGAACTGAACGGGTGCAGAGGGAAGAAACCAGATTATTAGGGTAATGGGTGGGACTAGAATACATGATCGAATACAAATTTGGATTGCAGTTTTTTTTCAGGTATATTACACGACATCATACCTGAACGGCAGACAAGAAAACTCTCCAAAGATCTTTATACACTAGGCCAGCATCAGGGCAATCCTCTACACTAGAGAGAGGCAATTCTAACCATCGCCATAGACTCTAGGATTCTTTATGGTTGATCGTGAGCAGTGAGACATGGACTCTCTGCCACAAAATGAGGTAATTGCTGAGAACTTGAACATGTTCAAGAGGTATTAATAATAATGTCACATTGTATGAGAAAAGAAACTGTAGTTTCTGTGAGTTCGATTGGGAGTTATTCTGACCACCATCATTAGGGGTGGGGAAGGAATTTTTCCTGATTTGGAACAATTGGCAAGCCTTGCGGGGTATTTGCCTTCTTCTGTATCAAAAAGTATACATGTACAGTTGCACTTGATTGACTGATGTCTTTTTCTAACTGTTTTTACTCTGATACCCTCCTAATTGTGTTGTTTTCACAGGATAGGGTCTACTTGCTGATCAGTGAGGGTCTCAGTGCTGAGATCACGAAAAACGAGGGGTCCAACGGGATCCCACGTCCTCCGTTGGACCCCTCGAGACTAATGGAGTGAATGGCCACGCATGATGTTCTGCTCAATTATTCTCTATGGAGTCTGACGGAGATCAGTGTGGCAGCGCTCTGCAATTTCTGTCAGACTCCTAGAGATTGATGGAGCAGAATGGTCATGGCACGGCGTTCTACTCCATTAGTCTGACTGAGCGACATGAGACCCCATTGACCCCTCGTTTTCGCGATCTGTAGGGATCAGCACTGAGACCCCCACTGACTCCGTGGATATGGCCTAACTTTTGTTTGTGGGGAAACCCTTTAATGTGGACAGCAGCCAAAGGAGTAGAATATTAATAGCAAGTTGCACATTTCCATAGTCTATTTTGCTAGCCTTCGTTTCTGTATGTATTATTCACTTAACTATGTTTACCAAGTAGTAAAGTATTGGCATGTCAGTATTTGCTTGTAATAATAATGTAAGTGAGCTTGACTAGGGTTTACTGGTTTTGGTACAATGTATGCTACAGCTGGGAAGCAGGGGTAGGGGTACTGTTTGCGGACAGTGGTTGTTCTTTCCAGTAAATTTCCTAGGAACCCTCCTCCACCATACACGCAGGAAGCAAGTGGCAAGTTGAGCAATTACTTTGGCATATGTCTATCAGATCTTGCCTGGGCATTAGTTCCTTTCTTGCCTAAATACAGCGTGTCTTCCTGTATACTGTTCAATGTAAATAAAAAGCTGTCCTGTAAATGAATATATATATTTGTACACCCCGTGCTTTCTGATACATGGCTAGAAGCGGTGATGTTCCAAACCAGCATCAGCTCTGTGCAGATTTATAGATGTCACTGAGCGTATAGGGGATCTACTATGGTTTACTGATAGTAGATGTATTGTATTGCGTGCAAGCCGGCGCCGATTGCGCCAAATCCAATTGCGTGCGACACAATCGTTGTACTATTCCCAATCTTTCCCAACCTACATATCTCAGTCCTGATTTCAACTCTTTTTGGCTCACCAGGGTTGAATACATCGATCAGTAGCTTCACACTTACACAGTAGGGCCCCGCTAGCCAGGCACTCCTCTACACCATGTGTACAGGTCCTCACGCCGTATATGATCATCAGAGACATTGAAAATGCCAGACTATGACATGTAACAGTTTATTCTTAATAACGCTTAAATATTATTAAATAATAAAAAACACATTCTCTAAATTCACTGTTAACAAAAAATACAGCATTTCACAGTTATAATTCCGACAGTCTCTATCCAGTCCTAGTATACACAATTTGGTTGCCCTGGGATCCGACCCTAAGTCTAGGACAGGCACCCTCACTCTTGCATTCCAAGAACGAGCTCACACGGACTTCCTGCCTGCAGCATGTGAGAAGAGTAAAACTACAAGCTAAGACAGATAGGTCTTTTTATCCGGGGAGGGGGAGTTAGGATATAGCAAAGCTGAAGTGCATGTTATGACTGTTATGCAAAGCTGAGAAAGTGATATGTTATATGCATCTCATGGATCTCATAATCTCTGTCTCGTATTATTTCTATGTCAGATACTAGTAATCTGTAATGTTCAGATTTTAAATAAAAGTGTAAATAAACCTGTACCCTGATAATCTAACCACATTGTCAGCACAAAGTATCTCACACAGCACAGAGAGATCATAATGAGGCAGATTTACTTACCGGTCCTCGCAATCCCGCGTGGTTGTCCGATGAGGATTCGGGTCTGCCGCGATTCACTAAGATCGTGTGTCCCGTTTCCTGCATCCATCGCTTACCAGCCGAGGTCCGCCGGAGGTTCACCTTCTTCTTCCCGTGCTTGTAAGTGCTTGCGACACAATTCTCAAATGTTAAATCTTGGTCGTTTCCGAATCCGTCGGGTTTCCGACGGCCACGCCAACCCGATCTCTGTTGCGTGCAAGCCGGCGCCGATGCGCCAAAATCCGATCGTGTGCACAAAATGGAAATTGTCGGGAAACCCGAGAAAAATGCGCTCCGCGGACCCTTATAAATGATCCCCAATGTGCTTAGAGGATCCGGCCACACTCTTGAATTTTTCACTTTAACACCTTCAAGACCAAGTTTCTTAATTTTTTGGGGCGTTTCCTTTTTGTACTCCGTTCCTTCCAAAAACCATATCTTTGTAAGCTTTTCCACTTTATACATTATCTAGCATCTTTTCACCTTAAAAGAAATGAAGTCCTGAATTAGCAAAGGGGATTTTATTGGACCGTTTATTCATGGTCCTTTGACAAAGTTCTGCCTTATAATTACAGTAGATAATTCTATACCTAGATTGGAAGTCCCCTAAGCATGAATTATTTTACATGGGCTGGTATTCTCTAAGAATTGTGGGAACATGTTGAGGACTGAATCAGCATCAACAGGTTCTAGAATGCATGAGGTTAGCCTTGAAAGCGGAGAATAATATCAACCAGTTCTTATCTATCCCTTTCTTAGACTTTTAAACAAATATACAAGTTTTGTGCTGGGTTTTCTAGATTTAAATTCTCAGGGTTTTTTTTTTCCATTTCTTCAGTTTTGAAAGATCAGGAAATGTATGGCAACAAGGTTGATGAAATACTGTAACTGTAAAAATGTCAAAAAGCTTGTACTTACCTCTCGGTTGCTGTGATGTCCCACGCCGCAGTCGTCTGAACCGCGCCCCCTGTAACAAACAGGGGCACAGCGCCACGCACAGTGAGCTCCCGAACGGCAATATGGACGACACGGCCGATCCGTCTCTCAGCCAGTCTGTAAGAGCGCAGGAGATGGTGTCGGATGCGGGGCATAAGCTCCTTGTGCGCCCCTGTCACAAACCGGCGCACAATCAGACGGACTGCGGCGCGGCCCATCAGACAGCACCGGGTGAGGTAAGTACACATTTTTTTTTTTTTTAAATAGCCCCCCCCAAATAATTCTTAAACTCTGAAACAATTTAAGTCAGGCTTTTGAAAACAGGGGTTCTAAAGCTACCTAAAAGGACCTGTCCTGACCTAGGACCTGTCGCTGACCGTTGAGCTGCTACTAGCCCTACCAAGGTGTAGCATGTTAATTGCTTATTCAGGAGGGGGCGGTTCCAAGAAGGAGGTGGGTGCAACATGAAGCCTGGCAGTCACTGCCGGCATGCACCGCCGGAATATGATGTTGGAGGGCTGTAAGTTGGTCGGCCCTTCGCAGCGCTGTGTAGTGTTTGCTAGGTGGGATCGTTTTTTACGGCTTCCATTCTGAACACCAATGTCTCCTTTGTCCTTTTGGTTGGTACAATTAAAGGATAAAGTTTATATGTTTAATACATTCAAAAAATGACAACCTTCTGTACAATAAACAAATAATTTTCATATTCCCTGTGCGCCCTGTCAAACAAACCGTCGCACAGATCAGACGGACTGCGGCACGGCCCATCAGCAGCACCGGGGAGGTAGTACACATTTATTTTTTTTAATAGCCCGCCCAAAATAATTTCTTAAACTCGGATAACCAATTTAAGTCAGGCTTTTGAAAACAGGGTTCTAAAGCTACCTTAAAAAGGACTGTCACCACCAAAATACTATCTAGGAGCTGCTTACTAGCCCTACCCAGGTGTTGCAGTTGTTAAATTGCTAGCTTTAGAACTCGGAACCAAGCTTAATGCTGTCCGGCTTATTCAGAGGGGGCGGTCCAAGAAGCCTGGCAGTCACTGCTGGCATGCACCGCCGGAACATGTGTTGGAGGGCTGTAAACTTGGTCGGCCTTCGCAGCGCGGTGTGTAGTGTTTGCTAAGTGGATAGTTTTTTTACGCTTCCATTCTGCACACCAAAATTCTCCTTTGTCCTTTGGTTGGTACAATTACGGGGATACAAGAGTTATATGTTTTAATACATTCAAAAATGACAACCTTCTGTACAAGAAAAAATAATATTTCATATTAGTTGTATGGAGTGTGTGACATGTTATTTTTTGCGAGGGGAGGTGAAGTTTTCATTGGTACCATTTGAGGACAGTACGGCTTTGATCAACTTTATACATTTTTAATAGTTACAAAATCTAAAAAAATTGGCGTTTCAGACATTTTTCGCTACGGGATTAATGCCATGAATAACATTTTTGGACGAGGGAAACCTAAATTTTTTATTTTTAATGTTTATTTTTATATCAGTTCTAGGGAGAGGGGTGTGATTTGAATTGTCTGATTGTCGGATTTTAACACCATTTATTACGATGGTGCCACTGGCATGGTGTCTACAAATGACCAGAAAGCATACAGCCTTACAGACCTGAGACTGTCATGGAGACAGATCTTCGCTCCCTGATGACGTCATGGGAAGCGATAATCTAAACCACAGCTTTGCCAGCAGCAAACACCAACCTTGCCATAATACCTCATTTACACGTTCACACAATATAATATGAGAAAATGAATCTCAAAATTTGGTCTGCATCCGATTACTGGAAATGCAACATGTGTATGTAAACTTTTGTTTGGGGCACATGGCGGCTCAAGAGGCAGCATTTGATGAAATCATTTTCAGATGCCATGATGGGTTTGTAAAGTCCAAGAGTAGCAGAACAGTGACTGTGCACAATAGTGGTCAATCGGGCTGGAATTAGCTGTGTGCTTAGGCGGGTGGCCTCACGGCACCCCATTTATGGTCTGTGCATGTGGCCTAATGCTGTCTGTGGTCCCCAAGTCAGATAGAATGGTGCTTTATTCGTATCAGCAATAGACAGCCCAACTAAGGATTAAAAAGTGCTGTGTCCTGAACTCAAAAGGGCCCTGTGCTTAAGGGTTAAAATACGTGCACTAACTCTTCAGAATTTGTTCTTGTGAAATAATTATTACAAGAACAATGTGGTCAAGAAGAGGGTGTTTCATCATGGTCTGTTTTTATCATGCTCTTCTGTGTGTTTCTCTCTGAGGCCTGAATCAAGGCCTTTGTAGGACCGGTACAAGACTGAGGACCAAACAACTAAATTCCAGTGGAAAAAGGGCACAAATATGGTATTATATTTATTTTTCTTTATCAGAGATATACAGAATATGAAAACTTGCTGGATCTGCACAGGCACCGTGCTGATCGTGTGTGTATCCATTTTTGCACATCCGCTGAAAAAAAGGTGAGCTTGTCCCAACACCTTGGAGCATCAATAATTGTGTTACCTGTACATTGAGCCACAAATACCTACTTCTTATGGGAGTTCAGTAGCCGCAAACATGAAGAATATGACCTCCCTGGAGGTTTTTTTTTTTTCAAGGCACAGGGCTGTGAAATCTTCAGCTGAGTATATGAGCCCAAAGAAATACACAAGAAACATATGAGAGCTGAAAAAAAAACACAGCCGTTTCACCTGAAGAAAAAAACAATGGTTGGCACGAGGGTTAATTCTGCATTTAGTCCTCATGCACATGACCTTTTTTTACTCTGGGTATTACTGTATTGCAGTGTATGGAAAATTTGCTATAGATCTGTAACAGCGTGCCACTGGCAATGACAGGTCCTGGAATCTTATAAAGACCCAGGCTGTCATGATTACCCATGATGTCACAGGAAAGCAACAATTATAGTCATAGTGCAGGCAACTACCAGCTTATGACTGGAAATCTGGTAAATCACAGCATGCTTCCATGGACTTCTACTATCCCCATCCTTTGTGATGCATGCTGTGATTTCATGTGATCAATACATACATGGGGTACAATAACTAATGTTAGGAGGCCTAAAGGACCTTAGATGATGTCACCCAAAGTGACATGACAATATTGTGCTCCTAGAAGACATGGGGAAATGCTGCTGGATTCAGTGCTCTAGCAATATCTGCAGACTCCCAATATCTACAACTACAGCAAAAGCTAATAGGACCAGCAACAAATATTGCTTGTAATTAAGAATTGGTTCCTGAGTGAGGCGACTTCTTGACACGTATGTGCTTACTAGTCGAGCCCCTTGACAGTTTGGGAAATGGAAGATTGTTCAAGAGCCCTCTAAGATCAGAAGCCAGCGCTCTGTAGTGGGCTCCGAGCATCACTACATATATCATTGCCACCAGATAACCTTACAGGTCGACAGATAATCTGTGAGGTAGAACAACCAAACTGGAATGAATGTAAAGTATTATAGTATTTATATTCATGTACATAGGGAGCAGTATTATATAGTTATATTCCTGTACATAGAGGGCAGTATTATAGTAGTTATATTCCACATAGGGGGGAGTATTATAGTAGTATATTCTTGTACATAGGGGGGAGTATTATAGTAGTTATATTCTTGTACATAGAGGGCAGTATTATAGTAGTTATATTCTTGTACATAGGGGGCAGTATTATAGTAGTTATATCTGTACATAGGGGCAGGTATATTATAGTAGTTATTCTGGTACATAGGGGGCAGTATTATAGTAGTAGTATATTCTGTGTACATAGGGGCAGTATTTAGTAGTTTATTTCCTGTACATAGGGGCAGTATTATAGTAGTTATATTCTTGTACATAGAGGGCAGTATTATAGAGTTATATTCTTGTACATAGGGGCAGTATTATAGTAGTTATATTCTTGTACATAGAGGCAGTATTATAGTAGTTAATTCTTGTAATAGGGGCAGTATTATAGTAGTATATTCTGTACATAGGGGCAGTATTATAGATTATATCTTGTACTAGGGGGCAGTATTATAGAATTAGATTCTTGTCAGAGGGACAGTATTATAGTAGTTATATTCCTGTACATAGGGGGCAGTATTATAGTAGTTATATTCCTGTACATAGGGGCTAGTATTATAGTAGTTAATCTGTACATAGGGGCAGTATTATAGTATTATATTCTGTACTTGGGGGCAGTAAGATAGTGTTATATTCTTGTACATAGGGGACAGTATTATAGTAGTATATTCTTGTACATAGGGGGGCAGTATTATAGTAGTTATATTTGTACATAGGGGGCAGTATTATAGTAATTATTTGTACCATAGGGGGCAGTATTATAGTAATTATATTCTTGTACATAGGGGCAGTATTAGTAATTATATCTTGTACTAGGGGACAGTATTATAGTAGTATATTCTCATAGGGGGCAGTATTATAGTAGTTATATTCCTGTACATAGGGGGCAGTATTATAGTAGTTATATTCTTGTACATAGGAGTGCAGTATATATAGTAATTATATTCTTGTACATAGGGGTCAGTATTATAGTAGTTATATTCTTGTACTTGGGGCAGTATATAGTAGTATATTCTTGTACATAGGGGGCAGTATTATAGTAGTTATATTCTGTGATATAGGGGGCAGTATTATAGTAGTTATATTCTTGTACATAGGGGGGCCGTATTATAGTAGTTATATCTGTACCGAGAGCAGTATTATAGTAATTATATTCTGTACATAAAATGCAGTATTATAGTGTTATATTCTGTAGGATAGAGAGCAGTATTATAGTAATTATTTTGTACATAAAATGCAGTATTATAGTAGTTATATTCTTGTACATAGGGGGCAGATTATAGTAGTGATATTCTTGTACATAAAATGCAGTATTATAGTAGTTATATTCTTGTACATAGGGCAGTATTATAGTAGTTTATCTTGTACATGGGTGTAGTTATAGTAGTTATATTCTGTACATGGGGTAGTATATAGTATTATATTCTTGTACATAGGATGGGCAAGTATTAAGTAGTTATATTCTGTACATAGGGGCTATTTAGTAGTTTATTCTGTACATGGGGGTGTAGTATTATAGTAGTTATATTCTTGTACATAGGGGCAGTATTATAGTAATTATATTCTTTGTACATAGGGGCAGTATTATAGTAGTTATATTCTGTACATTGGGGCAGTAATATAGTAGTTATATTTTGTACATAGGGGGCAGTATTATAGTGTTTATATTCTTGTATATAGGGGGCAGTATAAGTAGTTATATTCTGTACATAGGGGGCCGTATTATAGTAGTTGATTTTTTTGTACATAGAGAAGCAGTATAAGAATTAATTCTGTACATAAACAGTATTAGTAGTTAATCTTGTACATAGGGCCGTATTATAGTAGTGTATTTCTTGTACATAAAATGCAGTATTATAGTAGTTATTTCTTTTACATAGGGGGCAGTATTATAGTAGTATTATATCTTGTACATAGAGGTCAGTATTATAGTAGTTATATTCTTGGTACAGTGGGGGGTAGTATTATAGTAGTTAATCTTGTACATAGGAGGCAGTATATAGTAGTTATATTTGTAATGAGGTCAGTATTATAGTAGTTATATTCTTGTACATGGGGGGGTAGTATTATAGTAGTTATATTCTTGTACACATAGGAGGCAGTATTATAGTACTTATATCCCTGTACGTAGGGGGGCAGTATTATAGTACTTATATCCCTGTACGTAGGGGGGCAGTATTATAGTAGTTATATTCTTGTACATAGGGGCAGTATTATAGTAGTTATATTGTTGTACATAGGGGGCAGGATTATAGTAGTTATATTCTTGTACACAGGGGCAGTAGTATTATAGTAGTTATATTCTTGTACATAGGGAGCAGTATTATAGTAGTTATATTCTTGTACATAGGGGGGCAGTATTATAGTAGTTATATTCTGTGTAAATAGAGGTCAGTATTATAGTAGTTATTCTTGTACATGGGGGGTAGTATTATAGTAGTTATATTCTTGTACATAGGAGGCAGTATTATAGTAGTTATATTCTTGTACATAGAGGTCAGTATTATAGTAGTTATATTCTTGTACATGGGGGGTAGTATTATAGTAGTTATATTCTTGTACATAGGAGGCAGTATTATAGTAGTTATATTCCTGTACATAGGGGGCAGTATTATAGTAATTATATTCCTGTACATAGGGAGCAGTATTATAGTAGTTATATTCTTGTACATAGGGGGCAGTATATAGTAGTTATAGTGTTGTACATAGGGGCGTATATAAGTTAATTCTTGTACAGGGCAGTGGGCAGTATTATAGTAGTTATATTCTTGTTACATAGGGAGCAGTATTATGTAGTTATATTTGTACATAGGGCGTAGTATTATAATATATTTACTAGGGGCAGTATTATACTAGATACATTCTTGTTTAAGGAAGAAGGTATTGTAGTAGTTTTTTTTCTTTGTATATATAAGTTAGTATTAAGGTATTAAGGAAGCGATATTCCTGTATAAGGGAGGCAGTGTGAGTCTCTTTCTTTGCTATGTACATGTTGATTTGGACCATCTATAAACAGTTTGGGTGTAGTTTAGGAATGGGGCCACTTACATTTTTTTCCAGGGCCACTTTAAATTCCCAGTCCGCCCCTGTGCAGATTCATACATAAGTTGTGGAATGTCAGTTCCTGGGTCATGCAAAGGCAGGGATGAAACCTAAAACCACCAATTCTTCTGCAATTCGTCATCCACAATGGTGTGTGCCTGCTAAAGATAAACCAGGAAGAAGGGAAAGTAGCAGGAAGCACAGCAAATTGCCAAAATATCCACGAAGCTCTCTGTGCTTTTCACCCATTAACAACGTGTGATGTATTTATAGGGAGGGATGCCCGAACATCACAAGCAGCCAATCACTGGTTCTTGCCAATGTTTACTTCTCTACCACTCTCCATGCGCAAGATCCTTACAATGGAGGGCTATAAACATGGTGGAATGTACACGTTTGGTAAATAAAACCCACTACAATGGGTCCATATTACTAAGGGTCCGCGGACCGCACTATCGTCGGAATATCCAACGATTTCCAATTTGCGTCACATTTAGAAGGGTGTTTTTAACGTACACGATAGGATTTTGGTGCATCCGCGTCGGCTTTCATGCGACAGAAATTGGGGGGCGGACCGTCGGCCGATCCAACAGATTCGGTCTAAGCGCGGGATTTAACATTTAAATTTGTGTCGCAAGAAACGCGCAGGACTAGGTAAGTAAATGTGTCCCATTGAGTTTTACTGCATCGTAAAGTCGTCAGTAAATTCATGCGTGAACTTCTTCATATTACATACTATTTAAATTACTTGTACTTTCCACAAATATATCAGAAGTTTAGGAACGAGGCTTTCCTGGTGCATTCCAGTCTATATTCATATGCAATAGTAAATGCAAATGTGGCACTCACTGGTAAAACTTCATTCTCCTTTATTTCATTATTTTCAAAAAAAACATGAGCAGAGTGGGAGCAGGGAGAAAACGGGATGAGTGACAGCCGTTTCACGCTATGGCTGTGACACGCCCATTTGCTTTGTTTGGATTGGTAGTGCTGGACCAGCCCCTTGTGACATCGGCCAGCACCATGACCGTGCTGTCCAGCGCCTCTGATTTAAGACTCCTAAGGGACTCCTGGAATTATAGAATATAAAAATCTACCAAAGATAGAGGCATTTCAAGTAAGGCTACCACTTCAGCCTCAAAAAGTGACTCGGGCAAAAAAAATATTCTTCTCACCTTATTACAAATGACTCTCGTAGGTGATTTATTTTTGAGGCAAGATTTCACTAAAAGAGGGAAAACTAGAAAGAGTATTTTACCCTAACTGAGGGAATGGGGTCAAATCTGGCGACATAGTACCTTTGCAATGCAATGATTAGGGCGTCTTAAAGGGGATTCCGGAATAAGCATAATTCATATACAAATGGTACTCAAAATATAAGCTAGTGTGTAATTAGTTGTTATTTAAAAATTTTGCTCCCTTAGCAGAAAATTAGAATTAGCAGAAAGATAAGATATGCTACTGGCCCTTTAATCAGTCCGTTAATTTCCTCCGCGTGGGCCGTTGTGGATCAGACACAGGACAGAAGATGGCCGCTGATGTGGCTGATGTCCACATCACATGTCCTGCACCTGCCTGGGCAGGTCATGTGATCAACCATATGTTTGGCTGTAGTGTAGTAGGTTGGTTGCAGTGCATCCATTATGGCCGGGGTTTTGGCGAGGAGCAGTTACACATTCATTACTATGGTAACAGAGCAAGAAAGTGTGATATATCATCACCAGGAGCAGACCATAAGAGGTGGGAGGAGTATGAGAAATAAAGGATCATGGAAATTGTAGTTCCAGTGGCGGCCATCTTGGATAAACTCCACCTACTTTAGAGAGGCCAGTACATTTTGTAAATCATAAAATCAAACTATTTAAGCTCCGTTGTGTGACGAATGACATTGAGTATTGTTGTACTCATTTATTTATAGCATCATGGGTTTTTGTGTCAGACGTTCATATTCCCGGAATACCCCTTTAACTTGTATCTTGCTCAAAAAGCATCAGCTACTGTACAATGGTGACACACATATGTTAGATCTTTAATATGAATCAACAAATTACAATGTTTTAGCTACAGTGCCGGAATTTTTCTCCTTTTTTCACAAATTCGCTTTAACTGACGTACAGTATCTCTGGAACTCACAGTCTGACTACAAGGCTGATTGAAGTATTGAAAGAGTGAGATTCTTATCTTTGATATGATACCATAAGCATAGAGCTAGATATGTAGCACAGATGCTTCTGAAGTGACACCTTTCTCACTATGGTTTGTTTAGACTGACTCAATCTCAGACAACACATGACTCTTTGCCTTATTTTCAAGGTTATTTGTGTAGATAACAGGTCATATTTTATACCAGGATTCTAGTGGTACTGGGGATAAAACAGTGATATGCTGCAGAATTTGCCAGATGGTTGCAACTGCCAATGCAAGCAACTGCAAAAGCAAAAACCAGCCATAATGTGGAACATTTGCTGCAGCCCATCAGCAGGCGTCATTGCGAGTCTCTTGCAGCTTTCAACTTTTACAATGCAACAGCTGAAAGCTCCAGGGAAGCTCCCAGCAAAGCCTGTAGAGAGAGAGAGTAGTTCTAGCTTGATGAGGTTGCCAACTGCACCATTGTTTCTGCCACTCTTTATTTTTATGGTGTGCTGGCCCTTTAAGAAATTCTTAAGAAATGTACTCTGCTCACAGACTGTCTATTTTAGACAGTTTGGGGGGAAATGAACTTGATATGATCTCTGCCCCTGCCGACGTGCTTTATGACATATCCTGCCTGTCGAAGAACTGCCCCATCGGGGACAGGGACTGTGCAAGCTCTGTGAGCGCTATATATATATACGGTAGAATTATTATTATGTGTCGGTCTGGGGGGGGGCACCCTGCGCTGGCCCAATCAGCCACCTGGTACAGCACATTACACACCCCTCAACGCCAAGTAAAAATCAACAAGCGCCAGGAACTGAAATTTTATCAAGCCTTGAATGCCAAAATGAGCCTTGATAAAGCTCCCCACTTGTCCAACAGGAAAATACCTAAACAAAGGTCCTAAGCCTGTTAGATCCTGTGATCCTATTGTTGTTTATCTGGGTTCCTCTTCTGTGATGTTTTTCCTCATGTTGGTGTTCATAAAATAGCTGAGCAGGAAGCCTTGGCTATTTTTGGAATTTCCAAATGTACATATAACGGGATGGATTTATTTAAGATCCAACCCTTATAATAGCTTTACTATAGTCCCAGACTGCAATGATCAGCTGTAAGATGTCTGTAATGAAACTTTATTGATAATCCCTGGTCCTGTTATAGCAAAAAAAATTGAAACTCCAATTGTCACTGGGGCACAAAAAATTTTTGTCTGGAACTACAATTATAAAATATACAGTTTTGACTTACATACAAATTCAACTTAAGAACAAAACTATGGAACCTATCTGTACGTAACGGGGACTGCCTGTATACCATGTGTTAAAAAACACTGAATAAATGGACCCAAATATGTGCTAAAAGAAGCCACAAAATAGAATGGAAGCCACACAATGTAATAATTCCCTATTACAAAACCTCTATTGTATAAGTTGCAATTTGTTTTTAAAAGTACATTATACTCATGTACATGGAAAGTAAATTGCTAGTAGAAACCACATGTGATCATGGACTAGGAGCCCTTGAATCCCAAGTCAATCTGAGTGCTCTTGAGGCCTGATTCTCAATTTAATCACAAACTTCTTGTGGAACATTTGAAGGGGGTCTCCTTTCCAAGTGGAGCGTATGGGAGAAGGATATAGGCCCCATCGGATGACTAATGGCAGGCTATGTTGGCCTTGATGCCATACAGGCAGTCCCCGTGTTACACCATAGGTTCGTAGGTTTGTTCTTCTTAGTGAATTTGTATGTAAGTCCAGAACTGTAACTTTATATAATGTAATCCCAGTCAAATGTTTTGTGTTTGGGGGCGGAGCTGACCGCTGACAAGATGGCAGCTTAGATCAGAGCTCCGTGCGCAACAAAGGAGACTCTCAGCTATCTGGGTAATAACGGCTGGATGATGGTGAAATACGGAGGAGCTGTCCAGGGAACACCGAGGACACTCCGGTTTGCCGATATCAAGTGGCATAAAGCAGGAAAGGAAAAAAGTGGTCCAGAGTCCCCGCCGCCACGGGCCCAAGATGGCGCCGAATCACTCACCAGTGTCAGAAGCATCGGAACACCTGATGCAACATCAGAACCTGAAAATGCGGGGCCGTCCTTGCAGAATTCTCAAAAGAGGTTCTGCACAAACCATCACAGCAGCACTAGTTCCGGTGATTGAAAGAACTTACGGAGATAAAAACAGAAGTACGCCATGTGGGGCATAGAGTGAGGCACTCGAGTCCGGTCAGGAAGAGCTGGTAAACTTTGCAGAAGCGCGTGTGAGAGCAAAAATGCATGCCAAGATAACCAACTGAACCATACCCTTCTATTGCTGGAAGATCAGAGAATCGGAGCCGGCGAAAAAAATATTCGGGCTGAAAGGCCTACCTGAAAGCTGGGCCTCGGACGCGCTGCCGGACATGAAGCAGATCTTCTCCACTTACTGGCGCAGATGCGCCGAGAGGTAAAATAGAGAGAGTCCATAGGGCTCTCAGGCCTAAGCCAGCGCCATCAGACCCACCTAGAGACATAGGTGTGGGCTATTAAGCTATGTGGATACAGTGGCAATCCTAAGTAAGCTAGAGAAAATGGCGACCTACAATATGAGGGGCCAAGATCGCCTTGTTACCAGGACTTAGCTTCTTCCACTTTGGCAAAACAGCCGTCTACTCAGGCCGCTACCACTAAGCTCAGGAGCTGAACAGCAATACAAATGGCTTTTCCCTTTTGTCTTCAAAGGAAGCAGGCACATTGTGATCAGACACCCAAGAGAACTTAGAGATGGCTTGGAAGATATTGGATATAGATCCCATCGTTACCCCTCGTGTCTCCCAGCAGCAAGATGAATGACCCATCTCTAACATGTGGCACGCCATGGCAAGTGGTGGCACCACCGAAACGGCCAGAGAGAAGAAGAGAGGCCAGGAGGGGAACACCTGATCCCATAAGATAAAAGGGATCTCCCCTCTTTTATGTGTTCTATCACGGTGTATCCTTGATAATGTCATATTTGATAGTGTATTCGAGTGTTAAGTGGTGATGGGCCACATAGTTTTTATCTTTGGTTTACTGTTTAGAAGTTCGAACATGGGCCCGCAGTTGGCAATTCTGCATGAGTCGCATTGGCGGCTTCAGCAAGTTGCTTGCATAGCCCACATTAGTTAGATCACTTCTTATCTATAGTTACTACTGACTAAAAGGGAAAAATAATAATAATAAACCCAGATACTTAGCACTTAAAGCTACTTCATATAGAGTCTCCGCCCGAACAAATTCGGCGCACCTTCTTTTTAGAAGTAGTAACCACCCCAGCGCACACAGCGCACTGGCGTGCTACCGCTGTGCACCCTCCAAAAGTGGGGGTCAGGCGCGTTAGCACTATGAACCACACCACGCTGGTTTTTCTGTTTATTGTTCTATTATGTTATCAATGTCGTGTACTTATCACCTATGTTTATTCATAGGTTCCTATTATCACTTCCCTCTCCCACCTCTCCCATCACCACTTTCCTAGCTCTTTTCCTTACCCCAGGTGGGTAGCTTAGTATGGAGTCCTGATCGAGCCCTCCAAAAGAAGCACTCCTAGCCGTGAGTTTTAGAAAAGATGGCACTATAACCATTACATCTTGGAACCTAAAGGGGTTGAACTCTCCTGGTAAGAGATCCCAGCTCTTTCTCCTGTTGCGAGCCTAAAAACTGAAGTGGTCTTTCTTCAAGAGACCCACTTTAAGGAAAATAAGATACCTAAGTTACCATCTCACAGATAACCAATGGTTTCATAGTATTCTCCCTCCGCAGCTTCCAGAGGGGTCTCAATGGACTACACAAAGATATTCCATTGTATTAAAAGATGTTATAGAGATGCAAAGGAAGGTTAATCTTAGTGAAGGGAGTTATAGGGGGGTTATATACACGCTAGTATCAGCATATGCCCCTAACAAAGGTTCATGCTCCTGGATTTGTAACAACACTTAGAAAAGATAAAAATGTTCACAGAGGCGTATTGGTGCTAGGAGAGTGACTTGAACGTGGCATGGAACCATTAGAGGATTCATCCATGGACACTAGCGTGCTCCTCAGAGCGCTAAGGAGCTTGAAGAACGCACTGGGGGATTTATCACTAATAGACGCATGGCGGTCTTACGCCCGGGGATAGACTAGAGCATTTTACTTTTCATCCATTCCACACAAAACATGGCAGAGACTGGACTATTTTTTGTACAATCAGACCAATAGGCAATTTTGTCGGCGGAGTAGGTCTCCTAGCACTATTTCGGATCACGCACCTCTCTCAATGATCTTTTGATGCCGCACTTACCGGTAAAGATGGACGTGGCGCTAGAATGAAACCTTACTGGGTGATGAGAGCTCTAGTGGTGAGCTCCAAACAAGATGGCTGACTCTTTGCCGACAACACCAACTCGGATTAGATCCGCTAGCTTTGGGAAGGACAGAAGTATTAGCCAGAGGTTACCATTGGAAATGGTGTGCGTGCTAGAGTGAGAAAAAGAGGAATGCATTGCTGAGGTCTGCGCTCAAAAAATATCGGAGCTGGAGCGCTTACAACAAACGCTCTAGGGCCTTGCAAGTTGGAGGAAAGACATTCGCAAAGCAAGGGACAACTGAAGGATGCACTTAATATCAAGTTGCTAAAATATACCTTAAGGCAAAACATAGATTTTACGCTCAGGGGACAATGTGTAGTAGAACCATGTCTTCCACGAAAAAAGCTCAAGCACGTACCTATATATCCCTATTCAGCACCACTTGGGGCTAAAGTGCAAAAAACAGAAGATATGCCGAAGTTCTTTCCAGCTTTTAACGCAGACCTATCGACCGACGAGGAGATAGACTAGGAGACTGACAAGCCAAAAAAGATAGGTTAGCGGACATGCAGGGGTTCTTAAGAACGTTCAATTACACCACAGCTGTCTAGCCAGACTGGGAGCTCCTTAACAAGAACGGTCCAGAGGAGGAACTGAAAAAATTATCACACAAGTCCCCAGTGGGAAAAGTCTGCCCAGATGGATTCACTATTCTTATTACAAAAAGCTAAATAAAAACACTATTATACCGCATCTAGCCAATGTATGTAATGCCCTCCTCCATGGTCATAAGCACACCCCCTCAATGCTAGCAGCCCACATCACCTTTTTGCATAAAAGCAGGAAGACCCGGAGCAGCCAGAGGAGTTATCGACCCATTTCTCGCTGCTTAACATTGACTTAAAATTTGGGCCAACTGTTTAGCAACCAGATTGATGCCGCTGTTACCCGACTCATCTCGCGGATTATCAAGCAGGGTTCGTGTTAAAGGGAGAGATGGTAAGGACAATGTGGCAACAGATTATTAAAAGCATACATCTTGCCAAAGCTCGCAAATCACCCCTCATCCTTCTCGGCACCGTAGCCGAGAAGGCTTCGACAGAGTCGACTGGGGTTTATGAGAGAAACACTTCTGAAGTTTAGCTTCCCCCCCCAGTTCGTAGAGGCAATTTTTCACTAACGCGAACGTCTGCGCAAATAAGGGTCAACGGGGTGCTTTCGTCACCTTTCTCTATTAAGAATGGAACGAGGCAAGGGTTTGCCCCCTGTCCCCTCTCCTGTTCATTCTGTGCCTAGAGCACGCATCCAATTTGTGAGACAAGACCACGCTATCAAGGGATTAAGTGGGGCCCACCTCTTGTCAGGAATCCCGGCAGAGGCATTACCGATATTATGTGGCCACTTTGACTGACTTTAACCATCTAGCGAATTTTAAGTTAATATGGGGAAATCGGGAAATATTAAAACATCTCGCTACACTGAGTCGCTAGGCTCAAAAAATCAAACCAACTACACCCTTTATGTGGCAGAAAAGTGCCGTTACCTATTTAGGGTGAAACTATCCAGGGACATGGGCGCCTTGTATAAATTAATTTCCAACCATTGATATCTAAGATAAAACAACTACTGACAGATTATAACCTCCCAAACATTTCATGGATGGGTAGGAAGAATGTGTTGAAGCATACATACTGCCTAAAATCTTATAACCTCTACTGATGCTTCCTATTATGTGCCTGGTAAATTCTTCGAAGAAGTTAGGAAATATTTCACTTTTTATGGCGTGGCAAACGTCCCAGACTGGCTCATACACTGTTAATGAGGAAAAATGGAATGGGGGGTTAGGATTGCGGACGTGAGACACTAGCTATTGGGCAGCTCAGGCGTCAAGAGGCATAGCTCTGCGATCCTCGATCCAGCAGACACTTCCACCCGGCATGGGATACCAAGGAGAAGGCCTTGATCTAGGGGGGCCGGATACACCCAACCGTGGGGTCAAAATCTAGACAGTTTAGATAAGTCGACGAGACACATTCTCCAGATGTGGCACACTGTAAATAAAAAAGTTGATATTTCACCCTTCCCCTCACCCTTGATGCCACTAATCTTCTTCCATGATAGTCTCCAAGAACTGGGCGGACGTTCCATCATGGGTGGACGGAATTCGGGACCTACATAAAAGACTCTTAGACTTGCTGACTCAATAAAGATGAGGATCTGATGAATAGACCTACAGGGGAAGGGAAGTTTAGCGTTGGCCGAAACTACAGCTAAGATCAGCTGTAGAGTATTAGAGAACCAACCCCGGTGGAAGTGGCCCTAACTTTAGATACACAAAAGTACTAAGGTCTCGTTTTTCCACGAACCTCCTCTTAAAGAAAAAAGCACCGAATTATCCTTTGTATATCTCAGCATGGGAGAAAGAGCTGGATCTCACCCTCTCTGACAAACAAAAGACTTGGGTACTCAAACACTCTTACGGATTCTCTAGGTGTGTTAGATTACAAGAGAACCACTACAAGCTACTAGCACGTTGGTATAAAACCCCAGAAGCACTATACAACTGGGGGCTTCACCCGAATGGCAAGTGCTGGAGGTGTGGGAGTGAGCTGGGTTCTTATGCGCATGTTTGGTGGACGTGCTCTCTGATCAAGACCTTTTGGCTAGAAGTTCAGAGTAAAATTCACTCTTTAGGTATGACAGACGTAAAATTGTCTCTTCCTCTGATTTGTCTGGGGATGGCGCCGGATGGGGATAGGTTGTCTGGGAGTTCCCTTAGCACACATCTTATAGCAGCAGCAAAGGCCCTAATACCGCTCCACTGGCAGCAAACAAGTGCACCTTCCATTGCCATGGGGGAGGAAAAGGTAACACAGATATGCCGCATGGAAGAACTCTCAAGTTGGGCCTCCCACACACACGAATCATTTGAAAAAACCTGGCGCCCATGGCTCGATTACAGAAAGTAAACTGTTATATTAAGATCTGTACAGTCTTAGGTAGGGACTTTTATCTAAGTGAATTCTAATTACACCTAGCCGTGATTCGATACAACTTAAAATATCATTTCTAGCTAGATCCAGAAACCTGCAGCACCCCTATCTATCCTTGTTTTTCCTACCCCCCCTCTCTCCCTCCCTCCCCAACAAAACACCATTGCCTCTTCCAAGCGTACATTGGCATTTTGTTGTATTATGTTGTTTCTGTTATCATTTGTTTTGTTACTCGTAAACTGTGCAACTCTTAAGCCTCTCACCAGGGGCGAAGTCATGCATTGTGATAATTATTTAGACCTCTACAAGTATCCACTGCACACACTCTACTATAATTATATCTACTAAAGCGACACAATTTAGGAGAGCCCCAGCCTAGGGGTTGGCGGAAGAAGCCTCTGAGAGGTGACCGGATAGAGTAAGACAACAATGCCTATTTATCGAGTTAAAAACTAAACTCTGTTGGTCCAAATAGTATTTATTCATTTTATTTTATTTTATTGAATTGTATAAATAGAGCAATTAGTGCCGCGAATTCTGTATTGTACAGCTAAAATGGATGCTTTGTTATGTCAAACTGTGTTAAAAATTTTAATAAAAACAGAATTGATAAAAAAAAATGTTTTGTGTTTTTGGTGACCATTAATTTTAAAATATGTTGGACTGGGGTCATCAGAACTCAGGATTACAAGGAACTTCATTAGCCCAACACCTTTGATTACTGTGTCAGCTAATCAATGAGCCTGGACTAAAAATACAGTAAATTACCTACATCTAGAGGTCCGTTTATACTATGGGTTGTTTGTAGTCGGGTTTTTCTTATAGGGGGACCGTCTGTATCTCAAGTAGCCCAAGGAGCTATAAACACAGACACACACAGCTATTTTTTGGCCAAAATGTGTTGAGATTTTGTTAATTATTTTTTTTTGTTTAGTTTTGAAAATGGAAAATCCAAGTTTGTATTTAATGAAACCAATCGATAAAAAAAAACCTCCATAGAAAATCACAACATGATTGGATGTCCTAATACAGGGATGTAGAGTTGCTATTCTAGTTTTCTGCCGTGATCTAGATATACAAGTTCCTATACTCTTTGTTGCCTTTTACTGAGCAAGAAAGTTCCATCTCTCTCCTGAGATCATATGTTCTGATTGTTAACCTTGGTAAAAAGATTATGCCAACATTTGTAGTCAGATACAGTAATACATACCGCGTGACATGTCAAAAAAAACAAAGTTCAGTCTGGATATTTTTGGAATAACATCCAAGGGCGTTTGGTGTTGCCAGGAAAAAAAAAGACTGATAAAGTAAAAGCTGGAAAATGTACTTGACACTCTTACAAAATAACTTAGTTAGATAGTTTCCAGGAGTTTTCCAAAGTTGCCTGTTTACTAAAAGGAGAAAAAACTTTCAATACAGTCAATACCCTTTGACACACCATTGTAGGTAACCTTTAAAGTTGGCTTTTCTACAAACAAGGAATAATAAAATTGTTTGAGCTCCGAGACTGAAGCCTCATAGGGGTTGTTTGTAAGTCGGGTGTTCTTAAGTAGGGGACCGTCTGTAATCTCAATTAGGCCAGGAGCCTATAAACACACAGCTATTTTTGGCCAAAATGTGTTGAGATATGTTGTTAATTATTTTTTTTATGTTTGAAAATGGAAAATCCAAAGTTTGTATTTAATGAAAACAATCTGATTAAAAAAAAAAACCTCCATAGAAAATCACAACATGATTGATGTCCTAATGTAATACAGGATGTAGAGTTGCTAATTCATTAGTTCTGCATGATCTAGATATACAAGTTACTATACATCTTTTGTTGCCTTTTACTGAGCAAATGAAAGTTCCAACTCATCTCCTGAGAGTCATATGTTCTGCAATGTTAACCTTGTTAAAAAGAATTCTGCAAACATTTGTAGCAGATACAGTAATACACCGTGACATGTCACAAAACAAGTTCAGCTGGATATTTTGGAAATAAATCCAAGGGCGTTTGTGTTGCCAGGAAAAAAAAAAGACTGATAAAGTAAAGCTGGAAAATGTACTTTACTCTTAACAAAACTTAGTTGGATACTTTTCCAGTGAGTTTTCCAAAGTGCCTGTTTACTAAAAGGAGAAAAAAACTTTCAATACAGTCAATACCTTTGACACACATTGTAGGTAACATTTCAAGTTGCTTATCTACAAAAGAAAGGAACAATAAAATTGTTGAGCTCAGAGACTGTAGCCTCATAATGGGTCTCTATGAAGACGGATTGCACACAATGCAGCTGTATCTTTGGCAACCACAAAGGATTTATGTATTGTGTGTGACTATAAAAATTTGTCATTCTACCCTACATCATTATCATCTGCAGTGTAGGTAATAATTGCTTTTCCCAAAGAATGTGGCAGCTGTCAGGGCTAGAGAGCGAAAGCCGGGTCTGAAATAAAGGTGTCTTGGGGACAGGTCTACAGGAAATGTGATATCTCCAAATCCATGAATCCCTTGTGTGATACAGGTACAAGAGCTGCCTCAGGCTCTATAGCCAGAACATTGGGGGAAGGGTATGTTCAAACCTAATCCATAACTTTGTATCCCTATTGTAAGGCCAGTCAAGCAGGCAACATAGTAATGTGACCTTGTGATACAACATCAGGCATTCCAACTCCTCCTATGGTTTTCCCCTTATTCAGTATTCTCCAACTTCCTCTGGGTGCGGATATAATTAAGGTCTAGACATGTTCTATGTAAACCTATTAAAAAGCCACATGATGCATCCAGAGATATTCATAAAGAGCACAAATAGTTACTGTCTGAAACAAATAATTAAACAATAAAGAAAATTTTAAGGACACCGGTCCGATTTTTAATATTTTGTTTAGGAAATGTACAGTATTAATAATAAATCAATATCCTATTTATTCATGAGCACCTTCTTCTCTACTCAGACTAATGACCTAATATACTATTTATAAGATGAAGCAGTGTACACTGAAACTACATAGTCAGCAGATTTAAAGAGTTCCCTCCTAGTTTCAACATGCAAACCCTTATTAAGAATTTTTAAAAACTTATATAATGTACAAACCAAGAAAGAAATTGTACTTATAGGTACTTGTGAAGTTTTGCACAATTGTTTTTTTTTTTAAATTGCAAGTCCCTGGAGACAAGCTGACAAGCATGATGAACACTCTTAGTGGGTAATGGGCATCCTTGTCTCTACGGGGAATTTCCAATTAGCAACCACTTACAAGGAAGATACCAAATTGTGTTTACTATGTATAGTTGCACCTCTTTCTGTACTGCTTCTTTCAGGCCCCCTTAACACTTGTGTTTTTCACGTGCATATTCTGCACATGCTTTTGATGCGCAGAACTTGCATTGCACTCAGACCCATTCCAATCAATGAGTTTTTTTTAGACTTGCATTTTTTTCATGCACACACATGCGTTTTTCTTAATGAACATTTAAATGCTCTACTTTTGCAAGTCATGCAAAACGCACCAAACAAATCTATGGAGACGCATCAAAAACGCATTGTACTCTGCAGGGGCGTCGCTAGATCAAAAGATTCGGGGCCCGTGCCCCGGATCTTTTGTCTGGTGCCCCGGATCTCCCTGGGTCAGCAGGACATCAGCCCCGCTGCCCGGGCATCTTCCCCTCTCTCACCACGATCCTTGTCCTCTGGACATAGATCGTGATGAGACAGGCACAGTACACAGCCTACATGCTTTCCCTGCAGGACCTGTGATGATGTCACGATCACATGACCTGGGCATCCTTGTCTCTACAGGGAATTTCCAATTAGCAACCACTTACAAGGAAGATACCAAATAGTGTTTACTATGTATAGTTGCACTTCCTTTCTGTACTGCTTCTTTTAGGCCCCCTTAACACTTGTGTTTTTCACATACATATTCTGCACATGCTTTTGATGCGCAGAACTTGCATTGCACTCAGACCCATTCCAATCAATGAGTTTTTTTTAGACTTGCATTTTTTCATCCACACACATGCGTTTTTCTTAATGAACGTTTAAATGTTCTACTTTTGCAAGTCATGCAAAACGCACCAAACAAATCTATGGAGACGCATCAAAAACGCATTGTACTCTGAGACACATGCAAGTGCAATGTGTTTTTCACTGATCAATTGCCTTAGAAAAGATAGAGCTCAGTCCTGAGTCTTTTTCATGCGCATTATCTGTGTGTGAAAAAAGCATTAAAATGCATTGAAAATACAAATAGAATGTGCGTGAAAAACTGAGACACTGAACAAACACTGAATGAGAACTGATTACGCATTCTGTGTGGAGGATTTTCAGGTCCGGTCGGGATTCACTAAGGTAGTGCGCCCGATGGCCACCAGGTGTCGCTGCTGCGCTGTAGTCCGTCGGAGTGCACCCTACGCTGGGTGCAGGTAAGCGCGTGTCAAGCGACACTTTTTTTTAATGCAGCAGTTTTTCAGAATCCTACGGCCACGGCACCCCCAATTTCCGTCGCGTGCATGCCGGCGCCGATGCGCCACAATCCGATCACGTGCACCAAAATCCTGGGGTAATTCAGGGAAAATCGGCGCAAAACGGTAAAATTCGGGCAACCCGAAGGAAAAACGCGATTCGGGCCCTTAGTAAATGAGCCCCACTGTGTGCTCAACACACCATGACTGGGTACTAAAGACCTCTAAGGGGGTTTTGATGTGGCCACAAATGTCATAGAACCCTATGTGGTCGTGGGCATGGGGCCTAAGACTGTTTGTTTGTTTTCCATTTTTTATATTTTTTTATCTAGTAACAAATAAAAAGAACAACAAATTTTATCTAACAAAATTAAAAGTTACTTTTTTTTTATTATAGATTTTGATGTTGTAAACTTGTGCAGTTCAGAAATGGTGTTTCCCTTACCACGCCCTTAGCGCTCGCGCCAACTTTGCGGCACGGGCCCACAGCGATTATTTTTGCCCTTATAAAATCCCTGGTTTCAGACCACACACGGAATATGTGTACAACTTTTGGGCACCAGTGTATAAAAAGGAGTATAGTAGAGCGGAACAGAGTGTGCAGCCCGATGAGAGCAACAAAGATCTATTAAGCGGAATGGGTGGGGACTAGAATACAAGGACAGATACAAAAATTTTGGGATTATCTCGTATAGATCTATAACCAAGAACTGAGGGGAGACCTCAGTCCACAATCGTACCTTCAAACCGGCCACACTGTTATTAGGGAACACGCCCATGCTAGTACGTTCGGTTGGACCCCCTTTATTGCCTTCAGACTGCCCCCATACTTCGGGCAGAATTCAACAAGGGGCCTGAAAGCAGTCCTCAGAGATTTTGGTCCATAGGCCATGATGGTCATCACACAGTTGCCGCAGATTTTCGGCTGCACATCCTATGGGCGAATCTTCCCGTTCCACCACATCCCAAAGATGCTCTTTTGATTGAGATCTGGGGACTGTGGAGCCAGTTGAGTACATACCGCAGTGGTCATGTCAGAGAAATCAGTCTGAGATGATTCCTGCTTTGACATGTGAGCGCATTATCCTGGGAATAGTACCATCAGATGTTGGGTATCATTGTGTGCATAAAGGGATTGGACAGGGTCAGCACAAAGACGCAGTAGGCTTTGGCATTGCAATAATCTAATTGGTACACAAGAGGGGCCAAGCAGTGCCAAGAAAAAGTCCCAACACCATGCACCCACGCACCAACAGCCTGAACCGTCGATCAAGCCAGATGGATCCGGGCTTGACTGTTGTTGACGCCAAATTCTGACCCGACCAATCCGCAAATGTCGCATCAGAATCGAACTCCGCAACCAGCAACGTTTTTTCCATCTTTTTACTTCCAAGGTCGGGAGCTGTGCAAAGTGTAGCCGCAGTGTCCGGTTCGACGTGAAGATGGGCAACCCAGGGTGCAGGCCGGCCTGCTGCTTGTAGCCCATGCGGCCCTCAAAGTGCCGACAGACTGGGGCCTTCAGGATGCTCGTCGTGCACTACCTGTGGGGGTAGCTAGGTGGCGACTGGAGTCACGTTGCCTTGCTATCTTGCGAACCATCGGCCATGCTCCTCTGCTACCTCGGCACCAACAAGGCAGGGCCACCCCAAACGCGCCGCCACTGGCTGTTTTTGGTCTGGTTCGGAACCATGCCTCCTGTAAACCCTAGAGATGGTTGTGCGTACAAATCCCCAGTAGAATCAGCAGTGTCTGAAAGACTCAACCAGCCCCTTCGGGAAACCACACCACCATCCATGTTCAAGAGCCCGCACAGCACCTTTCTTTCCCATACTGTGCTCGGTGGGAACGGCAGGAGAGGGCTTGGCCAGGGCTACTGCCGAAATGCACTGAGTTTGCCGGCATGTGATTGGCTGATTAGAAATTAAGTGTTAACGAGCAGTGGCCAGTGAGTGTACAAATACCTGAACGGACAGTACAAGGATCTCTCCAAGATCTTTTTATACCTAGGCCTGTGACCAGGACAAGGGGGCATCCTCTATACCTAGAGGAGAGGAGGTTCTACCATCACCATAGACAGGGGGCATCCTCTACACCTAGAGGAGAGGCGATTTTACCATCACCATAGACAAAGGTTCTTTACTGTAAGAGCAGTGAGACTATGGAACTCTCTGTCGCAGGAGGTTGTTATGGCGGACTCTATGTACATGTTCAAGAGGGGCCTGGAGAGAAAAAATATCACAGGTTATGGGGATAAAACATTTTTGTGCATAGGCTGACACTGCTAATACCATGCAATGCATCAGTATTGCAGAATATTATTATGAACAAGCCATCAGATGATTGCTTGTTCATGTCCCATGGTGGAAATAGTAAAAAAGGTAAAAAAAAATGTTTTTCAATAAAAAATAAAGTAATAAATCATAAAAAAGCCCCATAACATATAAAGAGACATATAACACTAAAAAAGGCTAAACTCTAACACAAACCCCACATATATAGTATCACCACGTCCGTAACAACCCATAGAATCAGATTAAATAATTATTGAACCCGTACGATGAACGATGTAAAAGAAAACTTAAAAAACATGCAAATAATTATGATTTTCACCTATTTAATCCCACAAAAATGCAATAAAAAGTGATAAAAAAACATATGTACTCCAGAATGATACTGTTGCATGGTACAACAAAAAACAAGCCGTCAACCAGCTCTGTAGCCAAAAAAAGTAAAAATGTTATGCCACTTGGAAGACGGCAATGCAAAAATGATAGATTTTTCCCCACATTAGGGTTTTATTTGGCAAATTTAGTAAAGAAAAAATATTCAAGTACGGTATCCCCGTAATTGTATCAACCCATAGAATAAAGATTAGACTATTATTAGACTATACGTGAACAGCAAAGAAAAAAGGATTATTAAAAAGATTTAAAACCCACAAGCGCATAGAATTTTCTCCATCAATTTTCTCCCCCCAACATGTGGCCTTTTACTGTTTTATGAGAGCACAGCGAGGCGCAGTATGGGAAGGACCGCCATGCAGGCCATTTCCATCATTGGACCATTTGTAGGCTTCATAAAATTTTTGCTTTTCAGGTTATTGCGGCCCATTTGTGACGGCATTTTTTTTTTTTGCTCGGATGAGACGCTTTTTCCTAGTGTAGCATTTTGTGGGTTGAGAATCCCATCGTGTTGAAAAATTTATTGACTTTTTTTTAGGTCAGTGATGTAGTTGAAAGCCTCAATTCTGTCTGAATTTTTTACTGTAGTTTTTTTGTCTTGGCTGTTAACGTATAGTATAATAATGAAGTCTAATGTCTTTATTCTATGGGTTGATACAATACGGCGTGATGAAACCGTACTTAATATTTTCTTACTTAAATTTCCACAAAATAAAACCCTAATGTGGCGGGAGAAAACAAAATCGATCATTTTTGCATTGCCGTCTTACCGCAAGTGGCATAACATTTTACTTTTTTGGTCTACAGAGCTGGGTAGTTGGACGGCCTACTTTGTTTTGGTTATTAATGTACCAGCAACAGTATCATTCTGGAGATACATATGTTTTTTTTATCACTTTGTAGACATTGGGGGGCTTTAAATAGGTGAAAATCATAATTATATGCTGTTTTTTTAAGTTTCTTTTACATCGTTATCGTAAGGGTTCAATAATTATTTTAATATGATTCTATGGGTGTAGGACGTTCAGGTCGGTGATAATAGATATGTAGGGGGTTTGTGTTAGAGTTTAGCACGTCTTTTTTAGTTTATTATGTCTCTTATATGTGTATTGGGCTTGTTTTTTATTGATTTATTTACTTTATTTTTATTGAAATAACATTTTTTTTATCCCTTTGGTACTATTTCCACCGGGGGACATGTAACATGCGAATCCATCTGATGGCGGCTTTTATAATAATATTCTGACCATATGATGCATTGAATCTAGTATTAGCAGGTCAGCCTATGCACAAAAAATGTTTTATTCCGCCATAAATGTGATATTTTTTCTTCAAGGCCCCTGTGAACAGGTACATAGAGTTTCCGCCCCCATAAAAAACCTCCTGACGCAGAGAGTTCCATAGTATCATGCTCTTACAGTAAAGAACCTTGTCTATGGTGATGGTAAAATCGTGACTCACTCTCTCGGGCGTAGAGGATGACACACACTGTCTATGGGTTGATGGTAGAAACCTCTCTCCTCTAGGTATAGAGGAGCCCCTGTATGCGTCACAGGCCTTCCTCTACCCTAGGTAAAAAAGATCTTGGCAGACGATACATGGGTTCTGTAAGTTTTAAGGCGTATTGGTACACTCATGGCCACTGCTCGATTAAATATTATATTTCTAATCAGCCCAATCACATGCCGGCAAACTCAGTGCAATTTAGGCATGTAGACATGGTCAAGACAATCTCCTGAGTTCAAACCGAGCTCTTTTTAATCTTTTGGAAATGTGTAAATTTTAGGGCTAAATAAACGTATAACCAACAAAATTTGACCATTCTTAATTTCACCTCCATTTTAATTCAATTACTATGAAGATCTCAAGGGGTTAACAATCTTCCTAAAAGCTGTTTCTGATAGTTTGAGGGATGCAGATTTGAAAATGGGTTCAATATGTAGGGTGGTTTTAATGTTAAATATTTAAAATTTCATTCAAAACAGTAATTATCTGTTAAATCTATCTGTCTGAAAACGCGATGATTTCAAATGCCGAAAATGGCAAATTTTTCAAAAAATTCATATATTTTTTTTTTTAAATAAACGCAAAACTTATCAGCCAAAAATTACCACTAAAATGAAGTACAACATGTGGGGAAAAAGTTCTAACAATATAAAGTAACGCATGTCCAAATACAAAAAATGGGGCTGAGCCTTAAGCTGTAAAATGGCTGCGTCCTTAAGGGGTTAAATTGTGTTTTTACCAGAATTTCTTGAGTTAGGATATTCTCAGCATTTTGTATAACTCCAACTTTATAAAGTTACACTTAAAAACAACTGATTATGTGGAAAAGGGATTAGTTTTAGTTATTATTTGCAGTAAATAGCCTGGAAACAATCCTCACTGCCAGGAGATCGGCTCAGATGTCACAAGCTTTGTTCATTGTGTGCAAACACCTGTAAGAAGGGCTATACGTAAACTGCAGCTCTGCACGTCTTTTGTATCATATTTCAGTAGTTGATGTAAGGCGAAAACTGGACTTACGTAACGCATATAGGTGGATAATGGCTGGCATATTATACAGGCAGACAGATTATCAGAAATGGAGCAATCCCCATGTTTCATTTCAGATGTTACAATATCAATGGGTCTTATTAATAATATTATTGTGAGAATAGTGGATGTAAGATCACACTCAGGGGCGTAACTACAGCCATAGCAGCCGCTTTGGGGCCCGCAGTGTCAGGGGGCCCCGTCATCTGACCTGACACAATAAAGAATGGAGGATGTGCACCATTATATCTATATTGTACTGCACATGCCCAGCATAATATGTATATAACATATACTGTGATGTATATATGCAGTACCTATGATGTGTATATGGTGTCTGTATACACTGTATGTTGCATATGGCACTGTATGTATATGCACATGAGTGTATTTATATGTGATTGTAACTCGCATGTGTGAGTATACTAATATGTATATTTTTTAAGTGAGAAGGGGGGCCCCATGCAGTTGCCTGCTAGGGGGCCCTGTCTCTCCTAGTTATGCCACTGATCACACTAATATACCGTATATACTCGAGTATAAGCCGAGTTTTTCAGCACAAAAAATGTGCTGAAAACCCCAAACTCAGCTTATACTCGAGTGAAAAAAAACAAAACAAAAAAACTCTCACCTCCCTGGCGCCCCGGCAGGTCTTCTGCATGATCCATCAGTTAGCGGCAGGTCCCTGTGACGTCGCAGGCTCTGTTGTCAGGGGCTGGTAGGCTATATACTAAAGGGGCTGGTAGGCTATATACTACAGGCAGGGCCGGCGCTATGGGTAGGCAAAGGTGGCAATTGCCCAGGGCCCCCTGAAAGGGGAGAATCTCTTCTTTCAAATGAATCTTGAATTTTGTTTCTAGGTACCATGGATCCAGAGATATTCAGGTATCAAGTGAGAATATCAGGTGCCATTTTTATATATAAAAATCACTCCCAACGGCAGTTCAACAGTTATTATCTCCATTTTCCTAAAACTTAGAAACACACATTTTTGTGTGTTTTTTCATATAAAAGAGGAGACTCTTCTTTCATAGGAAAAAAGAAGTAAGACAGGCAGACAGATGATCAGAAATGGAGCAATCCCCATGTTTCATTTAAGATGTTACAATATCAATGGGTCTTATTAGTAATATTATTGTGAGAATAGTGGATGTAAGATCACACTCAGGGACGTAACTACAGCCATAGCAGCCGCTTTGGGGCCCGGAGTGTCAGGGGCCTTCATCTGACCTGACACAATAAAGAATGGAGGATGTGCACCATTATATCTATATTGTACTGCACATGTCAGGCATAATATGTATATAACATATACTGTGATGTATATATGCAGGATCTGTGGTGTGTATATGCTGTCTGTATACATTGTATGTGAGTATGTTGCATATGGCACTGTATGTAATTGTATATGCACATGAGTGTATTTATATGTGATTGTAACTCGCATGTCTGAGTATACTAATATGTTTATTTTTTAAGTGAGAAGGGGGGCCCCATGCAGTTGCCTGCTAGGGGGCCCTGTCTCTCCTAGTTATGCCACTGATCACACTAATATACCGTATATACTCGAGTATAAGCCGAGTTTTTCAGCACAAAAAATGTGCTGAAAACCCCAAACTCAGCTTATACTCGAGTGAAAAAACAAAACAAAAAAACCCTCACCTCCCCAGCGCCCCGGTAGGTCTTCTGCGTGATCCATCAGTTAGCGGCAGGTCCCTGTGACGTCGCAGGCTCTGTTGTCAGCGGTGGGCGCTGCACGGGCCTGCCGCTGACTGATGCATCACACAGAAGACCTGCCGGGGCGCCAGGTAGGTGAGGTTTTTTTAAATCTAGCGATACTAAGCGGTCGTAGGTATAACAGATCGGAGGGGGGGGGGGGGGTGTGCCTGCATTACGGGGGAGGTGATGGCTATATACTGGTGACGCGAGAGTGGCAGGCTATACAAAGGTAGGGCAGGGCCTCTAGATCTCTCCTTAGCCACCTATTTTAGACTCTCTCTAGATTATTTTAGATCTCTATCCTTCTTTTAGTGGCTATATACTGGGGCACGGACTGGATGGCTATATACTGGGGCAGGGGCTGGCAGGTTATATACTACAGGGGCTTGATGTCTATATACTGGGGCAGGGGCTGGATGTCTATATACTGGGGCAGGGGCTGGCAGGTTATATACTACAGGGGCTGGATGGCTATATACTGGGGTAGGGGCTGGCAAGCTATATACTACAGGGGCTGGCTGTATACTACAGGGGCTGGTAGGCTATATACTAAAGGGGCTGGTAGGCTATATACTACAGGGGCTGGTAGGCTATATACTATTGGCAAATTTAGTAAAGAAAAAATATTCAAGTACGGTATCCCCTAATTGTATCACCCATTAGATAAAGATTAGATTATTATTAGACTATACGTGAGAGCAGCAAAGAAAAAAAAAAATACAGTTAAAAAATTCAGACAGAAATTGTGAAATTGAGTTTCCACTCTGACACTAAAAAAAAAGATTCGATAAATTTTACAAACAATAGGGGATACCAACCCAAAATGGGATTAATAACAACTGGAAATAAAGCGTTATCATCCCGCAACAAAACAATGCCGTCACATGGGCCCGAATACGAAAAGCCAAAAAAAGTTTATGATGCCGTACAAAATGGGCCAATTGAGGAAAGGCAGCAGCTTGCATGGCGTCCTTCCATCTGCGCCTCGCTGTGCGCTCATTAAAAACAGGTAAAGGCCACTAGGTGAGGAGGGAAGAGAAATGTAGAGCAGAAATTCTATGGGGGTGGTTTTATGCTGTTTATCTTTGTGGAACTGTGGTAAAATTTTAGGGCTAAATAAACCATATAACCAACAAACAATTGACCATTATAAATTTCACCTAATTTAATGTCAGATTACTCATGAAGATCTCAAGGGGTTAACATCTTCTAAAAGGCTGTTTCTGGATAGTGCCGAGGGGTGCCAGATTTGAAAATGGGTCAATATGTAGGGTAGGTTTTAATGTTAAATATTTAAAATTTCAATCAAAAACCAATTTTTCTGTTAAATCTATTGCCTGACAACACGTTGATTTCAAATTTCAAAAATGGCAAATTTTCAAAAAAAATTCATAATTTTTTCTTTTTTTTTTTCAATAAACGCAAAAACTTATCAGCAAAAATTAACCACTAAAAGAAGTACAAATGATGGGAGGAAAAGTTTCTAACAATCTAAAGTACGCATGTCGACGAATACAAAAAATGAAGTCCTAAGCTGTGTAAAAATGGCTGCGTCCTATAAGGGTTAATTGTGTTTTACCAGAATTTCTTAATTAGGATATTCTTCAGCATTTTCTAAACTCCAACTTTATAAAGTTACACATTAAAAAACAACGTGATTATGTGGACAAGGGGATTAGTTTTAGTTATTATTTGCAGTGAGTAAATAGCCTGGAAACAATCCCAATGCCAGGGGAGATCGGTCTTCAGGTCACAAGAAGTTTATCATCTGTGTGCAAACACTGTTATGAAAACCTGTGTAAGAGGGCATAGCTAAATGCAGCTCTGCACCTCTTTTGTATCATATTCAGTAGTTGAGTTTGTTAAGGCGAAAATGGACTACGTAATGCAATATAGGTGGATCATGGCTGGCATAATTCTACGGCAGAACAGATGATCAGACATGGAGCAAATCCCCAGTTTCATTTAAGATGTACATATCAATGGGTCTTGTAGTAATATTATTGTGAGAATAGTGGATGTAAGACACAACTCAGGGACGTAACTAAAGCCATAGCAGCCGCTTTGGGGCCCGGCAGTGTCAGGGGCCTTCATCGACTGACACAATAAAGAATGGAGGATGGGCAACATTATATCTATTGTACTGCCACATGTCAGGCATAATATTATATAACATTATCTTGATGTATATGTGCCGATCTGTGGGTGTGATATGCTTGTTGTAAATTGTATGTGAGTTATGTCGCATATGCATGGATTAGTAATTGTATATGCACATCGGAGTGATTTATATGTGATTGTTAACTCGCATGGCTGAGATACTAATAGTGTATTTTTAAGGAGAGGGCGAGGGGCCCATGCAGTGTGCTAGGGGTGCCTGTCTCTCCTAGTTAGGCCCACTGATCAAACCTCAGTATACCGTATATACCTCGAGTATGAAGGCCGAGTTTTCAGCCACAAAAAATGTGTGAAACCCACCAACTAGCTTGATACTCGGAGTAAAAAACAAAACAAAAAAACCCTCACCTCACAGCGCCCCGGTAGGTTTCTGCGTGATCCATCAGTTAGCGGGCAGGTCCCTGTGAGTCGCAGGCCTCTGTTGTCAGCGGTGGGTCGCTGCCACGGCGCTGCCGGACTGGACTGATGCATCACACAGAAGACCTGCCGGGGCGCCAGGAGGTGAGGTTTTTTAAATCTAGCGACATACTAGGGTCGTTAGGTATAACAGATCGGAGGGGGGGGGGGGGGGTGCCTGCATTACGGGGGAGGTGATGGCTATATATGGTGCGGCGGAGTTGGCAGGTATACAAAGGTTAGGGCAGGTTGACTCTAGCCACCTAGTTCTCTGATTTTGTCACCTTAGTGCTATCTACTGGGGCCCGGTACGGATGGCTATATACTGGGGCAGGGGTGGAGGTTATATATACAGGGGCTTGATGTATATACTGGGGCAGGGGTGGATGTCTATATACTGGGGAGGGGCTGGGCAGGTTATTAATAACAGGGGCTGGATGGCTATATACTGGGGTAGGGGGCGGCCGAGCATCACAGCGGCTGGCATATTACTACAGGGGGTGCGGCTGTCTATACAGGGGGATGGTAGGCTATATACTAAAGGGGCTGGTAGGAGCATATACTACAAGGGTTGGCTGGCTATATAATACAGGGGGTTGTCTCCTTAATGAAATCCCCTTTCTGCTCCTCCTCCCCGTAGTCTCGCGTCGCCCTAACCCGTGCTGCAGCTCCAAACCACTAATGAATGCCTCTCGTCTGCAGCGCTCCCATGCCCTTCCACGCTCCTAAGAAATGCCCCTGCTGCAGCCTCCTTCCAGCTATGAATAATGCTCTTTGCTGCAGATATCCTCCTTAATGTCATTCCCCGTGCTGCAGCCTGCGACTCCCTAATGAATGCCCCCGTGCTTCAGACCTCCTCCCACCCTAATTGAACCCGGTGCGCAGCCTCCTGCCTCCTAATGAAATGCCCCTGCTCGCCGCCTCTAGGAAACTTGGCGAGACCTCCTAATCTATATAAATCCCCTGCGACCTCCAGTTAAAGCCTATGCGACCTGCCCTCGATGAACCCATTTGCGCCACCTCCTATGATCCCCCTGCTCACTCACTAAATGGAAATGCCCGTGGGGGCTGCAGGCCTCCCCCTAAATAAATGCCTCCGTGCTGCAGCCATCCTCTATGAAATCGGCAGCTCCCCATAGTCCGTGCTGCAGCCTCCCCATAATGAATGCCTCCTGCTGATGCCTCCTCCCTAAATGCCCCCCTGCTGCTGGCTCCTTCCCTAATGAATTGTCCCCGTGCTGCAGCCAAGTCCTCTCTATAATGAAATGCTTGTGCGCAGCCCCTCCGTCCCTAATCGACATTCCCCCTGTGCTGCAAGGCCTCCTCCCTAATGCAATGCCTCGTGCTGCAGCCGCCTCCTCCCTAATGAAATTCCCCCCGTGACTGCAGCCTCCTCCCTATGAAATGCCCTCATGCTGCCACCCCTCCTCCCTAATGAAATGCCACCGTCTGCAGCCATCCTCCCCTACATGAATATTGCCCGCCGTGCTTGCAGCCGGGATCCTCCACTAATTGAAATGCCACCGCGCTGCAGCCCATCCTCTTATGAATGCCCCGTGCGGCACGCTACCTCCCTAATGAAATGCCCCGGCTGCAGCCCCTCCACTCCAATAGACTTCCCCGTGCTGGCAGGCCTCACCATCCCTAATGGAATCCCTCAATGCTGCCAGCCTACCTCTTTAATGAATTGCCTCCCGTGGACGGCACCTCTCCCTAATGACATGCACCCCCGTGCTGGCATGCCCTTCTCTTAGAAGAATGCCCCGTGCTGCCAGCGCAGTCCTCCCTAATGAAATGCCCCGTGCTGCAGCCTCCTCCTGCTAGGAAATCGCCCATGCTTGCATGCCTTCCTCTCTATGAAATGATTGTGCTGCAGAATATCTCCTTAATGAAATTCCCTGCCTTTCTCGCCGCCTTCCCTATATGAAAGCCCCTCTGCGCAGCCCTCCTCCTAATTGAATTCCTCTTCACCTCCCCGTATTACTTGCCCGGCTGCGCCTCGCCTAATGAAGATGCCAATGCGTGCTGCAGCCTCCTCCCTATGAGCCTCTTAGAGCTCCCGTAAGTAATGCCCCGTGCTGCAGCCGCCTCCTCCTAATGAAATGCCCCGTCTGCAGCCTCCTCTCCCTAATGAAACTGCATCCCCATCCCTAGTGCTGCGAGCCTCATCTTCCTAATGACATGCCTGTTGCTTCAGCCCTCTCGCAATGGAATGCCTCACTGCTCTCGGACTGCCGGTGAGATATCTCCTAATGACATATTCCCCTTGCTGCGCCTCCTCCTCCTAATGAAATGCCCCGTGCTCAGAGCCCTCCGCCCTAATGAAATCATTGTGCTGCAGATGTCTCGTAATTGAAATGCCCCCATCTCTGCATCGCCCCTCCCTATGAATAGTCCCTGTCCCTGCAGCCATCCTTTCTATATGAATCCATTCCTCTGCTGCTGCCTTCCTCCCTAATGAAATGCCCCGTCTGCAACCCTCCTCCCTAATGAAATGCCCCGTGCTGCAGCCTTCTTCCTCCCTAATGAAATGCTTTGCTGCACGCCCCTCGCCCTCCTAATGAATGCATCGTGCTGCAGCCATCTCCTTAATGAAATTCCACTTGCTGCAGCCCCCTCCCTAATGAAATGCATCGTGGCGCAGCCATCGCCGTAATAGAAATCTCACTTATCAGCCCCCTCCATATAGCCGTGGCCGCAGCCCCGTCCTCACCTAATAAATGCCCTCGCGTGCATACCTCCTCCCTAATGAAATGCCTTGCTCCCTCTCTTAGTCTGCTGGGCATGCAAGCCGTCCTCCCTAATGAATATTCCCGTGCTGCAAGCGCCCTGCTCTTTGCTGTGCCAGTCCGTAATGAAATCTCCCCTGCTCGCCAGCCATCCTCTCTAATGCAAATGCCCCGTTCTGCAGCCTCCTCTCTAATGAAATGCCCCTGCTGCAGCCTCCTCCCTAATGAAATGCCCCTGTGCTGCAGCCTCCTCCCTAATGACATGCCCTGGGCTGCAGGCCTTCCACCTCCATAATGAAATGCCTTTACCGAGAAGCTTGCTGACAGCTCCTCTCTAATGATGCCCTCTGCCGCTCGTCTCGATAGGCCTTGCCAGATATCCCCTTAATTGAAATTCCCCTTGCTGCAGCCTCCCTCCCTAATGAATGCCCCGTGGCTGCAGCCCCTCCCTAATGAATGCCCGTGCTGCAACCAGTCCTCCCTAATGAAATGTCATTGTCTGCAGAATCTTCCTTAATGACATGCCCCATTCTGCAGCCCCCCTCCCTAAGAGATGTCCTGTCTGCGCCTCCTTTCTAATGAATTCCTCGTTGCTGAGCCCGCCTCCTCCCTAATGCAATGCCCCGTGCTGCAGCCTCCTCCCTAATGAAATGCCCCGTGGCTGCAGCCGCCCGCCTAATGAAATGCCTTTTGCTGCAGCCCGCCCCTCCCTAATGAAAGCATCGTGCTGCACCCAATCTCCCTTAAAATTCCACTTCTCAGCCCCCTCCCTAATTAAATGCATCGTGCTGCAGCCATCTCTTAATAGAATTCACTTTCTGCAGCCCCCTCCCCTATAAATGCCTCGTGCTGCCTATCCGCCTCCTCCTATGAAAATGCCGCCCGTGCTGCAGCCTCCTCCCTAATGAAGGTCCTGTGGCTGCAGCCTCCTCTCTAATGTCCGTGCGACATGCCTCTCCCTAATGACTTCCCCGTGCTGCACCTCCTCTCTAATGAAAAGTTCCCCGTGCTGCAGCTCCTCCCTAATGAAGTAGCCCCATTCTGCAGCCTCCTCCCGCTAATGAATGCCCGTGCTGCAGCCTCCTCCTAATGAAATGCCATCGTGCTGCGTCTCCTCTCGTAATGAAATGCCTTGTGCTGCAATATCTCTTTAAAGGAAATTCCTCTTGCTGCAGCCGTCCCTTCCCTCGAATTACATGCCCTTCTCAGCAGCCCTCCTCCCTACTGCATGATCCACCATGCTGCAGCCTCCTCCCTAATGAAATGCCTCGTGCTTGTCAGCATCCTCCCTAATGAATGCCTCAAGGGGCGGCAGCCTCCTCCCTAAGGAAATGCCTCGTCGTTCTCAGGGCCTCCTCCCTAATGAAATGCCCCGTGCTGGCAGCCTCCCCCCTCCCTAATGAACATGCCCCGTGCTGCAGCCTCCTCTCCCCTTCCTAATGAAATGCCCCTGCTGCGCCTCCTCCCTAATGAAATGCCCCGTGCTGCAGCGGTCCTCCCTAATGAAATGCCCCATGGCTGTAGAGTCTCCTCTCTAATGAAATGCCCCGTGCCCTGCAGCCGTCACTTCCTCCTAATGAAATGCCCCGTTGCTCCAGCCGCCTCCTCCCCTAATGAAATGTCCTGTGCTGCCAGCCCTCCTCCTATGAAATGGCCTTTTCTTGTGCGTCACCGCCTTCTCTAATGAAAGCCCCGTGCTGCAGTCCTCCTCTCTATGAAATGCCCCGTGCTGCAGCCTCCTCCCTAATAAATGCATTGTGCTGCAGATTCTCCGTTACTGATGCCCCCCATTCTGCGCCCCCCTCCCTAATGAATGTTCCCTGTTGCTAGCAGCCTCCCTTTCTAATGAAATCCTCGTGCTGGCATCCTCCTCCCTAATGAAAATGCCCCGGCTGGCAGCCCCGTCCTCCCTAAGACATGCCCCGTGGTCTGCATGCCTCCTCCCTAATGAAAATGCCTTGGTGCTGCAGCCCCCTCCCGTAATGAATGCATCGTGCTGCAGCCATCCGCCTTAATGAATTCTCATTGCTGCAGTGCCGCCCTCCCTAGAGAAATGCATTGGTGCTGCAGCCATCTCCTTAAGGAAAATTCCACTTGCTGCATCTCCGCTCCCTATAACAATGGCCTTCGTGCTGCAGAGCCCTCCTCCCCTAATGAAATGCCCTGTGCTGCAGCCCCTCCCTCCCTATTAAAGCCTCGTTGCGCAGCTGCCTCCTCTCCTAATGAAATGTCCTGTGCTGCAGCCTCCTCTCCCTAATGAACCCCGGTATTCCTCTCCTCGTAATGCGGCTCAGCCTCCTCTCTAAGTGACATGATCCCCGATGCTGCAGGCCCTCCCTCTCTAATGAAAATGCCCCTGCTGCAGCCCCTCCTCTCCCTAATGAAATGCCCCGTGCTGCAGCCTCCTCCTAATGGGTGAAAGGTGCCCCGGTTCTGCAGGCGCCTCCTCTCCTAATGAAATGCCCTGCTGCGCCTCCCTCGAAGCCCTGTCTGCGCCTCCCCCTAAGGAACATGCCTCGTGCTGCGCCATCATGCCTTAATGAATGCCCCTGCAGTCGCCCTTCCTGGTAGAAAAAATAAACTTAATATCTACACCTTTATCTTCCTTCCTCCCTTTCACGGGAACACAGGAGCAGAGATCGTCCATCGGCGCGTTTGTGCCTATGCGACACTCATATTGCTATCTAGTGTTCGCAATGTCCTAGTGTGGCGGCCGCTCCACACTAAACAAAATGGCCGGCTTGTGTTTGCACAGGGATTTGTAGTGCATTCATCTGCTTCTTATGCATACTCTTTTCATGAAGCAGGGTCTTGTGGAAGTGATTCAGGTGCACTGCTGCTGCGGACAACCCCACAACATTCTGTGTAATCATTGTTACCGCTGGGCCAGCACACGGTGGTTCTTATGTATCGTATGTCCTAAAGAAGCATGGGGTTTTTTGTTTGTTTTTGTTTCTGTTGGTGGTGGTTTTTTCACTTTTTTTTGCTACTTTTTAAGGCCACTATATGTGAAGTTTTTGGACATGTTGTTCTTTGATTTGCGTCTACTCTAAGACGACTCAATTTACACGACTACCTCTCTGCCCACTGAGCATTCGTCCTCTCAGTCGAGAGCACCCCGCTTTTTCCTCCTTCCACCTGCGCTCCAGCATCCATAGCAACCAGCAAGACCGCACTCTCTCTCTATTTCTTCTTATACCTTGCAATCCGTCCTGGATGAAGGTCCGACATTTTAAGACCAAACTTTGCAAAAATAATTTTTGCTGGATTGCTATGAAACTGTTTATTCTGGATTAAATAAATTCCGCATAATTTTGACCTATAGGAGAGCCCAAGTTATCTTTTCAAAATTCATACAAAACTTCACCAGAGGTCACAGTGGGCAGAGAGAAAAGATAACTTGGCTCTCCTTATAGGTCAAAAATTGAGGAGAATTTATTTAATCCAGAATAAACAGTATAGCAATCCAGCAAAAATTATTATTTTGCAAAGTTTCGGTCTTATAAATTCGGACCTTCATCAGGCACGGATTGCAAGGTATAAGAAGAAATGGAGATGAGATGCGGTGCTATGACTGCTGGAGCGCAGGTGGAAAGGAGAAAAAGCGGATGCTTCCGCTGGAGAGACGAACGCTCAGTGGGCAGAGAGGTCCGTCTGTAACTTGAAGTCGTCTTTAAGTAGCGACTGCTTGTACCAGTTAGAAAATTACTTTAGCTGGTTCTTTTTATGCCCTTGTGTGTGTCTGTTGCTGCGTTGTATCTCTATATAACATATATTTTAATTGATTTGCGCCCTCCTTACCCCTATTTTTTTAGCAAATTAGACTTTTTAGACACAAATCAAAGAACAACTGCCCAAAACTTCCATATATGTGCCTAAAAAGTAGCAAAAAAAAAAAAAGTGAAAACACCACCAAATAAGCAAACAAAAAAAAAACCATGTTCTTTAGACATAGATACATAAGAACACACCAGTGTGCTGGCAGCGGTAATACAATGATACACAGAATGTTGTGGGGTCGGGGCAGCAGTGCACCCTGTAATCACTTCCACAAGACCCTGCTCATAAAAGAGGATCATAAGAAGCAGATTAATGCACTACAAATCCCTGTGCAACACAACCGGACATTTTAGGTGGGAGCGGCGCACACTCTGACATTGGCGAACGCTACTGACATCATAGTGTCATAGGCAAAGCGCATGGACGCATCTCTGCTCGCTCTGTTCCACGTGAAAGGGAGAAGGAAGAGGAAGGTAAGTATGTAAGTTTATTTTTTCTACAGTAAGGGGCTGCGGGCATTTCATTAAGGAGATGGCTGCAGCACGAGGCATTTCATTAGGGAGGAGGCTGCAGCACGAGGCATTTCATTAGGGAGGAGGCTGCAGCACAGGCATTTCATTAGGGAGGAGGCTGCAGCACAGGCATTTCATGAGATGAGATGCGGTGCTATGACTGCTGGAGCGCAGGTGGAAAGGAGAAAAAGCGGGTGCTCTCGCTGGAGAGACGAATGCTCAGTGGGCAGAGAGGTCCGTCTGTAACTTGAAGTCGTCTTTAAGTAGACGCAAATCAAAGAACAACTGTCCAAAACTTCCATATATGTGCCTAAAAAGTAGCAAAAAAAAAGTGAAAACACCACCAAAGAAACAAACAAACAAAAAACCCCATGTTCTTTAGACATAGATACATAAGAACACACCAGTGTGCTGGCAGCGGTAATACAATGATACACAGAATGTTGTGGGGTTGTGGCAGCAGTGCACCCTGTAATCACTTCCACAAGACCCTGATCATAAAAGAGTATCATAAGAAGCAGATTAATGCACTACAAATCCCTGTGCAACACAACCGGCCATTTTTTTTAGGTGGGAGCGGCGCACACTATGACATTGGCGAACACTACTGACATCATAGTGTCATAGGCAAAGCGCATGGACGCATCTCTG